>JAGFNQ010002687.1:54162-640964 GCA_024364735.1 Boesenbergia rotunda
ACTGGTTGACATGTTGCCGACTCGTCTAGGATGCAGAGAATGTTGATTCTCGAGTAGCACCGATATATGGTCGGAAGACGAGGGTCGAACCTGTCAATAACCTATCGGAAGTTAAGGAATTCAATATATAGAATTCCTGTCCCATACTAGTGGTATACTAGTATCAGTTATTATCGACTGTGTGAGACATTGAGACTGTATATCGATACAGTGATGTTTTCTCCTATATTGGGGAGTTTTAGACTTCTGATTCACTCGTGCTGAGTTAGGTGACCTAGAGGGTACGAATGAGTACACGACCTGCATTGATGCAGGAAGTGTAGTATTAGCTATATACTATAACTGATAGTAAAAGATCGTTATAGCTGGAATATGAGTATGACTTTCATAGATATATACCTTTGTAGTATTTTGATGTATATCATAGTGGGTATATATCTCTTGAATATCGCTTATACTTTTGCATACTTTACCTTGGATAGGTTGGATGGATATTTCCCGAAAGGGATCGGATATCGATTCCCATACTGTTAGGGTGGGTATCGATTAACTTGAAGGTAGCTCGATTGACACCTAGTCAAGCTTTTCAAAATCAACATTATGGTCAAGGTTGACTAAGGAGATGATCGGATGACACGTTGTGAATTCGATCATATAGTGGAGAATATTGATTCTTCAATGATACCGACTAATGAGTCGGGGACTTACGGTCGGATCAGACGACAACCTATTGATGGTTGTATACCTTAGTGACTCGATCGGTTATCGGGTCAACTCACTTCCGCTCATGGAGCCTCAGTTATGGATATATATCCTAGATGATATGTCTGGAGGACATGACCTGTTGTGATGCAGCAGAGATGGTATTAGTTGTTTATCATGTCAATTGTTAGAGGATAGCGATATCCTATTCTCGTGAGGCTTTTGAGCTCGGATTCATTATACTTGGTTAGATAACCTAAATAGTACAGTCAAATGTGACTTGTACCGATCCGGAGGAGTGTAGAGCTAGTTGCTTGACACTTACGGGATTACTGCTCGTACTTGGTTTGGGTAACCAAGAAGGTACCTTTGGACTTCTGGTTTCTGCAGCGATGCAAATCACCTACGAAACTGAGTTACCTTTACGTGAAGACACTAAGGACGGTACTCAGGAAACAAATAATTACTTTTCGATTACTTTGGGATACTCCTAAGAGATTGTGTCTCTATCACCTTTTGGAGCGGAGTTGGAGTATATCGGGTTACGAGACGACGGTTAGTCGACTGATCTGATGCTGTTCTAGCCTACGAGGTATCATGACTCATAGACAGGTCGTATTTGTTAAATATTCTCGATGATACATCGAGAATTAGGAATGGATATGGTGCGGTGAATTTGGTGTTAGCTGCATAACACCTAAGCAATTCGACCGTAATCGGTGGTGGTTATCGAGGACGGGCTTCGAGGGGTAGACCGTTGGTTATCATGCAAGAGTGGTTACGAGTGGACCTCCAAACCAGTCCATGTGGTGGTTCATTGGTATCAGAGACGACTAGGTTACAGTATCTACTCATTTCAGAGCTAGAGGTTCTAGCACGTGGACGTTAGGGTTTTCCTACTGTCACTGGGCCGTACTGACGCAGTGGTAGCCTTAGCTCTCGAACGTTTCCGTAGTTCGAGAATATCCGGACGCCAGTCCGAGGGAGTGTTCTAGCGTTTTCTATGGTTTGAAAATTTTCTGACCTATTTATGGAGGAGCTTCACTGATTATCTCTCCTATGAGGCAAGTGAGGCTCACCGTTCTTGGTTTGTGTGTTTTGCAGGTGATACCGAAGATACAGAGACCGGAGGCGTTTCCGTTGGTGGACCGATATTAGGGAGGATATCGCGGATGTTGTGGTTAGATGTTTGGTAGGTTAGTAGATGATGGTTGAATCTTAGGGATCCATTGGGCTATATTAGACGTTTCCAATTTATGATTGGAAATGAGAATAAGTATTAGGGACCTTGTCGTGGATTTATTTAGGACTTAAGGAGGGTTTGATGTGAATTGGGTGATCGTTAAGCGATTAACCCAATCTGCACAGTTTCTTGTGGATCTGGACGATCAGATTATAGATGTGGCACAAGTGATCCTAGGGTTGAGCACCCTTGATATAGGTGATGTTGATTAGTTGTTCGGTTGTAGCCGATAGTTAGATGATGTTCCCTCAATCAGTTATGCCCTTGGTACGTTGTACGAGAATACCAATGATTTGACCACCACGTGGATTGGTTGAGTCTGGTGCCCTTAGGATGTTGGGATGAGCCGTTACTATTCGTAGACGACATCCGGATGTATTCTTGACTGGGTATATGAGCACGTGTGTTACCTTTGAATGATTAGACATTTTTGTCGATCAAGATTAGGAGTGCTCAGGTTAGAGATTTTTACCCTCGGTGTGTTCGAGGCAGAGTAGCCTTAGGGCATCGGACGCAGGGGTCCTCGTAGTGTATACGGAATAGTTTATTCCGTAATAGGTGGTGCAGTCTTGAGATTACCTCCGGTCCCGGAGATTTACTTCGGTGGCGCATTGACCTAGTTTTACGATATCCTCATGATGTACCCGAGTGTACATGGATTTGAAACATTCCTGTTGGCGGAACGACATGGAAAAAGGACATTGAGAGACTTCGTATCCAGATTATTGATACGTCGATTGACGCG
The DNA here is from genome assembly GCA_024364735.1 of Boesenbergia rotunda. Taxonomy (NCBI): domain Eukaryota; kingdom Viridiplantae; phylum Streptophyta; class Magnoliopsida; order Zingiberales; family Zingiberaceae; genus Boesenbergia; species Boesenbergia rotunda. Next base: position 56,853 of record JAGFNQ010002687.1, read on the forward strand.
GTGGTAGCGCGGTGGGCTTATATCCCACAGGGAGCGTCAGAGACTAGCGGTCTTACTCTCAGAGAATTCCCTACAAGAGAAAGCCTAGTACGTTGGTTTATGGAGGCAACACGAGTCGATTTTGGTGATCATTGAATGATTAACCAAGTCTATGCACTTTCCTTCGATCCGTAGGATGGATTCGATGGATCACTTAGTAGAGATACACGATAGGAAGAGTACTAGATTTTAGGGATTACTCTGGAATCTGGTAGGAGTCTCCTACGAGCTACAAGTGCATAGTTGCAATTCGGTTTAGTTGTTCGTTTGTTGACAAACGGACGGTCAGAGTGTACTATCCAGACTTTTGAGGACTTGCTGCGCTCGTGTGTGATGGATTTTGGGGGCAGTTGGGAGGACCATTTGCATTTGGTGGAGTTCGCCTACAACAACGGCTTTCACTCGGCGATATAGATGATACCGTTTGAGGCGTTGTACGGTATGGCGTGCAGGAGACCCACCCTCTGGGATGAGGTCGGTGAGACTCAGTTGTTGGGACCCCATAAAGTTCAGTACGAGGCAGAGTTAGTACGGACTGTCGGACGGAGATTATTAGTAGCACAGGATCGCCAAAAAAGCTATGCTGACCGGAGGCGCAGACTCCTAGAGTTTGTTGCGGGTGATCATGTGTTCCTTCGAGTTTCACCCACGAAAGGGGTGGAACGTTTTGGTCTCAGAGGTGAGCTAGCTCCACGGTATATTGGTTTGTTCCAGGTACTAGAAAGGGTTGGAGCTGTAGTTTATCGCCTAGCATTTTTAGTCTTTGACCGGGTTCCATGACGTGTTGTATGTATCCATGCTGAGAGGTCATGTGCCAGATTCCACACTCATATTATCCGAGGTGGCCGTTCCACTCCGATCTGACGATACTTATGAGGAGGTACATGTACAGATTTTGGGCTCCGGGAGCATCAACTACGGAACAAGACAATTCGATTAGTTAGGGTCAGATGACGGTATCATTCGAATACAGAGGCGACCTGGGAGCTCGAGGATGACCAGAGCTCGTCATTTCCCCCTTGATTATTTGAGATGGGTACAGTTTGTTTTGTACAGTATCCGTACCGTCTGATTCGTTCAGTATTTTGTGCTGTATAATCGTACCTAGCACATGTGATAACGAAATTTGGGGACCAAATTTTTGTTAGTGGGGGAGAATGTTAAAATACTGAAAATTTGAGAGACCAAAATGTAAAGTTGTCTAAACTTAAGGGCCTGCATTGGATATACCAAAAAAAATCGAGGGGTTATTTGCAAAAAAGCCCTAATCACTTAAAACCCTATTTCCTCTTCATTATGGCAGATCGGGATCTCAAATCCGCCGCCGACTTTTCCCCTGCTCCTATCCTTCCTCTTCATCTTCTCCTCCTTCATTTCCTTCTTCGATCTTCGACGCTTCTTCGTCTCGAGTTGTCTTCTAGTCTCCGCACTCGACCGCGCTTGGAAGGGATCTAGGGCTAGGTATTCTCTGCTCCTTCGGTATTGTGTTTTCCGTCGATCGGGGCATCTAGGGATTGACTGCGAACCGTCCATGGTAAGCTGTAGGATCCGATGCGAAGGGAGAGAGAGAGGGAAGAGACATTTGCTCTTGAACTCTTCGGAAAAGGGGGGTGGATCGCCAGATTGAGCCAAGGAGGAGCATCGGCTACGATCTCAGGTACGACACATATACTGTCTTGATCTTGGTTCCTCTCTGAGATCATATTTCAGTTGGAATTTTGAAATGGGATCGTGGTGTTTCTCGGTTTGATCTGATACGGGTTGTGGAGGAGTTTTTGCTCAATCTGTTATGGTGGATTTGTAGTTGGTTCTTGATCTGTTTGGGGGATTAGGTCAGATGCTGCGATTGGGACTTCGACTTCGATGTCTTCTGATCGAACTCGTTCATGTGTGTATTCTGTGTTGTTCAAGTCCTAATTCTCCATGTGCGATTGCATATCTTGTGTTTAGGATGAATTGAGATTAGATTGTGGATCCCTATTGCTCGGTTAGGGTTCTGTGGCATTTGTTTTGGATGTACTGCCTCTATTTTTATTTGGTTCGTACCCGTGCTCTTGAGCCTGCGGTGTGTTGGTTTTTGTAGTTGCTTCCTCTGATTTTATCCCTGCCGTGTTCTCTGATGGATGATAGATGTAATTAGGCTTTGGCTCAGTGTTACCGTGTGTGGAGTTGTAGTTCTTGGATCATGGGTTGGATTCTGATCTTGTGTTCTTACTATTGCTCATGATTTTGTTTTGGGATTCTGAATTGGGATTGGTTTGATCAGGGGTTCAACTTAGGCATTGATGTTTCTTGTTTTGATTTTTAGATTGTATTGAGGGGTTTTGATCTGTGCTAGTGGATGTGCCTTTTGATTAAATGATTTTATCTGATCAGGGTTGGGGGTTTCTATGTTGAGTGGCTTCAGTCTGATGGTCCGCTAGATCGGGTTAGAGTTTCGCTTGGATTGGGCTAAACTTAAGTTAAGCCTAAGATCCATAACTTAGGATACTTGAGAATAACTCTAATACGGTTTGGACTAGTTAGATTAGCTAATCACTTTTGTGTAGATAGCTAATTACGTTATTTGATACAGGATTGACTTTTCTATTTCGTTGCGGATTGTTTGGACGGGGTGATTCATGGCTTACGGACTTCTACTTCGGAGGCGGGTACCTCTGACTTATCTTTTAGATTAGTCCTAGCAGATATGCTAGATATGCTATGTTTAGCGGTAGAGTAATGTAGTATTTTATACCTGCTCTACCTTGGCTGATACTGTTTATGATGTACCTGACATGTGATACCTATACCTTTAGGACTTAGGCTATGATGCATTTGTTTATGATCCTTGCATATCATGTTGATATAGGTGGACTAGATAGTGGATGCTGTTTGACCAGAGTCATGCATCATCGTGCACTGTGCATCACTGTCGATCAGGGGCCCCTTTATGGGTGAGTCAGGTCGACAGTCATACTGACCTATCCATACGACCACTCATGGGTTAGTGGTTGACAGAGTATGGGTAGTGTGCTCTGTGCTGCTCAGCTCATGCACTCATGGGTTAGTTAATCGGAGCGTGGTGGCAGACAGAGGTCCCTCCTGGAGTAGTCCATATACCAGGAGTAGAGAGAAAGAGAGGTCTCTTCCCCATTTATATACATGGGGTAGGTGTTAACACTCAGATAGAGATATCCTCCAGAGATGGCCAGAGGCTGATAGTGATATAGCCAGGATAGGTGATGGCCTGGGGCTGATAGAGATATCGCCAGGATAGGTCTTAGCCTGGGGCTATTAGTGATATAGCCAGGATAGGTGATGACCTGGGGCTGATAGAGATATCGCCAGGATAGGTCTTAGCCTGGGGCTATTAGTGATATAGCCAGGATAGGTGATGACCTAGGGTTGATAGAGATATTGCCAGGATAGGTCTTAGCCTGGGGCTATTAGTGATATAGCCAGGATAGGTGATGGCCTGGGGCTGATAGAGATATCGCCAGGATAGGTCTTAGCCTGGGGCTATTAGTGATATCGCCAGGATAGGTCATGGAGTAGGGGTGTTACACCGACAACATACCATCTACTCGGTTGCTCAGGAGTAGCAGCGACAGAGTACGGACGACAGTTACAGCTCTACGTTGGGGAGTGAGCGGACACTTGCCCGCGCTTGTTATACTTGGATGTTGCATTTGTTTGACATGCACATACAGGAGACCCTTATGTCAGTTTCGATGACTCAGCTACCTTGGTATGGTGTTTCTATCCTTGTTCCAGTTATGCTTACCACTGCATGTACCTGTGTTATTTCGATAGCCTGTTACTCTATTGCTAGCTAGACTATCTTGTATATCTGATGAGATATTCGCTGAGTATTGTTACTCACCCCGTTAGCTCCCTGTTTTTGTTTCAGGATGATTGTCTGGAGTGCCTGGCAGCCTGTCCCAGTTCGCGTGTTTCTTCGAGATGATTCCGGGATGTTTCTATTACTTTGTTGGTGGTACATGTTGGTACCCTTTTTCTGTTTCTTTACTTTACTTTTCCGCTGCGGTATTCGTATTTGATTGTGTCCTTTTATATGGCAGTATAGTTGTACTTTTGTGAGCCATGGAGGTCTTGTACTTGTGTTTGTCGTAAGTCGTACCGGTACGCAGCTTTCATCGTCATCTCGCTTTTGTTGATTTCAGATGGTTGTTCCAGCCCTATAGGCTGTGGTACAATCATCTGAGGTGCTCGTAGAGGTTAGGTTTCTGAATTGTCCGTCGGTCGAGAGAGTGGCAGTCCGGTCGGTATCGGACGGGCAGCTCCTCGAGGCGTGACACCTGGTCTTACCTAAAGCACTAGCAAACAAAATCAAAGACAGAGAAAATATGTAATATAAAGCACATAGGTACAAATGACATAAAGCATGCAAACAATCTTTTCTTTTTTTTTTTAGGAAAAATAGGCAAACAATCCTAAAATTATCAAACACCACTAACACTCCCCGACAATGGTGCCAATTTGATAAACCCAAATTTTGTCATGAAATGGATGCCAAATAATAAAGTATTGAACCCCTCACTAATGTAGTATAGAGTAACTCGGGTCATCTCTAATCAGAAATGTAGATGATGCATGATAAGTCTTAGGATCAATGTTATTGCTTTTGGGATTTTTGATAAACTATGGGTTCGGGTTTGAGTGCTAAGACTAAGTAATAAAAGAACAATGGATGGAATAAAATCTAATCCTAGTAAACAAAAGACAATGCAAGTAATAAGAGCTAAATGTAATCTAACCTAACTACCATTGCAAGGAATTGAAAGTAACTTAAAGTAAGCATGAAACTAACATGAATGAAACCTAATTGCATCCAAATGAAAACTAGAAATTAGAGCAATTGAAGAGCAATACAAAGCAAGAGTTGAGTAAACTAAGTTGCACCAAATTGAATCTAACTATTGAAAGAGACAATTCATTGAGCACTTAAAATGCATGAACCAATTCAAACCTAAAACATGCAATTTGAAACATGAGTGTTTAATGTCATTACAATTCAACAATCAACTCAACACAAAGAAATAACCAACAATCAAACATAACCCTTCTAAAGAAAGGAACAACCCAACACATTGGAGCTTCTCTTGCGGATGGGACTCGGAAGCGGGCTGCCGGAGAATGGAGTGGACTGAGTGCTCCTCTTCTAATCCGAAGAGGAGGTGGAGGCTTTGCTTCCTTCTCGTCTAACCCGAAGAGAAGTGGCCTGAGGAATGATGGCCGGATATGGAAGAACTCTCTTATAACCCGAAGAGGACCCCTTTGCTCTCTTCCCTTCTATCCCAAAGGGAAGAGGTGGATGAAGATGATGAAGGGCTCCAGTGGTTGGCTACTTGCGTCGGGATGATGGTGTGAGAAGAAGCTTCGCGTCTCGGGTCTATTCCGCTTCCGGGGAGCTATTCGTAGGAGAGGCAGAAGGGCTGTGGAGGAGATCGGTCACCAGTGGTGAGATGGAGGTGGCTGCCGGCTATCAGGAAGACATGGAGAAGAGGGAGCGGCGTTGTTGTTGGGTGTCAATCGAGATCCCCTCCGAGCGTATCGTTTTCCATTTTCACTTTTCACAAAAAAAAAAAAATAAATATGATTTTTTAAAAAACGTGTTTGACCAAACACTCTAGGGGTGCGTTTGGTTGAGGGTTATCCTTGATAACCTTGGTTATCCATCCAAGGTCATCAACAAAAACCTTGTTTGGTTTAGATAATTAGCGATTCCCAAGTAATGATCGATGCCCGACACGTCAGCAAAAGGGGCATGCAACCAGGAATCGGAAAACCTTAGGGAAGTAAGGTTTTTCTTGATTCTCAGGTTATGAAACTTATCTTTCCAAAATTATCCTCTAATATTTACATTTAAGACGAAAATAACCATTACAATTTATTAACTTCCGAAAGCATTATTCGCGGCCGACAACCGACAACGGCGGCCGACGGCCGGCGGCGGTCGGCGACGGCCGGCGGCGGCCGGCGACGGATGGCGGCGGCCGGCGACGGACGGCGGCGGCCGCCGGCGGACGGCGACCACCGCCGGAGGACGGCGACCACCGCCGGAGGACGGCGACCACCGCCGACGGCAGGCGACCACCGTCGGCGGACGGCGGACGGCGACCGGCGACCACCGTCGGCGGCCGGCACCGGCGGCCGACGACCGACGACCACCGCCGGAGACCATCGCCGACAACCACCACCGCCGGACGGCGACCGGCGACCACCGTCGGCAGCCGGCACCGGCAGCCGACGACCGACGACCACCGCCGGCGACCATCGCCGACGACCACCGCCGGCGACCATCGCCGACGACCACTGTAACGACCCGAAAAATTCTCTTAATATTTTCTTTAAAATATTAAGCATGTCTAGATAATTTTTCAAAGGATCTAGAAATATTAATACGAACCTTAGCCGAGAAACCCATGGTTCTCTCATTTAAATTGAGAAACTAAGTACTAAGGAGCCTTATATGGGCTTTCTAGTGCCATTATCATGGGTGGATTTTAGGTAAAATTTAATATAAAAATAGATGGATTTTAATGGGAAATATTAACATAATTATGGGGGAATTTTTAAGGAATTTTCGAAATAATAGGAAATAAATTAAAAATAAAATAGAAAAATTAGTGCATGCACCAAGGATTGAACCTTAGACCTCTTGTACAACCAAGCATGCACTAACCAATTCACCTAGCAAGGGAGTGCTATGAGGGAATGAAGTGGATATTAGTTAAGGTGTAGGAAATGAAGAGTCATCAAGGGAAGAGACACCATGACTCTTCATTTACCCCTTTTTAAAGTGATATAAATATGGAAAGGAAGTTACAACTTCCCTTCTCCTCTTCATTTCTTCTTCCTCCTTGCTTTGGCCGAAAACTCAAGGTGTTCTCCCCCTTAAGAAAAGTTCCACCAAGGACTCTATTTGGAAGATCTAGGTTCTCTTCCAAGGTTACAAGGGCAAGAAGGGTTCAAGTGGCAAAGGGATTTCCATTCTCCTTCTTTTAAGGTCTAAAAATCAAAGACAACCCAAGGTAAAACCCTCTCACCTGTGGTATGATAGCTTTCAAAGTTATTTGTCATGATCTAAGTCTTATTGGCATGATATGTTGGAAAAAAAAATCCATGAAAAGGGCTCATGAAGGTTTCGGCCAAGGCATGTCTTGGGCTAGAAATCATGTTAAAGATTTGATTTATATTTGAAATGGTTACCTATGATAGGTGAAGTATAAAAGCATGATGTTTGAAGTTTTATGGCACCCTAAGAACCCCTTAGGGTTTCGGCCACCTTCAAGATTAGGGTTAGATTTAATCTTCAATGCTCCAAGCATGCTTAGTATGTCTTGCTATGATATAGTATGGATGAAAGTAGTGATTTGTATGAATTTTCTATGAGCTTGTTACCCTTATAGGTTTCGGCCAAGTCATGTACTAGGGCTAAGTCTTAGTGTTAAGTCCAATCAAGGGTTAAATTGGTCTTCCATGGCATGATATGCAAGGTATAGGATGTTAATCTTAATCTAGGCAAATTTTCTATGAATTTAGATCTCCTTCAAGTTTCGGCCAAGACCCAAATCTAGGGTTTGGATTGGATTAAGGTCTCAAGGATGCATGTTTCTAAGTTACCATGATGCTAGTAAGTAGTTAAGCATGAAGTAAGGATCTTTATGTTACAAAAACCTTAATTTATGTGTGGAATAATATGATTTTGAATGTTAGATCTTAAGTGATGCTTTACTCATGAACAATTAGATCATATACCATGAATATATGAAATTGATGTAGGATGTAAGTTATGATAGACGGAATGATGCATGTATAATGATAAATGTTTATAATAGATTTATGGTTTATGAAAGTACATGCATGTTTTAAGGTAAATGTCATGAACCCTAGTAGTATGTGTCATGTTTATATGTAGCTTACCATCCATGCTTATTGATGAATACTGGGATTATGTATGCTAGATGAAATGTATCATGTATGAAGTACATGTTTATTTATGTATTGTGATCATGCAAGTTTTACGAACCAAGATAATGTTTATGGCTAAAAATATGATTATGCATGTATGTCCTATTATGTGAATAAAGAATGATAAGTATGAACGAAGATGATGGTTATGCCTTAAGTATGAATGATAAGTATGAATGAAGATGATGGTTATGCCTTAAGTATGAATGATAAGTATGAATGATGAAGACATGACGATGATATGAAATAACTATGAATGATAAGTACGAATGACAAGTATGAATGATGAAGCATGCATATTTATTTTTTATGAATGAGGCTTGTACCGGACCGAAGTAAGGGTCCAAGGGATGGGTACCTTAAGAACGCCCTGGTTCTGGACTACCGAAGCTGTCCACGGTTCTGGCACTACCGAAGCTGTGCAACAGGGATGGGCACCTTAAGAACGCCCCGATTCTAGGACTACCGACTATGCTGTCCTTACCCTAGTAGGTTGAGGCTAGCTACCTCATATTTACTTAGGGATGCGCGCTTATGATGTATGTATGTGGTACAAAGCCGGGGACCCCCAATGATGTTATGTTTATGTTAAGCATTTAAAAGTATGATTTTAAAAATTAAGCATCCTTATGTAGTACATGCATTTGACTCATTCATACATCCATGTTATGCATCGCGCCAGGGTAAGTATATTTTATGTTTGTGTTTATGCTCATATCTTATGCCTTATGTTCATGTATGCTAAGAATTATGTCATGTCTAAGTATGCCTTATGTTCATGTATGCTAAGAATTATGTCATGTCTAAGTATGCCTTATGTTCATGTATGCTAAGAATTATGTCATGTATAGATATGTTTCATGTTCACGTATGTATGTTTCATGTTCATGTATGTTAAGATTTATGCCATGCTAAGTAGGTTGTAGACTTATGGTGATGTTAGGAATCATGCTATGCGAATTGTTCATATGCTTATGACTTATGCCATGACTATGCTTATGTTTATGTTCGAAGTTACGCTATGTCAGATACTTGATATGTTTACGCTTAAGTGACGTATGGTTTTAGTGAGTAGGAAAGGGTTTTACTAAGCCTATGTGCTTATAGTTTTATTTTCCTTGTACCGCAGATCAAGCAAGAAGCTATTAAGGGAAGCCGCAGGAGAGGCAGAAGCATGTGTGTGTGTAGCAGTGACTTGGCAAAAGATTTTTATATTCTCATATAATGCATGTCTTGGGTGTGAAAATGTTTTCTTAAATTTTATTTGATAATGATTGATGACNAAAAATATTGCTTGATGAAAAAGAATCTGATACTTAAAAAATAGTAAATTGCAGCTTACATGCTCTGCTTAAAAAGTGCCACTTTACTATGGCACTTACTTGTTAATGGAACACAGTAGTTGCACAGTAGTATACTATATGTATAATTTGATTCTTCTTCAAAAAAAAAATATATTCACAAAGAATATAAAGGACATCAATAAAGAATAAATATTAGGACAAATATTCTCCAATAATCAGAATAATTTCAAGCTAGACAAAATTTGAAGCATTAATGGTCCTCATCAAAAGAAACTTATTAAGTTTATAGAAATTTTGCAACTTCAGAGGATATTATCACATTGAGAGTGATTGAATAACACCTGCAAGAATTTGCTTCTAGTCAAAATGTTAAACTAACAACTAGAGTATAATAATAGAATGTTCACTTGAAAAAAATATAAAATGCAAGCAAGATATTGACATGTGTGGAAAACTTAATTTATGTGTTAAAGACAACAAATTGACCTTGACAAAGAATCAGTCAATCGCAGGAGAGTGGCTTTAGCTACTGAATCTGAACCAACAAAGTTGACTTCTTCCTTCAAAACAACATCTCGCAACCTCTTTTTCATTTAAGTAATTGAATATTAGAATTGAGTAAAAATGAAAAAATAGTAAAAACCACTATAAAGAATTTAAAAACTGGAAACCTTAAGCCATGAAGAAACAGAATTGGCAAAGGCTTGGAGGGTAGGGACTCTGAAATGTGTAGACTGCACCTTTTGAACATGTATCTCAACTTGCTTCAAGCATGTGCCAGCAAACAAAAACTGGCTCAGAGTATTATAAAGACTAGTATATGATAGATGTGTCACATATATTCCATTTTTCAGGCAATATTCTTGTTTATGTTCATCCCAGTAAAAGGAAGAACTTGAGAACCCCTGAAGCATTTGTAGGATGCCTTGAACCTGGTAATACAGAGGATTCCACCAACACTAATGAGAGAATTATTTTTGAAGCATACCAATGAAGATGAGAAGACTAAAGGTTACCAGTTCCCTCTCATCTTTTTTGAAGGTAAGAACTGGTTCTGCATGAGGAAGGCCATTTGAAATGCTAGAGTGAAGCTTACTGATGAAACTATTACTAGTTTCAGCCTGTGCTACATCTAAAAAATAAAAAATAGAAATGACAAATAGTGTAGAGATACATCTCAGTACCATCTTATGTGCAAGGTGCATACAAGAAATCAATGAGAGATATGGCCAAATTATCTTCAATATTCAGCCCAAGATTGAAAGCACTTACAAGCTTCTAAGCCACCAAACTTTGGATATGGACTAATCTCATATGACAATATCACAGCATTCTGGGCCTTCACAAGTACTTCTAGAACAGCGTATTGGGTGTTTCACATGATTTATGTGATAGTTGAAAAAGAAAAAAAAAATGGCAGTATGGAGTACCGTAGCACATGACCAGGATCACTCGTCAATGTATCATAGAAAGTGAAACATGACTGTCACAAGCATCATGGAGTAATTTTTACTGAGTGGAGTTAAACATAAAATAAGAGTAGAGAACAAAGAAGGGAATACAATATCCATTTTGAATCAGCTGCATAATTTATATAGCAGCGTCCTTGCATTAAAAGATATGGTAGATCGACTAACAATGTGCAGAAGGTTTTTATGAAAAAGTAATCAAAAATAACATGTTTATATAATGGATAACACTTTTCACAATAGAACAAGCTAAACAAAGATCGTCAAAAATAACGAGCAGAGTCTCAACTATTTGGGTTGATTAAATTGATCTAATTATTCATTCAATTCTATATTAGGCCATGCCACTAGTTATAAGTTGAAGAAAGCTTCTACCATTAGTTATGTTACGAAGAATTTTCATTTTCCTTGGTGCTTTAAAACACTTTCAGTTATGTAGAAGTTTCTTAATTAGCTATTTTGATATCTTACACTTTCAAGTTTAATTGATATAATTTAACTAGCAAATTTAAATTTATCTTTGAACATCAATGATTAATCTCAAGTTCTTACTTGCGATTCCAGGCCCATCCAGTTCCATTGTTCCTTTGTCTTGTTTTTCTTATTAGAAATAATAATAAACATGAGAAGAATTTGCGAATACTAACATTAAAATTCAGCATGACAAGCAATCAATTTCTTATTTGCATAATACAAAACAATGATTCTCAAGAATATAGTGTTGAAGCCTTATATGTCCTACGAAAAGAGTACAAAGAATTTATACATTTTCCAACGAGCACGGCAAAAGAAGAAACAAGTTCCTCCTATTGTTCTGTGAAGGAAATATATTTTCAGCTAATTAAAGAAAGAAAAAGACCCAGAACACAAGTAAATGGCAAACATCAGCAACTCTAATCTAAGACATGCAATGTTAATGAGTAAACATAACCAAAACCGGTAATTAAACAATACCATGCAAGATGAGATTAGACATGCTCCGAATATGCACAAGCTGACGCCGTATTTACAACAGCGACCATCCAATGAGTTTACGTCAGAGGTCTCTACTCTGACTCCGGCGAGGTGCTGCGCCAGCGGCAAGCGCGCTCGGACAGACGCGGCCGGCAGCGACTCACAGAGAAGAGGCGCCGTGAGAGGGAGGCGAAGGAGAGCTCACGGGTGGGCTAAGAGTCGGATCCAACGGGCGAAGGCTGCACACGCCCACCGGTTTCTCGGCAGAGAAGAAAGCAGGGGGAAAAGTAAAAACCCTAACCAGTCCGATTCAAAATGAAATCAAAACAGATCCCCCTCTTGCTGAGCTGTAGACGATTTCACACACACTTCATAATTTCTCTTCATAAATCATTTATTTTAATAAATTATTCAAATTAAATAAATTTTTGATAAAGTAAATATTAAATTCAATTACAATATTTAATTCTATAAAGAATCAGCCATTTTAATCCTCAATTCAAAATTCATGTAGAAAATACATGATTTACGAGTATTTAATAACTTGCCATATATATTATTTGAAAACATATGTATTTTAAATGTCGATTGATATATCTATTAATATCTATAAAATACAGTTTTTGCTACAGTACACATGCAGACGTCACATTTACAGAGAACTTATAATTACCGCCTAAACTAAATAGGACATGTGATCTTTACATGTGATTTTTTCATGTTACATAAAATATATGATATTTACATGTTGATCTTTGCAGTTGATCTTTGCATGTTACATAGAAAATATAATTTTTGCATGTGATCATTCCATGTTACTTTTTATTTTAATTTTTTATTTAATAATAAAAATTAACATATATATATTATCACTAAATATGTTATTTGAATTGTGTAAAATTCTCATGCATCGCACGAGTATTACACTAGTTAAGTTCTAAAAATACAGACATATTGTTGTAATTATTAATATCTTAATGGTTCAGCTAGACTACTAGTAAACTAGTGATTCAAATATTTTTTTTCAGTTTTATTTTATTTTTATAATCTTAAATAGAATAATAACCTTTAATCAAATACACCCCTATAGTTATGCATCAAATAAGGAAATGGAACTCGAAGTTTGTGCGGTGAAATAATAAAGAAATTTAATCTATAATCAATATTGTAATTATAAATTAAAATTTGGTCTACATCAAATGCAAGCTCATCGAGTTAACATTAATAAAAAAAACCTTTAATATAATATAAGGGAATAAAAGTTAGAATGATTGTTATAGAAAATTAATTAAAATCCATCAAATGCAAGCTAATTGCATTCGTCATTATAACATGTTAGTCAACATTTATAAATTATGTTTGTTTTACACACCCGCTCTAGCAATGCAATAATTTGACTATTTTTTTTTCTACAGATGTGGTGCGATAATAAATACTCAAATTATTAAAAAAATACAATAATTTAACATATCCGGCGTCATTAATTTATGAGAACCACACTACAAATTTATGATCCTGCCTTTCTCGGATTTGACTTGTAAACATTGATAATGAGATAAAAAGAACAAAATAAGAGCCAATCTCGCAAGCACCAGTGGTCTAGTGGTAGAATAGTACCCTGCCACGGTATAGACCCGGGTTCGATTCCCGGCTGGTGCAAATTTTTTTTCTATTTTTTGTGTTGTTTTAAAAAGGATACTTATTTTTCACCTTTTCACTCTCGCTCCAATATGATCAGTGCAGTTTCATTAATAAATACTAAACAAGCTGTTAATTTCACTATGCAAACCTCAATAAATTTAGATAACGCACAGTCAAAATGAATGTTACATAAAATTTTGACCATCAATCGACGGCACGTCCAACGTTTAATTGTCGATCGGATACCGTCAACAACCTTCAACCACCGTCCTGAACCAAATTATACCTTGAGAGACCTATCGAGGATCATCGCAATTACGATCTCACATCATTCACCGTCAATCCTGTCAGATTCACCATTATTAGAGATCTCGATGAATTCATTATCCCTAAAATATAATTTGATTTGGGATGACGATCACCCTGGTGCAATTTTTTTACTATTTTTTTTTGTGTTTTCTAAAAAAGGATATTTATTTTTCACCTATTCACTCTCGCTCCAATATGATCAGTGCGGTCTCATTAATAAATACTAAGCAAGCTGTTAATTTCACTATGCGAGCCTCAATAAATTTAGAGTAATGATACGTAAAATTAAAATGAATATTTCAGTGAAAATTTTGACCATCAATCAGCGGTACATTGGACATCCAATCGTCGATCGAATACCATCAACAACTTTCAACCGCCGTCCCGAACCAAACTATACCCTGAGAGGTCTGTCGGGGATCACCGCAATTACGATCTCGCATCATTCACCGTTAATCCCGTCGGATTCACCATTATCGGAGATTCCGACGAGTTCACTATCCCCAAGATATAGTTTGATTTGGGATGGCGATCGGAGACCGCCAGTGATGTCCGATCGACAATCGAACATCGGACGTATCGCCGATTGAGGGTCAAAATTTTTACTGAGATATTAACTTTCACTGTACGAATCATTTACCATAAATTTATGTTCAAAGCAGATCTTGCAAGTGAATTGATAATCACATACGATTTGGATACAAACAAAGTGAATTGAAGCACGCCTATGACAACTTTAAAATGACGACACTCGAACATCACACCTAGTTTACTTGCAGCCCGACAGTTCGATATAAACCAGAAGTATTATACAAGATAATGCACAACCATATATATATCACTTATTACTCCATTAATTTGATAATCAATGGGTAGATGCTTGGAGAAGACCGTCCCGGACTTGCTCAGCGATGTCACGGACGGCCCCCGGTCCATGAGGGATGAAAATGGACGAGGACTTGGACTGTGCTCCAATCTCCTTCATGGTGTCGAAGTACTGAGTGATCAGCACCATGTCCAACACGTCCTTCGGAGTTGTTCCTGGCACGTTCACAGAGAAGCCAAGCACGCTGTCTCTCAGGCCGTCCACGATGGCCTGGCGTTGCCGGGCAATGCCCACGCCGGACAAGTACTTGGCCTCCGCCTCACCCTCCGCCTTCTTAATCTGCACAATCTTTTCGGCTTCCGCCTTCTCGTTTGCTGCCACTCGCAGTCTTGCAGCTGCAAAGGCATATATATATAATATGATTGGAATTGAATCTACTTTTTCTTTGGTCGATATCTAAGAAAATTAGAATTACCTGCGTTGATTTCATTCATTGCTCTTTTAACATGCTCATCCGGTTCAATATCGACGATGAGAGTCTGCACAATCTCGAAGCCATAAGCAGACATGGCCTTCTCCAGTTCCTCTTCCACAGCTTTGGCTATCTCATTCTTTTGCTCAAAAGTATCGTCCAGGATGAGCTTTGGCACGCTGGCTCTGATCACTGAAAGAGGGAAATTGTGGATCAATTCGAGATATTTTGAATGGTGTCTCAGTGAGACGTGTGGAAGTTTGTGAAGGAATTTAAGCAAGGATCAAGAAAAACTACAACATCGAACAATTCAAAGTTTCACATCAATCAATAATAAGTGATTCCTATCTTAGAAAAATACATTAGTACTATTCATCCAACCATCGACGAGAGATTCATACCGTCGAATACATAAGCTTGGATTTGAGACTGTGTGTTGCTAAGCTTATAGAAAGCATCGCTTGCTTTGTTAGGCAGAGCACGGTATTGGATGGATGCCACAACGTTCACAAACACATTGTCCTGTGAATTAAGATGATATCAACGTCAGGCAACACGTTATAGCTAGGTGCCAAACCAGTTCTGATCGTGAACTAGTACACGAATTTCTTCAAACAACATGCCTACAAACTAACTGAGCTCTTCATATATCTATCAAAAAACTTGCAACTTTTTTTATCTCCAAAACTCAAAGGTCCTTAGTTTAGCAGAGTGAGGAAAGAAGCAACGCAAATTAACCTTTGTCTTTGTTTCGCATTTGACGTCGAGCTGCTTCATTCGGAGGGAGAGGCGGCCGGCGACGCGCTTGCCGAAGATCCAAGGCAAGCAGTGGCATCCAGGCTGAAGCACATCGTCGAATTTCCCAAAGGTTTCCTTGATCGCTACCGTGGATTGGTCTACTTGAACGCAGCACAAAGCTTGGCCCATGGCTTTCCTCGACTTCTGCCCTACTTTTCAAAACCAAAGAATTCAGTTAATCTCAAAAGAATAACAATATTGACTACTGGAACAAACAGCTAGGGAATGAATCAATCAAATTTCATATGAAAAAAAAATTGTTAGCCTAAGAATATTAAGGAAGAAACTTAACAGGCTCGAGAATGGAATGAAGGCGTAAAACTGCAGAGATAGGGAATGAGCAGTTGCTTGGATATATAGACAGCAGCTGCAGGCGGAGGTGTTTTGGATTCTTCGACGGAGAAAGTCAAACAATTAATGGACGTGAATCGTGATGTTGAGCTGGAGTTGACTAATTCTCAAAGGAAGCTGCACAGTAATTGGATGAGGATGAGGATGTGGATCGGATGAGGAAGAGATTGAACAAGAAGTTCATTCGTGTATTTATAAATCAAATAAAACCAAAATATTATTTCAATTTGATTTATTCCTGTTTTTTAATTGGCTCTTGACTTGAAATTTCCTAGAAATTAAGAGGTCAACCTTTAAGATTTTTCCTAGAAAATATCTCCCCCAATCGAGGCTGCATGTGCTATATTTTTGGGTATATATAAAAATCATTCAAAGGTGTATTTACCAGGAAATTGCATTATAAATGGAAGCTATTGCATACTTTGAAACACAAAGTTATCTTTTTTATTTTATTTTATTGGAGATCATTTTCAAGGGAGGATAAATTCAATGGCACTCCAATAATTGACTTTATAAGTAATTACTCAATATCTCAAGGACTCGGAGTGCAAGTAGAGCTTCACCTGGTTTGTATCTGAGAGAAAAAAAATACAAATAAATGAAAAATAATATAACAACAAAAGAAAGGCTACAGTTGGCGAGTTAAGGCGTGACTTGCAACGATCATTAAACGCGGCTTCGGTTCCTAAATCGTGAAGACAATTGCATGTGTAGTGGCCTCCGTCTGCCTCTGTCTCAAATTCCTGTAAAAAAGTGATACGTTAATCCTGAGGATTTTAGGCGGTCAGTTTTATTGGGATCAGTCAGTCGATAAAACAGAAAATGAGTTACTCCTAAAAAAAATAATTTGAAAATTTTTATTTAACTAAACAAAGATAGTTAATTAGCATAATAAAAAAATATAAATAATATTAATTAAAAAATAGTAAGAGACATAAATAAATTCACTTGGTTGCAACCAGAAAGGTTGCTAATTCAAGATGATGACAATGCAATCTTTAAATCAATTTTTTGTGGGTGGAGCCTTGGAGAGGCCTTTTACAATAATAGAAATTCAGAAAAAATAGAAGAAAATTATTATAGAATTCATTACAGCTTAAATAATTGATTTTCATTGAGTTAAGAGACCTATCTATAGCTCCTTAGAAAATTTATTGACATGATAATGTGTCATGTCTTGGACATCTGAGTGCACATGGCTGCTTGAGAGGGTCAATGTCAATCCACGTCGTAACAGTCACGGTCAGAAAACGACTTGTTTTGTTGATAAATATTAAGTCTCGAGTGCCCGTATAAACTTGAGCACCTATACAATGGGTGTTTGTATCGATGTAGGTGCCTAATTGCCCAGGTGTCCAAATCCACTCGGGCGTCTTGGAGCTAACTGGTCAACTCCAGTTGACCAACCTTCTTCCAGTCTCCTGGGTGATATTCAGTTATCCAGAGTTGAGCTCGCCCGAACTCATCTCCGGCCTTCTCCTTGAGTAAACTTCCTTCTCGGGGTCGTACCTGAGAGGCCTCTCTATGTCTACGGATTAAAAAAAAATTTAATCCGAATAGAGACATGTCCCTCTAACGACTGTCTCGTCGTCATGTTAATTAATCTAAGTTACAACTTTGCCAAAACCAAGGTTAAGGGCTTGTAACTTTCCGGATTAATTAACTGCGGAAAAGATGACGATTTGGATCGTCGATTTTTGTGTTTATCTTCGGGATCCAGTTAATTAATTATTATCCATGATCAATTATCAAAATAATTAATTAACATGCATAAAATGACGAGACAAAGCATCATGACACAAATAAATATAACGAAGGTAAAATTGGAGCTCGGGAGAGTTATACCTCGCTGTTTACCTCGCAGTCTTCTACCTTATGACCCTCCCCTCCTGGACGTCGTGTGGGCGACGATCTACCAAGTCGCGGAGTCACCAAGGCACCGGATCAATCCTCCTTTCTCCTTCCTTTGCTTGCGCCAACACCAAACTCTAGGGTTAGGGTTTGGCTCACCGTCGGCGGTCCTTCAAGGTGGAGTTGATGAAGCCAAGAAGAGCAACTCAACCACAGCCCACGCTAACCTCTCTGGTCTCCTCCTATCTCACGGCCAAGAGCTCGCAAGGAGGATGAACTTCCACCGGACTCTCCCTTATTCCGGCGACAAACACCAAAGGGAAGCCAACCTTGCCGGCGCGCCACCCTTCTTCCTCCTCCACTTCCGCGCGTCACAAAGGAGAAGAGAGTTTCTCCTTGTCCTGTGAAGATCGCATCAGAGGATGTAGAAGAAGAGAATGGAGGAAGAAGAGAAGAGAAGCCTCCACCGCTGGCGCCGACCTCCACACCTTGCGCCGCCGAGTTCTCCCTCCTCCCTCCTTGCCGCGCGCCACCAAGGGTCGGAGCCAACTCCTCCCTTGCTCTGTGATCGAACGCGCCCTTGAGGATGAGAAGAAAACTGAAGGAAGAAGAGGGGAAAGTCCTCTTCTTCCACCGGCCGCCGGCGCCCTAGGTGAGAGAGGGTGAGGGAGAAAGAGAGAGGTAAGGGTTTTAATTAATTGGAAAATTTTCAATTAATTATAGATTAATTTATTAAGCCTTGTATCATGACTCCTATAGGGTATTTTTAGGGCTAAGGTAGGGACCATGAGGAGGAGTTGGTTCTTGGCCCGCTAATGGATTCAAACCCGATCCATTAATGGAGATCCATTCCACTAAAGGATCCCATTGAATTTCCTCACCAACCCCCATATTTTCATATGAGCTCTACCTATTACGAGTCGTCCATCTTCCCATGTGTTAAGATATCGAATGCCTGATAATTAATTTAAATTACTGATCATTTTAATTAATTATCCTCTTGATCCTTGACTAGTATATACCACTCAACATTTTTATCATGTCGGACCATAATCCACTTGCAAAATTTGACATGATGATTCTTTTGAGCTCATCAAGGGGGCATCATCATCCTGTCTAACCAGGACATGAATTCCCTCAATAATCAACAGCACACCATGCAGATAAAATTATTATCCAACTTACCGGGCCTATCGATTTAACATAATAGATCTCACCCACTGGTAAATCAAAGTAATAATAATTAAATACACGTGCCCGTTATTATTTCGGGATTTAGAGATCGTACTCTATAATATATAAACCGAGGTCTAATCCAATTTATGAAGTCGGTACAAAATTGGATGACATCTCTTTTGGTCCTACTCAAAGCGTACTAGTGTAATTCTATGGTTAAGACAAACCACACCTAATTACACTATAACTATCCCGATAGTTTGCCCAACTACATCTCGGTTGTGAGCCTCTTTTTTATACTTCTGCAAGGAACTGATAACACGATCTTCTATGCGCCACCACACACCATATTATCTACAATGCAAAGTATTAGACATTTTATGCATATACTATATAAATATGCAAACGTGTGATTTTGCGATTCTCTTTTAAAATGTAGATGCACTTTAACCAAAAGCAAGACTTTTAATATACATCCTAACAGAATGTTGATATGCTTTACATGTTAATTAATCTACGTATTACATTGTAATTAACATGTGTTATTCTGCGAAAGAGATTTCACTTTTATTAACCTTAGGTTTGATGATCATTATACTAAACTGTAACAACATACCCATCAATTATATAACCCCTTCTTACAAATATTTTATTTTATTTATCAATAAACTATGTCCCACTCAATCATAAATTGAAAACCATGCTTGCTCAGAAACGATCTACATACCATATTCTTTCGGATCTTCGGAACATATAATATATTGTTCAGAGTCAGATTCTTATCCGATGTTATTCTTAACATTATTTTTTCTTAGCTTTTGATGTATGAGGTTGCTAAATTCCCATTGAATAATGATTGTGAGAGTGAAAATGGGAGAGTAAAAACCATAGTGAATGACGTGGCACCTTGCATGCACGATCTCCGACGGGTTCACCGTGCCCCCCAGGGTATAGTTTGATTCGGGGTGGCGGCCAAAGGCCGCCGGTGGTGTCTAAGCGATAATCGGACGTGTGCATGTAAAGTGTCACGTCATGTCATGTCATGCCACATCATTCATTGTGGTTTTCACTCTCCCACTTTCACTCTCTCTATCATTGCTCATTCCCATTAACCACTTTTCCCCATCTTTAACATCTTCAAAGTTGTGGAACAATTCTTTTACCGCACACATGTTTGGTGGCGCCCGTATTGAACTACCGTTGTCGCGAGTTTGAATCAATTAGATTCACTTCAGAAACCACAACGAGAAGTCCATATTTATTTCGAAAAATGATAGAGAGAGTGAAAATGGGAGAGTGAAAGGCAAAGTGAATGACGTGACACTTTGCATGCAGCGATATCCGACGGGTTCACCGTACCCCCAGGGTATAGTTTGATTCGGGGCGGCGGTCTTCGCCTGCCGATGATGTCTAAGCGATAATCGGACGTGTGTATGTAAAGTATCACGTCATTCACTTTACTTTCACTCTCTCATTTACACTCTCTCTATCATTGCCCATTTATTTCTTCTTTCAAGTCAGTCACCTACTTTTTCTTTGGTTTCTTACATTCAGAAGCTTTGTGATTGATTAAGTTATAGTGATAAATCTGAAAGTCTTCCGTTCTAACTTTCAGTATATATGCTCCACCAACTTGGCTTTTACATCCCGAGGAGTGAACATCTTTCTCTCAGAGATCACCGATTCACCTCCTCTCTCACAGCATATCAACGTACATATCAGCCGTTCGCTCAATTTCCACAGTGGAATCACCCATTTTTCGTTTCCATTCACACTTTTTCCAACAACTCTCAAATAGCATTTTCATGGCTGGCTAGATGCTCGGAGAAGACCGTCCCGGACTTGTTGAGCAATGTCACCGACAGCCCCCGGTCCATGCGGGATGAAAACTGACGAGGACTTGGACTGTGCTCCAATCTCCTTCATGGTGTCGAAGTACTGGGTGATGAGCAGCATGTCCAACACCTCCTTCGGAGTTGGCACGCTCCCAGAGAAGCCAAGCACGCTGTCTCTCAGGCCGTCCACGATGGCTTGGCGTTGCCGGGCAATGCCCGTGCCGGACAAGTACTTGGCCTCCGCCTCACCCTCAGCCTTCTTAATCTGCACAGTCTTTTCGGCCTCAGCCTTCTTAATCTGCACAATCATTTCGGTTTCCGCCTTACTAATCTGCACAATCTTTTCGGCTTCCGCCTTCTCTTTTGCTGCCGTTCGTAGTCTTGCAGCTGCAAAGGCGACACACAGAGAAGTTAGTCATTTTTATGATTGGAATTGGATTGTTTTTATTTTGTCTATCTAAGAAAATTATAATTACCTGCATGGATCTCATTCATTGTTCTTTTAACATGCTCATCTGGGTCAATCTCGTTGATGAGAGTGCGCACAATCTTGAAACCATTAGTAGACATGAACGTCTCAAGAGCCGTTTTCACCTCTTCGGCTATCTGATTCTTTTGCTCAAAAGTTTCCTCCAGGTTGTACTTTGAAACCCTGTCTTTTATCACTGAAAGAGGGAAAATATAGTAGATCAATTTGAATGGTGACTTTCAGTGACGTGTGGAAGTTTGCGAGGGAATATAAGTTTACAACTCCAAGGATGGTTCGCTGAACATCTTAGGAATAAAATTTCCTTCTGTATTTCACAGAACTCAAAGAGTTCAAATTTAAACTGTTGAGGTTAATTTCTTTTCGAGTTTGAAATAAGGCTTTTTTGCTTCTTGATAATTTCGAAAAAGGGCCAACAAGAGAAGTGCGTGTAAGAAGCAAAGAAAACAGAGTCTATTAGGTAAGCAAGGAACCAGAAAAACTACAACTTTGAACAATTCAAAGTTCCACATCCCATAACTTCATTTTACCATGCCTACAATCAATAATATATGATTCCTATCTTAGAAAAGAAAAACGATATGCGGCGAAAATTTTTAACGAAAAATTCAACGGGAATGACGTAACACTCTAATTATAATGATCCTCGACGGGTTCACCGTGTCTCTCAGGGTGTAGTTTGGTTTGGCCGCCGTCGGTATCCAGATGATAATCGGATGTGTATACAAAAAGTACCACGTCATTCCCTTAAATTTCTTATTAAAAATTCCCGCTATGTATCATTGCTCCTTAGAAAAATACATTAGTGTGCATACAAATTTCTACGAGAGATTCATACCGTGAAGTACATAAGCTTCGATCTGAGACTGCGTCTTGCTAAGGTTATAGAAAGCATCGCTTGCTTTGTCAGGCAGAGCTTGGTATTCGATGGATGCCATAACGTTCACAAACACAATGTCCTGTGAAGACCATATCAAAGTCAGGCGACACGTTATAGCTAGGTGCCAAACCAGTTCTGATCATGAACTAGTACACGAATTTCTTCAAACAACATGCCTACAAACTAACTGAGCTCTTCGTCTATCAAAAAACTTGCAACTTTTTTATCTCCAAAACTCAGAGGTCCTTAGTTTAGCAGAGTGAGGAAAGAAGCAACGCAAACCTTTGTCTTTGTTTCACATTTGACCTGGAGCTGCTTCACTCGGAGGGAGAGGCGGCCGGCGACACGCCTGCCGAAGATCCAAGGCAAGCAGTGGCATCCAGGCTGAAGCACACCGTCGAATTTCCCAAAGGATTCCTTGATCGCTACCGTGGAATGGTCTACTCGAACACAGCAGCAAGCTTGGCCCATGGCTTTCCTCGACTTCTGCCCTAAACCAAAGAATTCAGTAAATCTCAAAAGAATAACATTATTGACTACTGGAACAAACAGCTAGGGAATGAATCAATCAAATTTCATATGAAAAAAAATTGTTAGCCTAAGAATATTAAGGAAGAAACTTAACAGGCTCGATAATGGAATGAAGGCGTAAAACCGCGGAGATAGGGAATGAGCAGTTTCTTGGATATATAGAGAGCAGCTGCAGGCGGAGGTGTTTTGGATTGCTTCGACGGAGAAAGTCAAACAATTAATGCACGTGAATCGTGATGTTTAGCTGGAGTTGACTAATTCTCAAAATAAGCTGCAAAGTAATTGGATGAGGACGAGGGTGAGGAGATTGAACAAGAAGTTCCTGGATAATATAGTTTCTCAACAAAAATTTCATGTATTTATAAATCAAATACAACCAAATTATATTTTCAACTTGATTTATTCCTGTTTTTTAATTGGATCTTGACTTGAAATTTCCTATAAATTAAGAGGTCAATCTTTAAGATTTTTCCTAGAAAATATCACCCCCAATCGAGGCTGCATGTGCTAACAACATGCTGCAGTTGGTGCCATGTGAAAGAGGCATCGACCCACTTCATACGACAATTTATTAGTAACGTTCAGTCGATGAATACTCAGACTGGCAACCTAACCAAAGTATTAGCTAGTTATTTCATTAGATAATTCAGATAAATCAATGTACGACCTCCTTTCTTAAGAACCTCATCATAATGTGATGTACTTTAGATCAAATTAGTCTAGTTTCTTTAATAACATCTTTGCACCAATCCTGTTTCTTGAATAACATCTTGGAATCAATCTTCCTACTGTTGGTGCATTATTGAGTTTGACGGTACAAATGAAAATGAGAGTAGCGAATGCTTTGTCGAGGGCTATGTCTTGTAGTGCTTGTTTCTGTTTCAAACAGAAAGATAATCTAAAATACAAAGGTAGAACATGTAGATTGCTTGCTTAAGATCCCAGGATCTAAGCTACTCTTCGGTGGTCGAGAATTGGAGAATCATTCTATTCCAAAAATCTATGGAGCCCTGAAACCAACTGCTGTCTTTGTTCCATTAGAAGAAATTCTTAAACCTCATAACTTCGAGCTTGCCACAAAAGAGATCTTTGGGCCATTCCAGGTATGTGTCACTCCAGCTGAAATGCAAGGTATTTTTTTTCTTGTAAAATGATTTTTCATAATGGATTTTGCAGTCATGGATTGTGATATTCATAGTTGCATTATTATTTTGTTTCTGAGAGGAAAGCTTGCTGATTACTAGTTACACATTTCATTGGTTGGTCTGTTTCTTCAATAGTTGTCAGGATTATAATTGATCTTTCATCTGAGAAAAATTGGTTTTGATATTTAATGATGGTTTGCAAGTGACATAGTAATATTATCTGTTCTCATTAATCCAGAAAGAACCCGTTACAATTCTAGGACAAGGATGCCGAAATCAAATATGCACACCGCCTTTTCCAGTCATACTCAGCATGTGGGACAATCCTTTGCCCAATTGGTTAGAGGGTGGCCGTTTTGCTACAATGAGATGAGGTCAATTCCCGGCAGGCGTATGTCTTTGGAGAAAAAAAAAACTTCTCCCACCCCCTGACCATTTGGTAGATGAGGTCAATTCCCGGTCGTTTTGCTACAATGAGATGAGGTCAATTCCCGGCACACACGTAGGATCATTCCTGAATTAACAATGCAGGTTAGCAGATAGTGTGGAGGAGAAATGGTAGATGTCAAACCTTCATTTAGAGACTCATTAATGCTACAATACAAGTGAAAATAAGAATGATGCAAAAAGAAAAAGGAAAAAAAATCATCCTCAAATTTGTCAGGGTAGGAATTACAGGAAAAATAATATGAATTTTTTTATTATTATTTTCGTCGTGTAAGGTTATTCTTTGTCTGGATCATGGAAATATTCTGAAATGCCAAACTATATAAAGTTCTTGCAGTCTATTTCGAAACAATGTCTCAGATATTTCCTTCTTTCTTTGTTTATTCCTGATCCTGTTTGTCCTTTTTCCCTTCCTTGAATTAGATGATATTGTCTAATGCTAAGCTTTCTCGTTTCTTCTATAATTTAATGCCAAGTATATTTTTACTAGTCTGTCTTTATTGTTCTTGTTCATTCTCTTTCGTTTATGATTACATCTACTAGTTTAAATTGCTGAAAAAATTCCTTGCTCAGATTGTTACCTACTACAAGCACGATCAACTCAGTGAGGTGTTAGATGTTTGTGAGAGGATGCATGCACATTTGACTGCCGCTGTGGTCTCAAATGATCCGTTGTTTTTGCAGGTATAATTTGCAACTGTCTCAATAAATTAGGCCACTAAAGGGGAGGCCTGGCGCAACGGTAAAGTTGTCGCCTTGTGACTTAAAAAGTCACGGGTTCGAAATTTGAAAATAATCTTTTACAAAGTAAGGTAAGGTTGCGTACAATAGACTCTTCTTTGGGACCTTGCATGGAGGAAACTTCATGCACCAGGTTGTCCTTTTCAATAAATTAGGCCACTCTACGCCCACACACACACGCGTGCACATATGCGTGCACGCACACACATATAGTATCTTATTCTTTTCTTTTCAACTATTCATTTGCTGAAGAATCATGCAATGTGTTAACTTGACTCTAATTTGGATTGGATTTTCCAACCACATGTTCCACTGACCCAAAATTTTATGGATTCAAGTGTCATAAATTAGAGCAAGCCTTTATAGTAGCAAAAAGGTTATTACGTTCGCCCTAGACGCGTCTCACAATCCGTCCCAAAATTATACAAAGGGAGGTTAAATCACCGGGTCAACTTATATAGAGCAAGCCTTCATAGCTTTTTACTTTGGTGGATAATAGGAGGGAAATGGAAGAAGAATGGGGAGGAGGGAAAATAACACAAAAAAAAAACATGGGTGATCAATTTCACTCTATTAACTGAGAGAGTCTTGTCATGGAAGTTCCTTTTACACGTTCTACATCTGAAGCGTGAACGTTTTTCCACATGATTACCTAGTTTTCCACTTGATTACCTAGCTATTTGCATATTGCGCCCCTCATTTTGAATACATATGCAGGAAGTTCTTGGGAAATCAGTGAATGGGACAACATATGCTGGAATCAGGGCTAGGACCACAGGAGCTCCACAAAACCACTAGTTTTATTTATGCCATTCATGTTTGCCTCATCATATGATAATTTTTTTTAAAAAAAAAAAACTCATGTGTGATACCATTAAAATTCAAGGTTTGGGCCATTCATGTTTGCTTCATTATACTTGTCTAGAGCTATAAATTTTGATTTTATTCTAGATTTGATTATTATGATTTATAATTCTGTCAAAAAGCGAGGTGGACTCCCAAGAGTAAAGTAGCACTCAGAACTGCTCCAGCTGTTGCCCTTCCTGGCAAAAACAGATGGTCGTCAACAACTCACCGGGAGAATTCCTCGGCAAGATTTTTCGACGATTAAGTCAGTATCCGATAGAGAAAATGAAAGCTAAAGAAAGAACTGTAACTAAAATATATTACGCGTACCTGAGAACTATAACTTAATATGAAATTGTCATTTCTTATGTCTTTAATATTGACACACTTTTAATAAATTAATTATTTTTAAATTCACTTTCGTCCACGACATTATCAACTTTTTATATCATTCTTTAGAGCTCTTGTTTTAAGCCGTATAATGATTTTACCAATCTATAAACCCTGTATTCCCGTCGTCATATAAAAAATCTTTCAGATTGCTTTATGTAAATTTTCTCTTCTAAATCCCCATTTAGAAAAATCATATTTACACCATTTGATGTTCTTCTAACTTTTATAGAGTGAAGATAACTAATGAACAATACTTCGATGGAAGTTATTTTCGATACCAGTAAATATATATCAAAGTACTCAAAATTTTCTCATTATTGGTAACCTTTAATTACCAATCTAGCCTTGTATTTATCAATCGTGTCATCGATTTCATTTTCTTTTTGAAAATCCACTTACAACTAAGTGGTTTATTTTTTGAAAAAAACTAATTCCCAGGTGTGATCTTATAAGGTAAGGTCTAATGGTTTCTTTCTAGTGAGATCTCTCAGAGCAACTTACTGCTTCTGTAAAATTTTGGAGTCTACTTTTCAGCATGAAAGTGATAAAATTTATTCTAAAAGATTTCTTAATCTGAGTTTTTTTAGTTCATCTGAATTCAACCTCAACAATTCATCCTCGTCTTTATCTTCTTCTTGTGGTTCAAATGCTAGTTTAGAGGAACTTCCTTCCTTTCAAGTGTTATAAGGAAACACATACTCGAAAAATGAGACATTTCTCAATTCAATAATCGAGTTCTTATATATTTTCGATAGAGCAATGATAGAGAGAGTGAAAATGGGAGAGTGAAAAGCATAGTGAATAATGTGTCATGACGTGACACTTTACATGCACACGTCTGATTATCACTTGGACAACATCGGCGGCCGAAGGCCGCCACCCCAAATCAAACTATACCCTGGGGGGCACGGTGAGCTGAACCCATCAAAGATCGCTGCATGCGTCGTGCCACGTCATTCACTATACTTTTCACTCTCCCATTTTCACTCACCCTATCATTTTTCTTTTCGATATTTGAGACTTATATACTAGGAACCACCACACTCAACTATTATGAGCATATTTAATAAATATGCAATGTACCTATTTCAATGTCCCTATTTAAAAAAAATGTAATCAATAGTTTTAGGTCATATCTAATCATTTTTATATTAGACATAAAAACTTTTGCAAGACACCCCACACTCGCAAATGATTTTTGGATGATTATCTTCCATACCATAATTCATAAGAGTTCTCTATTCTTTTCCAGGGTATCCTATTTAATAGATAATTAACTATTAACACAGTCTCCCCTCGTATATCCTTTAGCAACCCATAGTTTAACAAAAGAGTATTTGTATAGTATGATTCTTTCGCTCAACAATATCATTTTGTTGAAGAGTATATAAAGTCGTTGTTTCATATTTAATCACATGTTGAATACACAACTCAGCAAATAGTGATACATATTCACCATCTCGTTCACTCTAAATCATCTTAATTTTCTTGTTGAGTTAGTTTTCAATCTCATTTTTTTAAAGAAAAAATTTCTATATACCTTCATCTTTACTTTAGAGAAGATACCTATAATAATATTTTATGTTATCACCTATAAAAGTGATGAAATATTTTTTCCACCACGTGTCGAGGTGTCGACGTACTTTTCAAGTTGCACATGTTGGTACCAAGTGGTTCACTATTTTTTTCAATATGTTAAAAGGATGACCTTGTCATTTTCACTTCAACATAAGTCCTACACTTGTAATGGAGTAATGGTAGAATGTTGATATGTTTTACATGTTAATTAATCTACGTATCACATTGTAATTAACATGTCCTATTCTACCATGTCATAAATGGGAAGATTCAAATATATAAGCGAAAGAGATTTCACTTTTATTAACCTTAGGTCTGATGATCATTATACTAAACTTTAACAACATATCCATTAATTATATAACTCCTTCTTGCAAATATTTTATTTTATTTTATCAATACAACTATCCCCGACTCAATCATAAAATGAAAACCATGCTTGCTCAGAAGCGATCTATATACCAAATTCTTTCAGATCTTCAAAACATATAATATATCGTTAAGAGTCAGATTCGTACCCGATGTTATTCTTAACACTATTTTTTCTTAGCTCTTGATGTTCGAGGTTGCTGAATTCCCATTAATAATTTTCCCCCATCTTTAACATTTTCAAAGTTGTGGAACAATTCTTTTGCCGCACACATGTCTGGTGATGCCCGTATTGAACCACCATTGTCACGATTTTGAACAAATTAGGTTCACTTCAAAAACCACAGCGAGAAGTCCATATTTATTTCCTCTTTTAAGTTGGTCACCTACTTTTTCTTTAGTTTCATACATTCCGAAGCTTTGTGATCGATTCAGTTATAGTGAAAAATCTGAAAGTCTTCCGTTTCTAACTTTGAGTATGGGAGTGTTTGGGAGAGCTTTTACTTCTTGAAAAATGATTCTTGTAGTGATTATCTTGAAGTTAGTAAGAAGCTAAAACATACAGTGTTTGGAAATAGAAGTCAAAAGCTGATACAAGGTAAAGTTTGAGTGTTTGGTGAATAATCACTTTTAAGCTTAATTTTTAATTAAATGACAATAATATCCTTAAACTATCAAAATTAATTTTTTTTCAATTATTTAAATATAATTTTGATACATGATCTATAATATTTTATATATTTAATATTATATTTTAAATATTATATCAAAATTATTTTTTTAATAATATATATATTTAAAAAAAATATAAAGTTAATAAAAATATAAAAAATAATAAAATAATAAAATTTATATAAATTTACACAAATATGTATAAATTTTTTTGAAAATATAAATTATATAAAAATATAAGATTTTAATTAAAAATAGAATGGTAATTATGTAAAGTAATAAATTTATTAAGGGTATAAATGTCAACTTTTAATTCTACATCATAAGCAAAAAAGCAGAAGCAGAAAAAAGCATCAAATTGTTGCTTCTAGCTTTTGAGTAAAAGTTGCAGAAGTTAAAGCAGAATCTGACATTCCCAAACACTCAAAAGCACTTTTGCATGGCTAGAAGTTAAAAAGCAGCTAGCAGAAGCTCTCCCAAACACTCCATATATATGCTCAACCACCTTGGCTTTTACATCCCGAGGAGTGAACATCTTTCTCTCAGAGATCACCGATTCACCCCCTCTCTCACAGTATATCAACGTACATATCAGCCGTTCGCTGAATTTCCACAGTGGAATCACCCATTTTTCGTTTCCATTCACACTTTTTCCAACAACTCTCAAATAGCATTTTCATGGCTGGCTAGATGCTCGGAGAAGACCGTCCCGGACTTGTTGAGCAATGTCACCGACAGCCCCCGGTCCATGCGGGATGAAAACTGACGAGGACTTGGACTGTGCTCCAATCTCCTTCATGGTGTCGAAGTACTGGGTGATGAGCAGCATGTCCAACACCTCCTTCGGAGTTGGCACGCTCCCAGAGAAGCCAAGCACGCTGTCTCTCAGGCCGTCCACGATGGCTTGGCGTTGCCGGGCAATGCCCACGCCGGACAAGTACTTGGCCTCCGCCTCACCCTCAGCCTTCTTAATCTGCACAGTCTTTTCGGCCTCAGCCTTCTTAATCTGCAGAGTCATTTCGGCCTCAGCCTTCTTAGGGAGTGTTTGAGAGAGCTTCTGCTAGCTGCTTTTTAGCTTCTAGCCATGCAAAAGTGCTTTTGAGTGTTTGGGAATGTCAGATTCTGCTTTAACTTCTGCAACTTTTACTCAAAAGCTAAAAGCAACAATTTGATCCTTTTTTCTGCTTCTGCTTTTTTGCTTATGGTGTAGAATTAAAAGTTGACATTTATACCCTTAATAAATTTATTACTTTACATAATTACCATCCTATTTTTAAATAAAATCTTATATTTTTATATAATTTATATTTTCAAAAAAATTTATATATATTTGTATAAATTTATATAAATTTTATTATTTTATTATTTTTTATATTTTTATTAACTTTATATATTTTTTAAATATATATATTATTAAAAAAAATAATTTTGATATAATATTTAAAATATAATATTAAATATATAAAATATTATAGATCATGTATCAAAATTATATTTAAATAATTGAAAAAAAATTAATTTTGATAGTTTAAGGATATTATTGTCATTTAATTAAAAATTAATCTTAAAAGTGATTATTCTGTTAAAATACGAAATTTTAGAGGGCTAAAAGGTAAAAAGGAATAAGTTAAGGGCTGGAAAAAAAAGGGGGCTTGATTGCAAAATGCCGTTTATATTAATGTATCGAAATCATCTCCTTATTTGCCCTAGCGCACAACCCGAACCCAACGCTCCACTTCTTCCTCTTTTCTTCTCCTCCCAACCACCAAACCCACGCGACCCCAGGCGATTTCTCCTCTTCCGAGCGATCAAGGCCATCTCGAGAGGCCGACGACCTCTCTGCCTTCCTTTCTTCTTCTATTGGGCGAGGGAGAGGAAGCTGAAGGGAACGACGGTCAAGGATCCGGGAAAAGCTGGCTTGAATCGGCGGTTTCCATCGCGCGTTGGCGTCGTGATCTTGCTGCTCACCGATCGAAGAGGAAGGATCTTTGGCTAGGGTTGATCGTTTCCTCCAGGCAGATTGAAGGTGAGGAATTTCTTTGATTTAGTTGGCTGTTTTTATCTGTTGGGTAGGATTTCTGGTAATCTTCATGCTTGATCCAGCTTCGCTGTCTGAGGCCACGGTCGGAGGCTGCTCGGGTCGGCATGGATCTAAGCAAGTGAAGAGGTGGTGGGCATTAGGTAAGTTTATTCTGTTTATGGTGATCTAGGTATGGTGATCTAGGTTTATTGATGTTCTGCTTAAGATGGATTCCTGAGTTGCCATGTGTGGAATTGGTAAATCTGTTTTGGTCTTGTGGTTGTCGTGGATTGATTAGGATTTGGTTGTCAATCTGGGTTTTGAATTCTGCTGTGTCTGTGGAGCAGTTATTTGATCAATTGATTGGTTTTGGCTTCGAATTGGAGTTCTTGACTCTGATCTGTTCTTGGCCGTGTGCCTCTGTTATTGTGGTAATGTTACTATTGTTGATAGTTAGGTTTGGATTTTGTATCTGTTCCTGTATTGTGATCACTGTCATGTTCTTTGTTTGATGTAAATAGGTTTTGGGATAGGGTTCCTGTTCCTGCCGTAGATGGTAAATTGGATCTCGTTGTGTTGGGATGAAGTAATTTGGATCAGTTGATATCTGTGATTTCACCTCGAGTTAGGTTAGTAGGTAGTAATGGGTGATCGTGTGTATCATTGGATGAGGGAATTGAGCCTTTAAGGGATTTGATATTTAATCAAGGCTAATTCTAATTGAATTTAGGGTTGGCCTAATGATGTGGTTTAGGATTATCGTAAACCACACTTAGGGTTTGGTTGGGTTAATCCGGAATTATCTTGGTATCTAGTCAAATTCTTAGTTGCATAGATAGCTAAATTATGTGTTATGATACAGGTCATTGACGCGGCTATTTGGACTCCACTTGCGACGGATATTATTTCAGACGGGGGTTCTCTTCGCATACTATTTACTACATTGGAGGCGGGTATCTCTGACTTATCTTTTAGATTTGTCATAGCTGATATACTTGATATGCTATGTTAGAGGTAGAGTAATGTATTGCCTTATATACCTGCTCTACCTTTGCTGATACTGTTTAGGATATACCTAGCATGTGATACCTACACCATTAGGATCTAGGCTATGGTGCATTACTTATGATCCTTGCATATCATGTTGATATAGGTGGATTAGATAGTGGATGCTGTTTGACCAGAGTCATGCATCATCGTGCACTGTGCATCACTGTCGATCAGGGGCCCCTTATGGGTGAGTCAGGTCGACAGTCATACTGACCTATCCATATGACCACTCATGGGTTAGTGGTTGACGGAGTATGGGTAGTGTGCTCTGTGCTGCTCCGCTCATGCACTCATGGGTTAGTGAATCGGAGCGTGGTAGCAGGCAGATGTCCCTCCTTGAGTAGTCCATATACCAGGAGATGAGAGAGAGAAGTCTCTCCCCCATTTATATACATGGGGTAGGTGTTAACACTCAGATAGTGATATCCTCCAGAGATGGCCTGGGGCGGTTAGTGATATAGCCAGGATAGGTGATGGCCTGGGGCTGATAGAGATATCGCCAGGATAGGTCTTAGCCTGGGGCTATTAGTGATATAGCCAGGATAGGTGATGGCCTGGGGCTGATAGAGATATCGCCAGGATAGGTCTTAGCCTGGGGCTATTAGTGATATAGCCAGGATAGGTGATGGCCTAGGGCTGATAGAGATATTGCCAGGATAGGTCTTAGCCTGGGGCTATTAATGATATCGCCAGGATAGGTCATGGAGTAGGGGTGTTACACCGACAGCATACCGTCTACTCGGTTGCTCAGGATTAGCAGCGGCAGAGTACGGACGACAGTCACAGCTCTACGCAGGAGGGTGACCTCCGCTCAGCTTCCTCCCGTACGTAGCTGACGATGTCCGACCGGCGACAGAGGTGACCATGTCATTGCACCATGTGCATACGAATCTTTTGCACTTGCCCGTGTTTGTTATACTTGGATGCTGCATATGATTGACATGTACATACAGGAGACCCTTATGTCAGTTTCGACGACTCAGCTAGATTGGTATGGTATTTCTATTCCTATTCCAGTTATGTCTACCACTGTATGTACCTGTGTTAATTCGATAGCCTGTTACTCTATTGCTAGCTAGACTATCTTGTATATCTGATGAGATATTCGCTGAGTATTGTTACTCACCCCGTTAGCTCCCTGTTTTTATTTCAGGATGATTGTCTGGAGTGCTCGGCAGCCTGTCCCAGTTCGCGTATTTCTTCGAGATGACTCCGGGATGTTTCTTTTACTTTGTAGTGGTACTTGTTA
The DNA here is from genome assembly GCA_024364735.1 of Boesenbergia rotunda. Taxonomy (NCBI): domain Eukaryota; kingdom Viridiplantae; phylum Streptophyta; class Magnoliopsida; order Zingiberales; family Zingiberaceae; genus Boesenbergia; species Boesenbergia rotunda. The sequence continues at coordinate 90,263 of JAGFNQ010002687.1, forward strand.
GTACCCATTCTATGTTCTTTTACTTTATTTTTTTTTCCGCTGCTGTATTCGTGTTTGGTCGTGTCCTTTTATACGACGGTATAGTTGTACTTTTGTGAGCCATGGAGGCCTTGTGCTTTGTGTTTGTCGTAAGTCGTACCGGTACGCAGCTTTCATCGCCGTCTCGCTTTTGTTGATTGCAGATAGTTGTTCCAGCCCTATAGGCTGTGGTACAATTATCTGAGGTGGTCGTAGAGGTTAGGTTTCTGAATTGTCCGTCGGACGAGGGAGTGACAGTCCGGTCGGTATCGGACGGGCAGCTCCTCGGGGCGTGACAATTTTTGGTATCAGAGCCAGGTTCTCGAGATACCTTGTGGTCTTGTGGGTGTTTGTTCGGATTTTATGCCGAAGTCGTTTCTCGATGGACGTAATTGGGACATGGCGACGACGAGACTCCTCCAGACGACACGAGGTATATGACAAGTCTTAATTACCTCTTTTGTATCTACTCTCTATTGTAGTATTAGACATTCGACATTCCTTATTTTGATGGGATTGTATATCGACTTATATTCTTGACCGGTAGGTACTCGTAGATATGTTTTGGACGGGAAGACATGTAGTCGATCCATTTTATTTGCGACCATGTTGGGAGTCGATTATAGGTGACTGGTTGACATGTTGCCGACTCGTCTAGGATGCAGAGAATGTTGATTCTCGAGTAGCACCGATATATGGTCGGAAGACGAGGGTCGAACTTGTCAATAACCTATCGGAGGTTAAGGAATTCAAGTTATAGGATTCCTATCCCATACCAGTTGTATACTAGTATCAGTTGTTATCGACTGTGTGAGACATTGAGATTGCATATCAATACAGTGATGCTTACTCCTATCTCGGGGAGTTTTAGACTTCTGGTTCGCTCGTGCTGAGTTAGGTGACCTAGAGGGGACGAGTGAGTACATGACTTGCATTTGATGCAAGAAGTGTAGTACTAGCTATATACTATAACTGATAGTAAAAGATCGATATAGCTGGAATATGAGTATGACTTTCATAGATATATATCTTTGTGGTATTTTGGTGTATATCATAGTAGATATATATCTCTTGAGTATCGCGTATACTTTTGTATACTCTACCTTGGATAGGTTGGATGGATATTTTCCGAGGGGGATTGGATATCGATTCCTATAATGTTAGGGTGGGTATCCATTGACTTGGAAGTAGCTCGATTGACACCTAGTCAAGCTTTTCCAAATCACCATTATGGTCAAGGTTGACTAAGGAGATAATCGGATGACACATTGTGAATTCGATTGTATAGTGGAGAATATTGATTCTTCAATGGTACCGACTGATGAGTTGGAAAGCTAGGGTTTAATTGGACGACAATCGATTGGAGCTTGCGTATGGTGGTTTGCTGTTCATGCATTCCGCATAGCCCAGGTGCGTTGACTATTCATGCATCTGGCATAGCCATGGTGCGTTGGCTTCTCCTGCATTGTGCATAAGGGGGTTTTGGGTTAAACCACCGTTTGTGCTAGGTTGTTCTGTCTCCTGGCTACCTGATATAGCGATAGTCAGAGCATGTCGAGAGAGTGACACATGTCACTGCTATCAGGTGCACTTGACGCATCTTAGCACAAGTTGTTGCTGTTGCGTTATTGCATCTGTCCGTATTTATGGTATCTGATTATAGCATATATTGGACCATGGAAGAGATAGGCGGGCATATGGTGGTGTCATACGTATAGCAGAGAATGTTGATTCTCCGATAGTGTCGACTGATGAGTCGGGGACTTAGGATCGAATCAGACAACAACCCATTGGTGGTTGTATATCATAGTTGACTCGATCGGTACAAGGTCAACTTACTTTCGCTCATGGAATCTCAGTTATGGATTAATATCCTAGATGACATGTCTGGAGTACATGATCTGTTGTGATGCAGCAGAGATGGTATTGGTTGTTTAGCATGTCAGTGGATAGAGGATAGAGATATCCTATTTTCGTGAGACTTTTGAGCTCAGATTCATTATGCTTGGTTAGTTAACCAAGAAAGATATAGTCAGATGTGACTTGTACCGATCCGAAGGTGTTGGGCTAGTTGCTTGGCCCTTACGAGATTACCGCTCGTACTTGGTTGGATAACCAAGAAGATACCCTTGGATTCTGATTTGCACTGAGGCGAATCACTTACGAGACCGAGTTTCCTTTGGGGTGAAAAATACTAAGGATGATATTGGGGAAATAAATAATTACTTCCTGACTATTTTGGGATACTCCTAAGAGACAGTGTCTCTATCTGCTTTCGGGGGCGGAGTTGGAGTATATTGGGCTACAAGAAGACGGTTAGTCGACTCGTCTTATGCTATTCTGTCTATGGGGTGTCATGACTCATAGACAGTTCGTATGTGTTAGATATGCTCGATAGCACATCGGGAAGCAGGATCCGCTGGGTTATATTAGACGATCCTCATCTATGGTTGGAAATAGGAACAGGTATTTGGGACCCTAACGGGGATTTACTTAGGACTCAGGGAGGGTTTGAAGTGAATTGGGTGATCGTTGATCGATTAACCCAATCTGTGCAGTTTCTTATGGATCTGGACGATCAGATTATAGATGTGGCACAAATGATCCTAGGGTTGTGCACCCTTGATGTTCATTAGTGGCTCGATTGTAGCCGATGGTTAGATGATGACCCCTCGATCAGTTATGCCTTGGTATGTTTTACGGGCATACCGAGGATCTGGCCACCACGTGGATTGGTTGAGTTTGGTGCCCTTAGGATGTTGGGATGAGTCGTTACTATTCGTAGACGACATCCGAATGTATTCTTGACTGGGTATATGAGCACGTGTTGTTACCTTTGGATGATTGGACACTATTGTCGATCAGATTAGGAGTGCTCCGGTTAGAGATTATTACCCTCGGTGTGTTCGAGGCAGAGTAGCCTTAGGACATTGGATGTAGGGGTCCTCGTGGTGTATACGGAATAGTTTATTCCGTAATAGGTGGTGCAGTCTTGAGATCACCTCTGGTCCGGAGAATTTACTTCGGTGGCGCATTGACCTAGTTTTACGATATCCTCAGGATGTACCCGAGTGTACAGGGATTCGAAACGTTCCTGTTGGCGGAACGACATGGAAAAAGGACATCGAGAGACTTCGTATCCAGATTATTGATACGTCGATTGACGCAGTGGTAGCGCGGTGGGCTCATAACCTACAGGGGGTGTCAGAGACTAGCGGTCTTACTCTTGAAGAATTCCCTACAGGAGAAAACCTAGTACGTAGGTTTATGGAGGCAACACGAGTCGATTTAGGTGATCATTGAATGATTAACCAAATCTATTCACTTTCTTTCGATCCGTAAGATGGACTCGATGGATCACTTAGTAGAGATATACGATAGGAAGATTACTAGATTTTAGGGATTACTCTGGAATCTGGTAGGAGTCTCCTACGAGCTGCAAGTGCATAGCTGCGTTTCGGTTAGTTGTTCGTCTATTGACAGATGGCAGTCCGAGCATGTCGTTTAGGTCCTAGAGGACTTACTGCGCTCGTGTGTGATGGACTTTGGGGGCAGTTGGGAGGACCATTTGCATTTGGGTGGAGTTCGCCTATAACAACGGCTTCCATTCGGCGATACAAATGATACCGTTTGAAGCGATGTAGGGTAGGACGTGCAGGACACCCACCCTCGGGGATGAGGTCGGTGAGACTCAGCTGCTGGGACCCCAGAGAGTTCAGCACGAGGCATAGTTAGTACGGACTGTCAGACGGAGATTATTAGCAGCGCGAGATCGCGGGAAAAGCTATGCTGATCGGAGGCGCAGACCCATAGGGTTTGCCGCGCGTGATCATGTTATCCTTCGAGTTTCACCCACGAAGGGGTGAAACGTCTTTGTCTCAGACGTAAGCTAGCTCCACGGTATAATGGTCCGTTCCAGATTCTGGAAAGGATTGGAGCTGTAACTTATCGTCTAGCATTTCCACCGTTTTTGACCGACAACCACGACGTGTTCCATGTATCCATGTCGAGAGGTTATGTGCCAGACCCCACTCACATATTATCTGAGGTGTCTGTTCCGTTTCAGTCTGACGCCACATGAGGAGGTATCTGTATGGATTTTGGGTTTCCAGGAGCGTTGGTTGCGGAGTAAGGCAACCTGATTGGTTAAAGTCGGATGACAACGCCATTCAGATGCCGAGACGACGTGGGAGCTCGTGGATATTATCCGAGCTCGCGACCCCCACTTGTTTAATTGAGGTGCGTGTAGGTGATTTGTCCAGTATTTGTACTGGTTGCCGTACCTAGCACATGTGATAACAAATTTGGGGACCAAATTTTTGTTAGTGGGGGAGAATGTTAAAATACGAAATTTTAGAGGGCTAAAAGGTAAAAAGGAATAAGTTAAGGGCTGGAAAAAAAAGGGGGCTTGATTGCAAAATGCCGTTTATATTAATGTATCGAAATCATCTCCTTATTTGCCCTAGCGCACAACCCGAACCCAACGCTCCACTTCTTCCTCTTTTCTTCTCCTCCCAACCACCAAACCCACGCGACCCCAGGCGATTTCTCCTCTTCCGAGCGATCAAGGCCATCTCGAGAGGCCGACGACCTCTCTGCCTTCCTTTCTTCTTCTATTGGGCGAGGGAGAGGAAGCTGAAGGGAACGACGGTCAAGGATCCGGGAAAAGCTGGCTTGAATCGGCGGTTTCCATCGCGCGTTGGCGTCGTGATCTTGCTGCTCACCGATCGAAGAGGAAGGATCTTTGGCTAGGGTTGATCGTTTCCTCCAGGCAGATTGAAGGTGAGGAATTTCTTTGATTTAGTTGGCTGTTTTTATCTGTTGGGTAGGATTTCTGGTAATCTTCATGCTTGATCCAGCTTCGCTGTCTGAGGCCACGGTCGGAGGCTGCTCGGGTCGGCATGGATCTAAGCAAGTGAAGAGGTGGTGGGCATTAGGTAAGTTTATTCTGTTTATGGTGATCTAGGTATGGTGATCTAGGTTTATTGATGTTCTGCTTAAGATGGATTCTTGAGTTTCCATGTGTGGAATTGGTAAATCTGTTTCGGTCTTGTGGTTGTCGTGGATTGATTAGGATTTGGTTGTCAATCTGGGTTTTGAATTCTGCTGTGTCTGTGGAGCAGTTATTTGATCAATTGATTGGTTTTGGCTTCGAATTGGAGTTCTTGACTCTGATCTGTTCTTGGCCGTGTGCCTCTGTTATTGTGGTAATGTTACTATTGTTGATAGTTAGGTTTGGATTTTGTATCTGTTCCTGTATTGTGATCACTGTCATGTTCTTTGTTTGATGTAAATAGGTTTTGGGATAGGGTTCCTGTTCCTGCCGTAGATGGTAAATTGGATCTCGTTGTGTTGGGATGAAGTAATTTGGATCAGTTGATATCTGTGATTTCACCTCGAGTTAGGTTAGTAGGTAGTAATGGGTGATCGTGTGTATCATTGGATATGGGAATTGAGCCTTTAAGGGATTTGATATTTAATCAAGGCTAATTCTAATTGAATTTAGGGTTGGCCTAATGATGTGGTTTAGGATTATCGTAAACCACACTTAGGGTTTGGTTGGGTTAATCCGGAATTATCTTGGTATCTAGTCAAATTCTTAGTTGCATAGATAGCTAAATTATGTGTTATGATACAGATCATTGACGCGGCTATTTGGACTCCACTTGCGACGGATATTATTTCAGACGGGGGTTCTCTTCGCATACTATTTACTACATTGGAGGCGGGTATCTCTGACTTATCTTTTAGATTTGTCATAGCTGATATACTTGATATGCTATGTTAGAGGTAGGGTAATGTATTGCCTTATATACCTGCTCTACCTTTGCTGATACTGTTTAGGATATACCTAGCATGTGATACCTACACCATTAGGATCTAGGCTATGGTGCATTACTTATGATCCTTGCATATCATGTTGATATAGGTGGATTAGATAGTGGATGCTGTTTGACCAGAGTCATGCATCATCGTGCACTGTGCATCACTGTCGATCAGGGGCCCCTTATGGGTGAGTCAGGTCGACAGTCATACTGACCTATCCATATGACCACTCATGGGTTAGTGGTTGACGGAGTATGGGTAGTGTGCTCTGTGCTGCTCCGCTCATGCACTCATGGGTTAGTGAATCGGAGCGTGGTAGCAGGCAGATGTCCCTCCTTGAGTAGTCCATATACCAGGAGATGAGAGAGAGAAGTCTCTCCCCCATTTATATACATGGGGTAGGTGTTAACACTCAGATAGTGATATCCTCCAGAGATGGTCTGGGGCGGTTAGTGATATAGCCAGGATAGGTGATGGCCTGGGGCTGATAGAGATATCGCCAGGATAGGTCTTAGCCTGGGGCTATTAGTGATATAGCCAGGATAGGTGATGACCTGGGGCTGATAGAGATATCGTCAGGATAGGTCTTAGCCTGGGGCTATTAGTGATATAGCCAGGATAGGTGATGGCCTAGGGCTGATAGAGATATTGCCAGGATAGGTCTTAGCCTGGGGCTATTAATGATATCGCCAGGATAGGTCATGGAGTAGGGGTGTTACACCGACAGCATACCGTCTACTCGGTTGCTCAGGATTAGCAGCGGCAGAGTACGGACGACAGTCACAGCTCTACGCAGGAGGGTGACCTCCGCTCAGCTTCCTCCCGTACGTAGCTGACGATGTCCGACCGGCGACAGAGGTGACCATGTCATTGCACCATGTGCATACGAATCTTTTGCACTTGCCCGTGTTTGTTATACTTGGATGCTGCATATGATTGACATGTACATACAGGAGACCCTTATGTCAGTTTCGACGACTCAGCTAGATTGGTATGGTATTTCTATTCCTATTCCAGTTATGTCTACCACTGTATGTACCTGTGTTAATTCGATAGCCTGTTACTCTATTGCTAGCTAGACTATCTTGTATATCTGATGAGATATTCGCTGAGTATTGTTACTCACCCCGTTAGTTCCCTGTTTTTATTTCAGGATGATTGTCTGGAGTGCTCGGCAGCCTGTCCCAGTTCGCGTATTTCTTCGAGATGACTCCGGGATGTTTCTTTTACTTTGTAGTGGTACTTGTTAGTACCCATTCTATGTTCTTTTACTTTATTTTTTTTTTCCGCTGCTGTATTCGTGTTTGGTCGTGTCCTTTTATACGACGGTATAGTTGTACTTTTGTGAGCCATGGAGGCCTTGTGCTTTGTGTTTGTCGTAAGTCGTACCGGTACGCAGCTTTCATCGCCGTCTCGCTTTTGTTGATTGCAGATAGTTGTTCCAGCCCTATAGGCTGTGGTACAATTATCTGAGGTGGTCGTAGAGGTTAGGTTTCTGAATTGTCCGTCGGACGAGGGAGTGGCAGTCCGGTCGGTATCGGACGGGCAGCTCCTCGGGGCGTGACATATTCACCAAACACTCAAATTTTACCTTGTATCAGCTTTTGACTTCTATTTCCAAACACTGTATGTTTTAGCTTCTTACTAACTTCAAGATAATCACTACAAGAATCACTTTTCAAGAAGTAAAAGCTCTCCCAAACACTCCCTTAATCTGCACAATCTTTTCGGCTTCCGCCTTCTCTTCTGCTGCCATTCGTAGTCTTGTAGCTGCAAAGGCACGCGCGCCCATGCACACACACAGAGAAGTTAGTCATTTTAATGATTGGAATTGGATTGTTTTTTTTTTTTTGTCTATCTTATAATTACCTGCGTGGATCTCATTCATTGTTCTTTTAATATGCTCATCTGGGTAAATCTCGTTGATGAGAGTGTGCACAAGCTTGAAACCATTAGTAGACATGAACGTCTCAAGATCCGTTTTCACCCCATCGGCTATCTGATTCTTTTGCTCAAAAGTATCGTCCAGGTTGAACTTTGAAACCCTGTCTCTTATCACTGAAAGAGGGAAAATGTAGTAGATCAATTTGAATAGTGACTTTCAGTGACGTGTGGAAGTTTGCGAGGGAATATAAATTTACAACTCCAAGCCCCAAGGATGGTTCTCTGAACATCTTAGGAATAAAATTTCCTTGTGTATTTCTCAAAACTCAGAGTTCAAATTTAAACTGTCGAGATTAATTTCTTGTCAAGTTTGAATAAGGCTTTTTTGCTTCTTGATAATTTCGAAAAAGGGTCAACAAACAAGAGAAGTGCGTGTAAGAAGGAAAGAAAACACAGTCTATTAGGCAAGCAAGGAAACAGAAAAAAACTACAACATTGAACAATTCAAAGTTCCACACCCCATAACTTCATTTTACACTACAATCAATAATAAATGACTCTTATCTTAGAAAAAAAAGATGATATGCACCGAAAATTTTTTATCTTAGAAAAGAAAGATGATATGCAGCGAAAATTTTTAACGAAAAATCTGACGAAATTGACATGACACTCTAATTACAACGATCCCTGACGGGTTCATCGTGTCTCTCAGGATATAATTTGGTTCGAAGCGGCGGCCGAAAGTCGCCGTCGGTGTGCAGGAAGCAATCGAATGTATACACGAAAAGTATCACGTCATTCCTGTTAAATTTCTCGTTAAAAATTTCCGCTGCGTATTATTGCTCCTTAGAAAAATACATTAGTGTGCATACAAATTTCGACGGGAGATTCATACCGTCAAGTACATGAGCTCCGATCATCTGAGACTCTGTCTTGGCAATCTGGCTAAGCTCATAGAAAGCATCACTTTCTTGGTCAGGCAGAACACGGTAGTGAATGGATGCCACAACGTTCACAAACACATTGTCCTGTGAAGATGATAGCAAAGTCAGACAACACGCTATAGCCAGGTGCACGAATTTCTTCAAACAACATACCCACAAACTAACTGAGCTCTTCATAGATCTATCAAAAAACTTGCAACTTTTTAATCTCCAAAACTCAGAGGTCCTTAGTTTAGCAGAGTGAGGAAAGAAGCAACGCAAACCTTTGTCTTTGCTTCACATTTGACGACGTCGAGCTGCTTCATTCGGAGGGAGACGCGGTCGGCGACACGCTTGCCGAAGATCCAAGGCAAGCAGTGGCATCCAGGCTTTAGCACACCGTCGAATTTCCCAAAGGATTCCTTGATCGCTACCGTCGATTGGTCTACTCGAACGCAGCAGAAAACTTGGCCCATGACTTTAATCAACAAAAGAAAGGCTGCAGTTGGCGAGTTAAGGCGCGACTTGCAACGATCGTTAAACGCGGCTTCGGTTCCTAAATCGTGAAGACAATTGTGTAGTGGTCTCCGTCTGCCTCTGTCTCAAATTCCTGTAAAAAAGTGATACGTTAATCCTGAGGATTTTAGGCTGTCAGTTTTTATTGGGATCAGTCGGCCGACAGAACAGAAAATGAATTACACCTAAAAAAAAATAATTTGAGTTTTTTTTATTTAACTTAAGTTAATTTTTCCTATGAACGTAGAAACCTTTTACAAATGAGTGTCAACTTGTACATCAGAAAACTCCGACAGATTTATTGACGGTCACTGTTTTACAGGAACGTAGTAAGGCGCGGTCTGTATCCGACTACTTCGTCGGCCCGTGTCACCTGAGAGGCCCGTCTGGCCCATGAGACCGTCACTCCGCTTCGCGACAGGATCATGGACGATGAATCTCGAGCAATGAAATGATTAACGAGGGCACAATAATTGTAGAGGACACAATGATTGTAGAGGGCACAATAATTAACTTCATTTTACTTGCAGAGGACAATAATTGGACGATGAAATGGTTAAACAAGATTCTAGAATCTGTGTCCTATTGGGAAAACAACATTCTGTGAAATATATTATAATTGAGATTGAATTTACAGATGATGATTGGTTATCCTTATGATGCATCTTAATTTTGAGGGCGCAATAATTGGACGAGGAGGAGATAGAACAAGATATTCTTGGATAATATTAATATAGTTTATCAAATATTTTTTCATGTATTTATAAATCAAATAAAACCAAAATAATTTTGCATTTTGATTTATTCCTGCGTGGTAATCTTGACTTGCACTTTTCTAGAAATTAAGATTTTTCTTAGAAATGGTCTCCCGATGGAGTTTGCATGTGCTATAATTTTTCATACAGATATATCGATACTTTATTACAAATCCAGTATATTAAAAATTCGATATATCATATTTTTGATATAGTTTAAATTTTATATCGTTTATATTAAACATTTTGATGTATCGAATATCATTATAAATGCAAGCTATTGCATACTTTAATTTTTTTTTTATCGCTAAGTCATTTTAATTGTAAAGTCATTTTGAATGAATATAAATTCAGTGGCACTCCAACAATTGACTTTAAAATTAATTAATCTATATATCGGAGTCGGACAGTCATACTACAAATAAATGAAAAAGAATATACAACAAAATTGAGTTGTATGATGGGCCGCTGCTGGCCCAGCTTCGAGGCTGCGGGCCGCACGTGATCTTAATCCGGCCCAGTTGATCCGCGCTCCCCAATGGAAGAAGAAAGGCAACATGAACGCGACTTAAGTAGCGATTTGCCAAGGCCATTAAACGTGGCGGAATCGCAGCATCCGACGACGAGGATTTCCCGTTGCTCTCTCGTCGACAGTCGTGACTGAAGTCGTGGACAAATTTGTGGGCTCTCGGCCTCCGTTCCCGAGCATAACGAGGTCGTGTGGTTGAGAGATCCGATCATTCGACCGTGGAATCGTCCGTGAGGAGGGGGCGAAGCGATGTACGGATTCGAGGCGCTCACGTTCAACGTCCATGGCGGGTACCTGGAGGCCATCGTCCGCGGCTACCGCGCCGGCCTCCTCACTGCCGCCGACTACAACAACCTCTGCCAGTGCGAGACCCTCGACGACGTCAAGATGCACCTCTCCGCCACCGAGTACGGGCCGCACCTACAGAATGGTACGTTGGGATCTCAACTTGGTTCCCGATTCTATGCACTTTCCCAAATTTGTGCTGCTGGATTTATCTGTTGCATTATACAATTGCAATTTTGGGCTTGTTTTTGGGCATCGAGGGACTTTAGATGTTGAATAGGATCTATGATTAACTGGTTGGCATGTTCTGGGTTCCTGTATGCCTGATCAGAAATCTAATTCAGATCTCTTCCTCTTGCGCGGGTCTGGGAAAAAGGGAGCCGGTGGTTCCCCTTTTTTCCATTGTAAATTCTATAATTAATTTGTGATAAAACCTTTCTAAGGAGAATTTGTGAAGGATAAAGCCCTCGAGGGTTTCACACGTTGTTGAATACCATCGACTCTAAGCTTGCATAACCGTTACATCAAACGTGATGTTTCACACATCTGATGCAAAGACTCTCGATTCATTGTGTAAATAGTTAAGTTTATTTAAATTTCCTAAATGTTAGTGAGCTTACTAAATTCATTTCTTAGAAAAGTTTGCGCTAGCTGAATACATCATGGTGTAGATGCAAGAATGCACAAGTTGACAAGAATCCTTGTTCACTATGATGTATTTTGAGTCTTGAATACATGGTCAAGTTGAAGCTAGCCATACTCTAGTATACCTTGATAATTTCTTAACAATATGGTTATAATAAACACTGATGGTAATTTACAAATATCATCTAACTTTGCTTATGTATTATATATGAACTAAGTTCGGTATTAGCCTTCTTTTAGTTGATGTAGATGTTATCTTGTCATCTTATATCAGCCTGTAATTGCTTGCAGAGCCATCTCCTTTACATACAACCACCATTGTGGAGAAATGCACTCTTAAACTTGTGGATGAGTATAAGCATATGTTGTGTCAGGCAACAGAGCCTTTATCAACCTTCTTGGAATATATAACGTAAGCATTACTTACCTGTTTATTTTTTCTAACTAATTTCTTTGGACATCCAATAGAAACATTGACTCACCTGTTGATCCTGATAGGTATGGTTACATGATTGACAATGTTGTCCTTATTGTCACTGGCACATTGCATGAGAGAGATGTTCAGGAACTGCTGGAAAAATGCCACCCTTTAGGAATGTTTGATAGGTATGCCCTTTCTGCTCTGCCTATTTTTGATGTTAACATGTTGAGATCTCGAGCATCTTTTCTGCAGCATTGCAACACTTGCAGTTGCCCAAAATATGCGGGAACTTTACAGATTGGTTCTTGTTGATACACCATTGGCACCATATTTCTCAGAGTGCATCACATCGGAGGTACTGTTTGTCAAAAAAATTTCTGTTTCCTTTTTTTTTTTATTGTGACAGCTGCAAAGAATCGGTATACCTGGATAATTGGAAAAAACGTAAACTTGTTTAATTGCAAAGACTATGGAAGTTTATCATTATTTGACCGTCTGTCAGGATTTGGATGACATGAATATAGAGATCATGAGGAATACCTTGTACAAGGCCTACCTTGAAGATTTCTATAACTTCTGTCAGGTAAACAATGATGACATATTACAATATCTGTGATTGTAAAAGATAGTTTTTTTCTACTACTTCTAGCTTAAACTGTTATGTCAAAACAGAAACTAGGTGGAGCAACTGCTGAAATCATGTCCGATCTTCTTGCATTTGAAGCTGATAGAAGGGCTGTCAATATTACTATAAATAGGTGAGCCAAATTAAACTTCAGGTTATTCAAGTGGTGGCCATGTTCATCATATTGTTTACCCAACACATTCATCAAAGATTAAAAAATTTGTATGCATGAGATTTATTGCTCATTAATTGAGGGCTTGGTTTTACAGCATTGGCACTGAGTTGACTAGGGATGATCGCCGGAAGCTTTATTCAAATTTTGGCTTGTTGTATGCTTTTCACCCTTCTATGACAGTCATTTAGCTTGTATTAGTTGTTTGCCTCTTATTGATTTTTTTGTCTTTACAGATATCCCTACGGCCATGAAGAACTTGCTATCTGTGAGGATGTTGACCAGGTAAGATAATTAAATTGCATGTCAAATTAGGTCATCTATCTCCAAAGTTTTGAGTTTTAGCAAAAACTAATTTCTTTTATTTAGAACACTCCCGCAGAATTGTGATTGGGCAGTTTGGCTGGATTTGCCTAAGTCCAACATGCCCACGAGGGTATATATATATATATATATATATATATTATTGACAAGATCCCAGGGCTTAACTTGTTGTGATACTATTTTAAGCTATTAGGAGAAGCACTTGATCTATATTATTGTGTTGGTCTTACCATCCATTACACTTTTTTGATGAAACACATCGACCTATCCTTGTATCTTAGAAAACTTTGCTAGAGAAAACCAGAATTCAACGTGTTGAGGAATCAATTTCAGTCACAGACTAAAATGGCCATGCACTAATGTCAATTTGTGCCAACACATGGTATAGGTCAACATTGGTGAATTGTGCTGACTGGTACCAATCATTTAGAGGGATATTAATTGACTAAAGAGGAGAGGGAGTGAGTGTATCAATTGCTATAATGCCTTGGTAGCCAGGATATGTCAGAAAAGAAGCTTGCCATCCATCTCAGTCGCCGCATATTACTTGTTGGACCTTCCTCAATTCCTTTTCATCAACTTTGCCATTTGACAGTCACTGTCAACAAGAAAGGAGACATCTACTTTGGTTTTACATTACACCATTGTGTTGCATTTTAATGTAGGAAAGGAATGGTGACATCTCATCCAAAAGTGTCAAAATCACTCATACTCAGATGTATATCGCCTGAGTTGTATTAGTATCGGGAAAGGGCCAATCCTCTCTTTCTTGAAATATTAGTCATAGGGATAAACATATGTTAGTCATCTCATAGAAGTAATAGAGAAAGGGATGAAAGAAGTTTAAGTTGCACGAAGGAATAGGTATTGGTAAAGAAATAATTCTTGCCATGTTTAATTGGAGAGAAGTATAGAAGCCTAAAATTCCAGTTGGGTATTAAATTGTGCCTATCTGTCAAGAACCAGTTGGCATTTGTTGATCAACCAAGAGGGCCGATTTTTCTTCGTTACAGTTCCACTCTAATTTGGCGTGGACAAAATTGCTTGTGGGAAGCAAATAAATTGTCATATTCTCTCTCTCATTTCAAGAAAACACGCCTTAAACATGATTACATTTATATTTTTGTTCCAGGTCCGTGGTGCGATGGAGAAATATCCACCATACCAGTCCATTTTTGCGAAGATATCCTATGGAGAAAGTCAGATGCTGGACAAAGCATTTTATGAAGAAGAAGTAAAGAGGCTCTGTTTGGCTTTTGAGCAGCAGGTAAACATCATCCACCAATTGCTTGACACAGATAGATTAAAACTGATTTATATCATTGTTGCAAATCATTAACTAATAAAGATAGTTATTCGTTTTATGATTGTGTGGCCTGCTTGATCCACCTGACTGAAATTTTTTAATTGCGAGACTAGATGAATTTAGTCAATTTGCCTGCTCTCTAGTTTTGTATTGACAAAAGGATATCACTAACTTCCCCCTAATTAGGATGCTTGTTGTTTATGTTTAACTTCTTTAACTTTTCCACCATCTTTGTATCTGGAGGAGTTTGTGGACTCTTTTGGCCAAATTCACTTCTTTGACATGGCTATTTATTCTAGACAGTGTGTTTTCCTGGATTTTACTGGTACTGTGATTGCTTATTCAACAAAACTTGGTCCACAAACATCACACTGCATTCGTGTTAATAATCCATTTTGTTCGATATAGGAATCCCTCGTGGAATTGTAAGATCGAGATAATTGATTTTCTTCCTGTTTTCTTAAAAATACCAAATGACTTGCAGAATTCTCTCTACATGCTTGTTTAATGGACGTTGTTCTTTTTAGATGAACTAACTCACCAGTCCTAATCAATTCTCACAATGACAATGCAGTTTCACTATGCGGTTTTCTTCGCCTATATGAGATTGAGCGAGCAGGAGATAAGGAATTTGATGTGGATCTCTGAATGCGTAGCGCAGAATCAGAAGTCCAGAATCCATGATAGTGTGGTCTTCATTTTCTGAGTGCTGCATGAGAGCACAAAAATATGCCTGGAGATGCTCCTTCCATCATTTCATTCTCTTGTTATCTCTTTACTGTTGCTGCATTTTTATCAGCATAACGTGTGGCACTTAAATTTGAAATATAAATAAGCTGTAAGTTGTATTTGAAGGAATGTGCTTCCTTTCAAATATAGTGACATTTTGAATATTTTCAGTTTGATCTTTTCGTTGCTGTCTCAAAGCTACTTGTCATTTGATGAAGAAAAGGTAATGAATCAAATATTCTGGGACTATATATATATATATATATATATAATCTTAGCTTGTTAATGTAGATGCAACATTTTATCTTTTTACAAAAAAAACTTGCTAGTTTGGAGGAGTCCATGATTTTTATATATGCATCAATAAAATACATATGTAATTGAATATATGATTGCGAAATGATTTATCATGTTTTTTGACTTTAAATTTTTAAGATACTGCAATGAATAAATAAATTTATTAAATTGATCTTTAGCTAACATATGATTCTTGTTTCACAAGCTTTTCGATAGATATGTGTCGAATGCAAAGTGATGAATTCGATTAATATTAAGTTGCACAACTAAATTTATACCTAATTCAGCACCACGCACCAAAGGTCCCAAAGATTGAACGCCCTATCCCCATGAGATGAATTGATGATTAATACGTGGATATTATCATCAAGAAGTTTAAGAGTCAAATCCTGACAAAGTCAATATGCCCATCCTCTCCACGCGCTAGCTACAATATCTGGGCTAGTAACCTTTGTGATTTACCTCATTCGTATTATCCTTGAGACAGATTGACGAAAATGTTGAAGACGAGCGAATCATCTTTTACCACTTAAGTTTGAAAGCGATATGCAAGTAACATTATCTTCGAGTCACTGACCGACAGAATAATGATGTAATTAAATATACATTATTTCTGTAACAAATGGCCAGATTCTTGTAGACTTAGGAAACCAAAAAGATGCCGGGTATATAAATTTCCAGATGTACTAGCATTTTGCAGCGGAAATAGGGATGATGGCCCTGAAATTTAAATTATAATTCGACCCAACTTAAGTTTTTCTCTGTAAAAAAATCAATCCCAAAATCCGTTTTTTTTAAATAATAGAAACTGAAGCTTCTATTTTCAATTTTTAACTTACCCAAATCCCCTTTTAATAAATTATCGTCTGAGGCCTTTTCTAATATAGCCCTACCATTATACATTGAGTTAAATTTAAAAATAATTTATAAATTTCAACCAGGGGATCTGATGATAATAAGCATATCTCTGATATTATATATCAAAAGTAAAAAAAAAGTAAGATAGAATAATTTTTGATCAAAATTTAATTGTATAAAATAAAATTAACAAAATGTGTCAAAATTTAATTGTATTAAAAATACCTCTAACATAAAGCATACAAAAACCAACTATTCATACTAGTGCTGTGCGAATGCTGATTATTGATCAAGAAATTTTATAATACAAACAGCACCACGAGTAATCCCCTTAGAAAATTTTTCCTCTTTATTTTCCAGCTATCCTTTTGAATGCATTTAAAGACATTAACCTCACTGAACCAATAGATAACTAGTCTATCATGTTCGAAATTGGTTTATGAAGGTGGTGGGAGTTCCCAATTGCGTGGCACAGGACCAATATCGTGTATAACCTCTCGGTGACTAGACCAAACAAGTTTGATTGCTTCAGGTGTTCCAATTCCTGCACCTCTTGGATCACCAGCTGGCCCAAACCTTGAATTTTAATGGTATCACACATGAGTTTTTTTTTTTAATTTTTTCATATGATGAGGCAAACATGAATGGCCTAAATAAAACTAACCAGTGGTTTTGTGGAGCTCCTGTGGTCCTAGCCCTGATTCCAGCATATGTTGTCCCATTCACTGATTTCCCTAGAACTTCCTGCATATGTATTCAAAATGAGGGGCGCAATATGCAAATAGGTAATCAAGTGGAAAAATAGGTAATCATGTGGAAAAACGTTCACGCTTCAGATGTAGAACGTGTAAAAGGAACTTCCATGACAAGACTCTCTCAGTTAACAGAGTGAACTTGATCACCCGTGTTTTTTGTGTGTTATTTTCCCTCCTCCCATTCTTCTCCCACTTCCCTCCTATTATCCACCAAAGTAAAAAAGCTATGAAGGCTTGCTCTATATAAGCTGACCCGGTGATTTAACCTCCCTTTGCATAATTTTGGGACAGATTGTGAGACACGTCTAAGGCGAACATAATAACCTTTTTGCTACTATAAAGGCTTGCTCTAATTTATGACACTTGAATCCATAAAATTTTGGGCCAGTGGAACATGTGGTTGGAAAATGCAATCCAAATTAGAGTCAAGTTAGCACATTGCATGATTCCTTCAGCAAATGAATAGTTGAAAAGGAGGCCTAATTTATTGAAAAAGATAACCGTGCATGAAGCTTTCACCATACAAGGTCACAGGGAAGGGTCTATTGTACGCAGCCTTACCCTACTTTGTAAGAGGCTATTTCCAGGACTCGAACCCGTGACCTTTTAGGTCACAAGGCGGCAACTTTAGCATTGCACCAGGGCTCCCCTTCAGTGGCCTAATTTATTGAGACAGTTGCAAATTATACCTGCAAAAACAACGGATCATTTGAGACCACAGCAGCGGTCAAATGTGCATGCATCCTCTCGCAAACATCTAACACCTCACTGAGTTGATCGTGCTTGTAGTAGGTAACAATCTGAGCAAGGAATTTTTTTCAGCAATTTAAACTAGTAGATGTAATCATAAACGAAAGAGAATGAACAAGAACAATAAAGACAGACTAGTAAAAATATACTTGGCATTAAATTATAGAAGAAACGAGAAAGCTTAGCATTAGACAATATCATCTAATTCAAGGAAGGGAAAAAGGACAAACAGGATCAGGAATAAACAAAGAATGAAGGAAATATCTGACACATATGCCATTTAGCACACAGACATTGTTTCGAAATAGACTGCAAGAACCAAAGAACTTTACATAGTTTGGTATTTCAGAATATTTCCATGATCAAGACAAAGAATAACCTCACACAACGAAAATAATAATAAAAAAATTCATATTATTTTTCCTGTAATTGCTACCCTGACAAATTTGAGGACGATTTTTTTCCCTTTTTCTTTTTTGCATCATTCTTATTTTGACTTGTATTGTAGCATTAATGAGTCTCTAAATGAAGGTTTGAATTTCTCCTCCACACTATCTGCTAACCTGCATTGTTAATTCAGGAATGCTCCTATGTGTGTGCTAACTGGGCTTATAATCTGACAAATACTGTTTGTGTCATTTGTGTTGGGAGCCAACGAATAAGCTGATGCAAAGAAGTATTATGGTGCCAATATCGCTGAAATAGTGAATCAAGTCACTGTTACGATTCAATTGCTTGTTTAAAAAAAAAGTGATTACGCTCATCTCAAATGCCCCTCACAGCCTGTCCCCGGGTTATGTGAAGGGAGGTAAATCACGGCGTCAATTTATAACCAACCGTCAAATGGCTAGGGGGTGGGAGGAGTTTTTTTTCTCCAAAGACATGCGCTTGCCGGGAATTGACCTCTTGTCTCATTGTAGCAAAGCTGCCACCCTCTAACCAATTGTGCAAAGGATTATCCCACATGCTGAGTATGACTGGAAAAGGTCGTGTGCATATTTGATTTTGGCATCCTTGTCCTAGAATTGTAACGGGTTCTTTCTGGATTAATAAGAACAGATAATATTACTATGTTACTAGCAAACCATCATTAAATATCAAAACCAATTTTTCTCAGATGAAAGATCAATTATAATCCTGACAACTATTGAAGAAACAGACCAACCAATGAAATGTGTAACTAGTAATCAGCAAGCTTTCCTCTCAGAAACAAAATAATAATGCAACTATGAATATCACAATCCATGACTGCAAAATCCATTATGAAAAATCATTTTACAAGAAAAAAATACCTTGCATTTCAGCTGGAGTGACACATACCTGGAATGGCCCAAAGATCTCTTTTGTGGCAAGCTCGAAGTTATGAGGTTTAAGAATTTCTTCTAATGGAACAAAGACAGCAGTTGGTTTCAGGGCTCCATAGATTTTTGGAATAGAATGATTCTCCAATTCTCGACCACCGAAGAGTAGCTTAGATCCTGGGATCTTAAGCAAGCAATCTACATGTTCTAGCATGCTTTCTGTTGTAAACTGTTAGAAAATGAATTTTCTGTAAGTGCATAGAGGTGTAAGAATTGATTGCTACACTTGCAAACACAATCTGCATGACCATAATTCTTAGAGGTCATAATAACAAGAAGACAGATATCCTAACTAATTAGGTTAAGCTATTCTGAAAAGGAGCCAAGTCAAATAAAAGTCATACATATTCAAATTTGTTTATCAAAAAAAAAAACAGAGCTTAAAAATTTGTGTTCAAGGTTGTTTTATTATTAATTTATTAAGCCCAGTAACTATTTAATTATAAGTTAATTAAGCTCAATTAGATGCAATTAATGTTTACGACTATGCTAAGACCTTGATTCAAAAAGCTATCTAATTGTTACTAGAAATAAACTGTCCAACTTAGTCACTTACAGTAAGAACAGGTCCAATAGTTAAATCCTGCAGTTTCCTCCTCTCTGCTAGATGTTGCATTTTAGATAGGAGCTCACTAGCGGTCCAATTCTGCACACAACATTAAGCTTTTTGCATGAATTATTAAAAAAATTATGCATTAGAGAAAAATGTGGCTATGGTTCGGTAAGGGAAAAGATACCTTCTACAGAAAATGTTATCAATATTCTACCTTTGTATTTAAGATTATCTTTCTGTTTGAAACGGAAACAAACACTACAAGACATAGCCCTCGACAAAGCATTCGCTACTCTCATTTTCATTTGTACTGTCAAACTCAATGCAGCACCAACAGTAGGAAGATTGATTCCAAGATGTTATTCAAGAAACAGGATTGGTGCAAAGATGTTATTAAAGAAACTAGACTAATTTGATCTAAAATACATCACATTATGATGAGGTTCTTAAGAAAGGAGGTCGTACATTGATTTATCTGAATTATCTAATGAAATAACTAGCTAATACTTTGGTTAGGTTACCAGTCTGAGTATTCATCGACTGAACGTTACTAATAAATTGTTGTATGAAGTGGGTCAATGCCTCTTTCACATGGCACCAACTGCACCATGTTGTCAGCACTACATCATGCCAACATGACAGAACAGAGTTTTGCCATCTAATATTTGCAACGTCTTGTGTGAATTGTTAATGCATGTGCGAAAACCTTTTATGTGCACTACATTTTAGCCCATGCAAAAATATGCTAATCAGTAAAAATTCTTTTATAATACTTAAGATAATAAATAGTACCTCATGAACGAAGAGAATTGACTGAGCAGAGCACTTCTGACCACTACAGGCATAGGCATCTTGATCGCACACCCATGCAACATAATCAACCTATGAAAATGAAAAGAGTGTCGGTTTAGAATAACTTAACATACAAAAGGCTTAATGGTTTGAAGGATTCTTTGACGCTTGAGCTGCTGACAGACCTCTTGAACATCTGGGCCAAGAATTTTCCAGTCAAAACCTGCATCTTCCAATTTAATGCGACCTTGTAAGTCCACAGCCAATTTGTCTGCCACTCGTGAACTCCCAGTAAAAAGTGTCATCCGTGGCTTTGCCTGGTTGAAGGAAGCAGAAAAATGCTAAATACCAAATAAAAAGAAACACCAAACAATAAACACAATTATATAAAATTCCTAATGCTTAAGCAAACACCAAAACATGAAATGAACTCCAAAATCTCAGGGGTGTGAGCTTTCTGAGCTCCCCTAAGTTCACACTACATTGACCTTTTTAGCAAAATACGGAATCAAAAAAGATTATTGAATTGAGTGTAAATACAAACCTCTATCAAAAGTTTGTTCATTGTTTTACCATCAGAGTTGATGAAATCAACATCCTCCTTGGGTAAGCCACAATCGTGAAGTAGCCGAAGCATCTGCTCCATCACAATGCTTACCTGTGGCAACCATAACATGCCATCAGTTGTGCACACTGAACAAGTTGTTCCAACAATCCACTTATAGCAAAGGAAAAGAATAGCAGCTGGAAGACATGTTTGAAAGTAACATTGGATGACCTGGTGTGAGCGTTATCACCTTTTGCTAAATGATACAACACGTGACAGCAATCTATTATTACATATTAATGTTTGTTTATTTATTAATATTATTGTTGCCCGATTAAATTTTGAGTGTTTTGGCCTAGGTTTGAGTTTACTTTTCCATCCTAAATAATTAGTTTGATTGCAGTCTAATGGATTGTGAATTGATGTTTCAGCCTAATTGATTTGAGCTAAATCAAGGATTACATGGTCAGGGCCTAGTTAGTCATGGTGTTTGGACCAAGAATGAACCATTTAGGGTTTAATGGACTCTAGTGGATTTATAGTGGTTGAACCAGTTCTTTAGAAGCTGAGCCAGAGTGAATTGGTCTAGCTGAACCTGTTAGAATTTGGTATATTTAATTAAAGCTTTGCCTACTGTAACCTATATTTCATCTTCCTGATCACTGTTCCTGTATTCATACACCCCTTCTGGTCTGATTGGCACCGCATGTCTCTTCCATCCTGACTTCTTCCCTCCTCTCCCTTCCAGATCTGCCACCTCTTTATTTGTTAACCCTCGTCTCTTTCACTCATTCCTTCGCTTTGCTGATGGCTTTGCCATCATTGAGATGTCATGATCCCATTCCATCATCCTTCTTTTTCAGACTTCAATTCATCAATCATATCTTCTCCTATGTGGGATCCAAGGATGGGTATACCATGGGTGCTAAAGATCAGTCAGAAAATACTAGACTACATTTAGACAGTGGACTTTAGCTAAAGTTCTCTGAGCAAATGCATTGTCATAGGAGAAATACCAAACAAGTAGTGTATATTTAAATAGAGGTAACAGGATCATCCTTGCTTTACCTTGCTATCAACTTTAAGAATTGGCTTATTGCCCATGTACAGTGCGCCCATTAGTTGCAACGCAGGAATCTCCATTGGAAAATTAAATGGCGTGATAATAGCAACCTGTTCAGAATACAATTTTTTTTTTCTATTGAGATATTTCATCCACATGTCAATTAAACAGATTGAAAAACTTATGCAATTAGCAGTTTTGTAACTTGTGAAACACTATAGCAGCAAAAGCCTCAAAAGTGAAAAATTCCATGCCATTTATGATTGTAAGATTCGAGCCTTCAATGTGATATAAATTGCTGTTCAGGGATAAAAGCTTATGCTTATTCTTCACCTTCCTGAGTGCATACACATACACGTACACATTAATTCCATGAAGACAATGATAATCCCCTAGAGAATCTCATATGCAAATATTAATTGTTCATTTCTCAAATCAGACATTCAAACTAAATAATTTGGAAGATCAACCCTGTGTAAAAATTAGGAAAAGATATAGAAATTTCAAGACAAATATGCATTCACAAATACAAGGATAAGTTGTTCAGTTATCTACGGAGAGCAGTGTTCATTATGCATCAAATGCTATAATATCAACCACCATTAACCTTTGACAAAGCCACATATTACCTAATTCTAGAACTAGAATAAATATGCCTCATTTGAAGAGCCAATGCAAGCAATCAAGAGGATGCATCATATCTTATTACGTTTACTTATAAGACAGGTGTCAGTAGAAAAGTAGCATAACTTGCTAGTTTCTAAGCTACTTTCCTAGCATGCCAACTTCAAAATTTATGATAATAAATTGCCAATTTCCACATGTAAGTTCCATAGACATTATTAGATGGTCAAGTGACAAATGAAGGTGACTGAAATGATCCAAGAAAACTTGTGGGCCTTAAGTGGGTGTATGTCTATCGATTTGAATATCTTAAATGTCTAATCTTATTATTTATCTGTTGAAAATGAGAAGTAAATGTGTAAAATGAGCATCTGTGTAATTAGTTAAAGATATGTAAAAAGAATATTTATGTAATTAGATAAATAAAGTATAGTAATGTCATTTCAACCTCAGCAGCAGGTGAAGATAATTTTTGGTTCTCCCTCATGTTACCAACAAAATATTTAATATTTAGATGCCAAGAAGCTGTATGTAGAATTTGAAACAGCACTCATATAATTTGGCTAATGATGTATCTGTTCACATGTGGTCATGCACTCTTATCTCATGTGCCTTGCATCTCACTTGAGACAAATCTGAAAGGCATGGATGTCTAAGTAGATAGAATAAACAAACATGTAGCAAAAATTATGAAATTTTTGTGCTTCAAGACTTATCAAAGGCCAGAGAACAATCCACATTAACCTTTATTTTACAAGTCCTATATAAATAGTGCTAACTCAAGTATGTGGAGAAGAGATACTAACTGGACCATATGGCCATCGATAGCCATGACTTTGCTGCCCAAGATGGTTGCCTGGTACGGCAAATGATCGAGCTAGAAAGCGGACCTGAGATAAAAATTGTCAAAGATCATAGAACAAAATCACTAACTGCCACCCCAATTAAAAGGACCAAAAAATGACACCTAATGAAGATTCATGTCAAATTAATAGACCTAGAATCCATACTAGAAATAATCATGACAAATAACAAAGTCAAACATCATTAAACATAATTTGGTATCTTTAGTTTTATTACCATCCACTTTCCACTTCCCCGCATTATGAAATCATAAACGGTGACGAGGTAAACAATTGTTAGTAATTAGTGTGTTGCCAAAAGAACATTTGTTAACAAAGACGAAGCTAGATATTTATGTGAGTGGGGACATTATTGTCTGGCATTTCTGATAAATTGTTGTTTATGGCATTGTGATAAAGGGGTTCAATGAGTGTGAGATCACCACAAGCCATCATTTTATCAGTAGTCGCTATGAAAAGATAGTCTTAGGTTTGAGGAAGAAAACCATAAGAACTTACTCTGAATATAGGTTGAGAGGTGATGTGCGATCGCTAAGATATATTTTTTTGGTGATAGATGGCATGTTATAGCTCATGAGCAGTTAAGAATAAGCCTAGTAAAACTAAAAGGAATAATTTGATCAGTGAAATAGAGAACAAATATCTATGTACTTAAAGATAGTGTAGACAGAGGAAGAACTGTGATAGATGTGTTCGGTTACTAGAAAGGAAAATTAAAAATATATTATTTTACAATTAGTTGTAGATTCAATAATTGCCAAAATAAGAGAATTTATATAAATATATACTCATATACATCCAGTAACAGTATATTCTGTAGGAAGATAATTTCGAATTTCAATTAGTTAGCAATCATATTAGCTATTATGGTTGCAAACACAAATACATATAATGTACTTCTAGTTTTCCTAGAGTTCTAGTTTTCCTAGCTACCTATGCTTCGCTAGAAAAATTCATTGGGGTCAAATGACCCCACTCTAAACATGCTGGCTACGTTCCTGTTTATTGATAAAATTTTGAAAGTGAAATAATTGTATTTTTTAAAATAGAATGGATAATTGAATAACTTGAATAACCGTCTATTAAATCCATTCAACCTAGAAAACAATAGCGGATTATTGCTAGGATGACCAAAACGATGCCCTTGGTGAAAAATAGTAGAAGACAAAACAACAACTGTTTCATGATATAACAGAATATAGATGTCAAGTGCTAACTCTAGTAAAGCTCTAGGTCTACTTATTTAGCATAATACTCAAGTCGGATTGAGCATAAAGTAAATGTAAGATTTTTTTTTATGTACTTATTCTCTATCTCAAACAAAGTGAAGTAGGACATTTATTAGAAATAGGAACCATGAACAGATAAACCAACAGAATATCAGGATCTATAATTTACATTTACATGATACTATTTTGCTTATACCTGGTCGCCAGAAAAATTCTCCAAAAATTTCTGAGTAACAGTGACTTCACCAAGAGCTTGTGCAAAACTCTTTGGAGATACTCTCTGGATGAGCCTTGCAAAATATTCTGAAACCTGATATTGCATACAAGCATCCATATCAGTAAATCATCAGTAACCGTCCATGGATCATTCCAAAGAATGTTCACTAATCATCATGGCTATCATAATTAGTTAAAGAATAAATAATAATAATAAATACACTCTATAATTCAAAGGTATGTACTTGAGGTTGTCCAAGGATTTGTGCTGATTTTGCTGAGATTTCACCAAATAGTAGATATCTACAAAATATAACCATAAAATCAACCATCATACATAAGCAAGGAGCAACAATACTTTAAAGTTTCAACCAATGAGACAATGATAACATCAGATTAAGTGAATAAAGATCATTGTGGTCTCTCTTAATAATTCAACAGCAATTGACAATCTAGCTAATGCGCTTCAAATAAAGGAAATGAAGTAAAATGCAAAAAATGGTTTTCCAGTTAATGCCCTCGCAGAAATACTTCGTTGTGTTCAGTGAGTTTTAACATATTTCTTGAAATCTTGAATATGACTCTATTTTAATAATATTTTAATGTCGGTCGCCTAGAAGCTGCCTAGGCGCTAGTTAGTCGGCTGACCCCTTATTGTCTAGAACACTTTTTAACACTTTGACTCAAATAGAATGAATCTTCAACTAAATGGACGGAATTTGTAATCTAAAGTTAGTAACTAATCAAATGGATTTTAAACCACAAGACTAACATGATTAGTCCAAATATAAAACCCAATGCATTCCAACATACTTTATGAGAACAGTTTGGTAGGCCACTCCAGCACTGGAAAGTTTGAAGAAAGTAATATTGCATGCAAATCTAGACTGAGATTTTGTCAGTCGAGACCCATAAAAGAGTTGCTAGGAAAATTCTACACTGCAAGGTCAGTCCCCTCGCATGGGCATTATCAACAATTTCTGATATCCATACTACAATTAATTTTCATATGGATGATTCCAAATCTTGGAGTAGTGTTGGACAAGACTTTCTAAAATCCTGTTGGTTTGCTTAATAAACTAGTAAATCTAGCAAGTAACACAGTTATCTGGTCAGGCTGAGAAGGGGTGGTCATCATAGATTTTGCAAAAATATGCACATCCACCAAGAAACTTAACTTGAATATCCACGACATCAACATTTTGATCGAAATTGGATTTCACATTTCCTACCTCCACAAAGTTTGTCTTGTCAAACTGGATAACTTATCAAAAGCATTATTATATTCTGTTTACCTGATACAACCCTATAAAGAAAATGGACAAAATTTTAGAACAAAGAAAAACCAGATTCAGTTTGAGATCTACTTATATATCCCTCTAGAATTTTTGGAAAATGCAAATCCATGAAAGATATAAGTTAGAAAAGGAGTTGCTATATTAACAGAACTGTACAAATATGCAGTACTTTTGAAAAGATTGTGCAAATATGAGATTGGAGATGCAATCTGAAACGCGACAGAATTGCTGTGATTACGTGATACATATTATCCAATTCCTGTATATATAAAAAATGTTTGAACGCTAAGAGGCTGACCTCTCTTGAGCTCGAAATGGATTGTGAAGTCCATGCTTTGGGCACCTAGACAAGCTGTCCACAAATGGCTGCAAAAAAAGTGAAAATTAGATATACATAAAGGTAAAATAACTCAAGAGATCAGTTCCACGAAGAAAGAAAGCGCAGAACAGAGTAACAGTCTGATATTCCAATCAAAACTGTATTGGTGAATTGTAGGTGACCTCGAGAAGTTTTGGTGAACTGATGTAGTTAACCCCATGCAGATGGAGATTCACATGTCATTTTTTTTTACAAGAAAGGAAAAAAAAAGTGAAGTAACATCGGACACAGCATACCTTGATTTCTGATTCCTGAACCTCGGCAACTTTAATGAAAGGATCCCCGTTCAAGGGATCAAGCAGCCAATTCGAACTAGAAGATGTTTTCCACTGACCCTGCACTAAACCAGCAAAAAAACCAAGTTATCTTCCATGGAAATTCATGTAAAAACTTAAATAAAGTGATGAATGATGCACATAGCAGAGTTTCAAATACATGTATAATTCTAAATTGCAGAAAATAGAAAAATGATAAACAATAATGAAAGCAAAATAATAGTTAAGCCTAGGGATTACCGGATTAGGAATTGAGAACTGAAAATCGAAAGAATGAATTGGGCCAAACAAAAACAAACAGAGAAATTCAATTTAGAGGTAACGCATTTTGGTTTCAGTTTTAAAAATATGGAGAAAAAACTGTTTTAGCTCAGTTAGGAACTCTATAAAACCAAAAAAATCCAACCAAAATAAATTTATGTATCACTTTCAAATACGGATAATTGCTAAATCTAGCATGAAGTTTTGGTGTTTCAGCAAATCTAGCAAATGATGCAAATATAAGTGACATACATATTTGAATTTCTCTTTTATTAGCAAATGCTACAAATATTAACTTTTAAAATGATTCAAACTAGACCAAACTGAATCGAAGTGAAAAATTCATATGGAAGCAAATCTTGTAGTTCTGGTAGTTTCTATCTGATATAAATATTCTATTGACAAATAAATTATTAAAACAATTTCCACTTTTAAATAAATTAGTGATTTTAACATAATTGAAAGCTCAAAGTTAAGACCCGACCTTTTTTGGAGAGTAACTAATAATTGATTTTTATATTAAGATGATATTTCACTTTTGGGGGAAATTTAAAATCTTGAGAATTTTCAATGATGGCCAAAATTTATTTCCTAGCTTACTAGACAATTACAAAGATTGAGTCCTGATCTCCATGATTTGTTTCCTTGATTTGGTGAGAATGGGAACTCTTTCTACTTAACTCAAAGTTCATTAAGTTATTTGGACAATTATGGATGGAGTAAATAAGTGTTTTTGAATACTATTTGAGCTAACCTTATTAAATTAAAGAAGACCAATTCGTGCATAATTTGATCACATAAATAACTGACTTATACAATTATCACTTTATCAAATTAGCCCATTTATAGCTAAATCTTTTAGGCCATTGAAGACCTAAATTTGACTGCAATTGACAGCTATGCGTCTAATGACCAATGTTCATATTGATTGATCAAACTCAGTCCCTATACAGGAGCAGAGTCAAATTCATGATATGGTCAATTAATAGTTTAACACCTTAATTTCTTTAGCCTAAGTCTGGTCATTTAAAATGATGAATCTGTAAATCTGAATACTGTTTAAAATAACTATAACTACATTCTCAAAGGATCAAATAAATCTCATTCGTCAGCATTAAAGGAAACAATATTATGGACACAGTAACAGTAACTTACCCAAGTTGTTTACTTCTGCTGGCTGAGAACCTGAAAGATCAATTGGCACCGTAGCAAAAGATGGTGAATGTAGGGTTCTGTTGAATGTTTAAATTAAACCAATCAGAATTTACATCATGTTTTAGCATATACACGGGGTGCACATAAAGATACAATCATTGAATCAAAATAGTTAGGCGCACAGCAAAACCAGCTGAGAATTGAATCGCTGACAAAAACAAAATATAGGACGCATCATCATAATAGCAGCATCTAGAAGTATACATTACCATTCTATGGCACAATAATGATGCGAACCACAATACTTTTTTAACGGAGATTACAAGTTGAGCAGTATTGACATAAAACTAAGGTAGATGAATTTTGAATATTTTACCGAAATATAGCTTGATCCCGAGGAAAATAACTAAATCAAATGGGCAGACTCTAACAGCAGAGGACACTAAAATCACACACACACACAACAATTGTAACTTGATACGTCTACCAGCAAAAGTCTTTTTTTCGTCCTCCAAATTCGTGGGTGGCAAAATACTTGACATGAGACAAAGCGTGGATCAAACACATTACTGAATTGCAACGATTCATCACAGAAACCGATCTTTGATTGGAGAAATGAATAGCTTCGAGGATCCCACTTCAATTTGGATCTCACTGGTCATTGTTTTTTTTCTATTCGACCTTCATTTTCGAATAAGATGACACTGCATCTCGCTAAAACGAACGACGATTCGCCAACAAATTTTGCTTAAAAAACTGCCAGAGCTGCTCGAAGAACATTCTTTTCTTTTCAGCCATACGAAGCACCGAGTTCGGACGCAAACGCTATTGAGAACAGAAAAAAAAGCGCAAGGGGGAGGAGAACCGACACCTCGAAGAACCCAGGAAGAAGCCAAAAGTCGCCCGGTGGGCTCTCGCCGTGATACCTCCTAATACGAATCGATTCATAGCGGCCGCTTTTGAGGCAATTGCGGGAACCCTACCGATCGCTCGGTGAAAGAATCTGCGAGTAGGAGAGATCGAGACGGCAAGATCGGAGGTATGGCCAGGGCAGTAGCGTCTGTGCCGAAATCACTACTCTGTCTTGTTGTGCTTA
Organism: Boesenbergia rotunda; assembly: GCA_024364735.1. NCBI lineage: Eukaryota > Viridiplantae > Streptophyta > Magnoliopsida > Zingiberales > Zingiberaceae > Boesenbergia > Boesenbergia rotunda. Next base: position 119,593 of record JAGFNQ010002687.1, read on the forward strand.
CTTATAGGCGATGTCTTTCTATACGCTCTCCGTGGAGCTTTACCCAGATCCATCATTTAACCCCAAAAATATTTGAATTAAATAATAAATAGGGCTCAGGACGATGATTTTTCATCAATATTTTTCAATTTATTTTAATAAATTATTAATAAATTTTTATAAGATAAAACAACTAAAAAAAATACTAAATAGTAAAACAATAAAAGTACACTGATCATTGTTTTTACTAAAATCCAATTTTTTAATGTTAAAATAATTATGAATTGTCTTCAAATCCCCAATTACATCTTAAACTCCTATATTAGAAAAAAGTTCATTTTCACTCCCTACATATAAAATTTCATTTACTTTTAACTCTCTAATATATATTGATTTACCTAATTGTCTCCATTATTTTTAGGTAAAAAAAATCCAAAATGAGATATAATTCCTCCTAAATTTAATATCATATAATTAAAATCTAGTATATTTTCTATCAAATTGAGTACTATACTTTTTTAGAATGTAATAATAAGTATAATTCTTTTTAAATTCAGTATATTTAAATTAGAATTTAGTATATTTTTTTTGTTAAATTGAGCATAATTCTTTTTCTGCCTGACCAATTGATTAGGGCTCGTACTAATTAATTAGCTTATGATGAATTAATTAGGTAGTACTCAATTTGATATAAAATATACTAGATATTAATTAAAAGATACTAAATTTATAAATAATTATAATTTATTTTAGACTTCTTATACTAAAAAAATTGAGAGCAATTTGATAATTCTATAGTTAATTTACTCAAGGACTGAAGAGAAAATTGAGTTTGTATGCAGGGTGTTTAAGACAATTTTCTCAATATTTTATATTTTGCATCGTTATAGTATGTTATGTTATTTAATTTTTTATCCAATTTAATTGTTATATTAAAATAATCTTTATTAACTTAACTAATTTTCTTGTAAACTTCTTCAAAATACTTTAATTAATTAAAATTACTTTAATATTATCATAACAGCTCTATTATTTCGTCAAAATTACAATATATGAACCTTTATTATATCACTACTCTTTATTGACTTGATTCTCAATTACAAATTTGAATTTTAATTAATTTAATATAACATAATGATCATAGTTGCTAACAACACACTTTCAGCATCAAAAATATGATGAGTATTATTTTAATATTTTTTAATAAAAAATATCCTTTTAGTAAAATAATAATAACAAGAGACATTCTTTTAAAATTGGCCAATTATATTATATAATGAATTACGTGCTTTGAGATGGTCAATATGGTCTGATTTTATGGTATATGGTTATTATTTTTAGGTTTAAAATAAAATCTTTTTACGTATTAGTTATAATATTTAGATAAATAATTTTTATAATTTATCTTTTTCATATTAACTTTTATTTACAAATAGCATACATTAATTTTAAAAATAATAAAATTGAATTTAGGAATATTATTAATTTGTGTATATATATTTTCCCTTGCAAATAATTGTAATCTTAGGTACCGATTTGCAAAGACACCGATCCTCGTCCGGCCCGTGCTGATCCACAACCCTAGCTATTCTAATTTCCCAGTATTACTGGTCAATTTCTTCTTATCTTCCTCGATTTATTTTCACCAAATCCCGTCGAATTTTCCCTTGCTACATCGATCTCCGTTACCGGATCAGCTAACGGGAGTTGGGGCCTTTGCCGGCGCGAGCGATGCCGTCGTACGCGGATTTGGACCGCCAGATCGAGCACCTGAGAGAATGCAAGTTTCTACCGGAGGCGGAGGTGAAGGCTCTGTGCGAGCAGGCGCGGACGATCCTCGTCGAGGAGTGGAACGTCCAGCCGGTGAAGTGCCCGGTGACGGTGTGCGGGGACATTCACGGGCAGTTCCACGATCTGATCGAGCTGTTTCGTATCGGCGGCGAGGCGCCCGATACTAATTACCTCTTCATGGGGGATTACGTGGGTTAGTGTTCCTAGCATCCGAGAGAATATTTCCCGAGCAGAAGTCGTCTTTGCTCATTTGAAATAGGCAATTTCCCTTGTTCCCTAGAATGGACGTTAGTTTTATGTTCAAAGATAGTAACTTATTATAACAACTGATGCGTGGGAAAATATATCACGTAGTGATCATTGCAACTGGTAGTATTTCCGCTCATAATGACGCTTTTCCCTCATTTTTTTAGTTAATGAGAAGGTCGTTAAGAAAGAGAAATGTCTCTTTTCCATAATTCGGTTAATAAGTCCGGCAATATGCTAGCCAAAGCAGGATTTCAGTAGAGGATGCCTGAAGTAGATAGACAATTGTTTGGCATCATATCAAATTTTACGTAGCATCTACCATCTGGAATTGAGTACTAAGGAAAACGGTTAACTTGCTTGACATGTTTATTCAAGGCAATGAATGATGACAAAAAGCCTTGCATTCCCCAAATGCCTGGTATGACTACATTTAACAACCACCATTAAGTTCTCCGCAAGGATTTTTTTTTGTTTGATTAATCACAGTACATAGACCATAGTATGTCAATTCCTTCTTCTCAATTCTAACGGCCACAACTTCTTGAAGTCAGCTTTCCGTGCAACACGAACTATATAAATTTGCTGATGCAGAGAATCTGTGAATCTGAAATATATTTGACCTCCTTCCTTCAAAGCTGAATTGTTACATAGGAGTAAGTAAAAAAGATGACAGAGCAATAAATGTAATTTCTTCATTTGGCTCGCAAACATAATTTCAGTTCCTTTTTGTGAAATCTCTCTCTCTCTCTCTCTCATAAACAGAGTTCTCAAGTTTATTTGCTCTATATTTCAAACAATGAAAATGTTGTTTGGATTGTAAAGCTACAATTATCTGTTCCGCCTCTCATCATCATTATCAACTAATCTTAGTCTCAACTATTTGTAACCGTATATTGTGTTGGACAATTAATCCCCTTGATTCAATGTTCCCACTTATGTGTATAGCACTCACACCCAACAAACTACATTTTGATTCAATGTTCCCCCCACTTTATTGGCATTGCATGAGATTGCAGTTCAAATTGGTCTTGTCACCTTATTGTATAATTGCCATTAAATAGGACATTTCCTGACTGTCATGTTTTTGGATGCAGATCGCGGTTATTATTCCGTTGAGACAGTGACACTCTTAGTTGCCTTGAAAGTTCGCTACAGAGATAGGATTACAATTCTCAGAGGAAATCATGAGAGTCGGCAAATAACTCAAGTGTAAGTGTCTGTATCTGCAAATTTACTCATCTTTGTAGTTCTACAAATTGTAGTGAATCAAATTGCCATTTGGTCTTTGAACTAGAAATTGAGCATTTAATTAATTTTAGTGAATGTGATTTAATGAGCACTCGAATAAACTTTTTTCTTGCGTGTCATATGTTACATGGCTCAGTTTTTGCCAAATTCTTGAGTAAACATTAAGTTCTCTCAGAATATGGTGCTTATGTCAATGAACACTGCATAACACGTTGTAATTCTTTGTCTTAAATATCATTAATTTAATTGATTAACATCTAACGTCTATTACAGATTGATTTTATTCATGAATCTTAGGTATTGTTTTCAGGTATGGGTTTTATGATGAATGCTTAAGGAAGTATGGAAATGCAAATGTGTGGAAGCACTTTACTGACTTATTTGATTATTTGCCTCTTACAGCTCTTATTGAGAACCAGGTCTGTTTCCTTGCCTTTTTACACCATATTCTCCACAGTTGTAATTTATATAAATTATCTACTTTCTGTTTTCTAGATATTTTGTCTACATGGTGGTCTCTCCCCATCTTTGGACGCATTAGACAATATCCGTGATCTTGATCGTATTCAAGAGGTATGTGTACAATTAACATTATCTTTACTGTTTCTAGACCTTCTGAAAGATGAAATTGATAAGAGCCTTGACTAACTAAAACTAAAATCAACGGTCAGAATTGCTAATTATATTATTTCAGTTCTTTTTTTTTTATCTTGATAACATTGTTATGGAAATGTTAGTATAGTATTTCTTTTGTGTAGCCTGCAGTAGATATTCCGCCAGAGTATAAATTTGTGAACTTTTGACGTTTTTATTTACTCAATCATGTACCTCAAAGTTCAGCAATCTTTATCATATATGCACAACATACTGAAGGGTTTACATTTGGAAGTTGTAATGAGAGTCTAGAAACGTTTTTTAAAATATAAAAAATAAAAAAATTGTGTTTACACAATACAGAGGTTGTACAGTTAGTGAATTTGTCAATCTCAAACTTGAATTTATATGCTTTGTGTGCACCGTTAGCCAAAGTCTCAACCACTGTTCATTGCTGCACCAACAGTGATTCTAGGATGGAATGTTGTTATATGCTTATCCAGCGTATTGCAAGAAAGTTTATTATTATATGCATCAGATGATCAATGTTATTTTTCCATTTCGTTTTCTGTGTTAAATAAATGTATTTCTTTGTTGAGAAATCTGTTTTCTGATATGCTGGTAAAATTGTCTAGAATTAGGGCCGTAATCGAACCAAGCCGAGCCGAATACCTGAGAGTTTGAGTTTGGTTCGTTTATTATCGAGCCGAGCTCGAGCTTAATTTATCGAATATAGTGATGGCTCGCGAGCATATTCGAGCCTAATCGAGCCCTAAATGAACTTACCAAATATAAATTATTAGTTAAATTATTCATCAATTTATTGAAAAAATAAATTATATATTCTAAAAAATATAAAATATTTACTAAAATCTATGATTTTATTCATACAAATGAGTTTTTTTGGATATTTTATATTTATTAAATGTAAAAGTGTCAAAATTATATATTTAATGTTAAATATTAATTTTATATTTTACGAACTAGCTCACGAGCTTATTAACGAGCCTGTTCACGAGCTAACGAGCCAAATACTGTTGAGTTTGAGTTTAGTTCGTTAATATTAACGAGCTTTATTAAACGAGCTCGAACGAGCTTCTATCGAATCGAGCTCCGAATAGTTCACGAGCGGCTTGATTCATTTACAGCCCTATCTAGAATCAGGTGAGCATTTCTTACCTGTTCATACCTTCCAGATTCAGGACTAAGGACTTGATGAATCTCATGTGGGTTTCCTACTGCTTGGTGGCAAGCCAAGAAACAAGTCATTCCTCCTAATTATTTTAGGAAGATTAATTTTTACACCAACAACAACCAAACCTTATCCTACTAGGTGGGTCGATTATATGGATCCTTCTACGTCATTGGGCTCTATCCCTTACTATATCATCATTTATATTTAAATAAATTTTATTTTGATTTATTGTTGCTAACTAAGTCTCTTTTTGGTCTTCCTCTTCCTTGTTTGATATGGACATTTGTCATAGTTTCACATAAACATGTCTCCTGGAGTTTTCCCTCAATATGTGTAATCTCGATTTTTTCTCTAATATTTTTATTTTTTATCCCGTCCATCCTTGTATATCCACACATTCACCTTAACATCCTCTTCTCTGCAACTCTCATTTTCTACTCATGTGCACGTATCATAGCCCAACATTTATCTCCATATAACATAGTAGATCTAACCGTCGTTTTATAAAATTTTCCTTTAAGTCTTAGAAGTATTTTGCGATTACAAAGAACACTTGATGCTCTCTTCATATTAACTATCCCGCTTGTATTTTATGTAAGACATTTCTCTCAATCCCTCCATCATTTTGCAAAAATGATCCTAAATACTTAAAACTCTCAATTATAGACAACTCATCATTTCTTATCCTAATAATTATCTCATTACGTTTAATATTGCTAAATTTAAATTTTATATATTCTTTCTTTACTCTACTACTAAACCTAAAACCCTTCACTTTTAGTCTTTCCCCTCCAAGATTTGAGTTTAACATTTATTCCTTCACATGTTACATCTACTAAAACAATATCATCTGCAAACAACATGCATCGCTGTGCTGTATATTGGATGTGTCAGTTCATCGTGATTAGTGTAAAAAGATAGGGATTTAAAGTCGATCCTTAATGTAACCCTATCTTTATGGGAAACACTTTGGTTAATTCGCATGAAGTCTTTACTCTTGTCATTACATCCTCATATATATATATATATATATATACACCTTTCTTTTCTAGTATTATCCATATATTTTATCTTAGGATTTTATCATAAGTTTTTTCTCGGTCGACGAATACCATGTGTAAATCTTGCTTCTCTTCTTAATACTTTTCAATTGGTTGTCTAAGAAGATGTATAATTTCTATTGTCGACCTCTCATGCATAAATCCTAATGGTTTTTTGGTTACTGTGGTCTCCTTTCTTAATTTTTTTTACTACTCTTTTCCGAAATCTCCTTTCTTAATTTTTTTTACTACTCTTTCCCAAAATTTCATGGTATGACTTTTTAGTTTAATACTCTTATAGTTTGCTCAATTTTATACCTCTCTTTTATTCTTATAAAAGAAAACTCGAGTACTTACCCTCCATTGATTAGATATTTTTTTTTTAATTTTTAATATCAGGTTGAATAATTTTGTGAGTCATTTAATATCTTGTTTTCCAAGACACTTCTATACCTCTATTGCAATATCATCTGATCCAATTGCTTTTCCATTTTGTATCTCATTTAAAGTTTCTCTATTTTTGAAGTTTGAATTCTACAATAAAAATTTAAATTTTACTGAACCTACTTAAATAACCTAAATTAAGTTGGTCATCTAAACCTTAAGTAAAAAGTTGATGAAAATATCTTTTACATCGCTCTTTTATTTCCTTATCATTTACTAGTACCCTATTTCATTCATCTATAATATATCTTATTTAGATAAGATATCTTGTCTTCCTCTCTCTCGCTTTAGCTATTATGTAAATGTCTCTTTTCCCTTCTTTTGTATCAAATTTTCGATATAAGCGTTTAAAATATCTTTCTTAGCTTCATTTACCACTTTATTAATCTTTATCTTGGTTGTTGTATATTTATTTAAGTTTTCCTCATTCGTAGAAGCCTATAATTCCTTATAGACTATTCGTTTTTTTCCTTCACTTTTCTTGTATTTTCTCATTCCATCACTAAGATTCTTTACTTGGTGATGCACATTCCTTTGACTCACCGAGTGCACTCTCGGTTATTATTTTCGACTTTGATATCATTCGATCCCATGTCATATTCGAGCCGTTGTATATTTTCCTAATACTTGCAATCCTACCCTGCCCGTAAATATGTTTTGATTCTCATCCTTTAATTTCCACCATTAAATTCTAGCAATAACTTTGCAATTTTTACAGATCTTTTTATCATTTGTCCTAACCATAAGAAAGTCAATTTGTGATTTATTATTTTCACTTTTGAATGTGACCAAGTATTCTTTCTTTTCTTAGAAAACGTATTAGCTAGTATAAGGTTATATGCTGATGCAAAATCCAATATAGTTTTCCCTTCTTTATTTCTTGTTCCAAACCCATAACCCTCATGTACCTTATCATATTCTTCATTTTTCACTCCTATATGTCTATTTAGATCTTCTCCTATTAAAATTATTTCTTGACAGAATTTTTTATAATGCCTCATTTAGCTCGTCCCAAAATTTATATTAGGTGTGTTCATCTAATCCTATTTGAAGTACATATATGCTAATTACATAAATAGTTTCTTTCACTGCTATTATCTTGAGAGTTATAATTCTATCCTCTTTTATAACTACTATTACTTTGTCCTTTAGCGAATTATCGACAACAATACTTCATTTCTTGTTTTACTTTTTTCTATGTACTATAACTTAAAATCCGAATTCTCTATCATCTTTGTCTTCTCTCATACCCATTTTGTCTCTTGTACACATAAAATATTAATTCTCCTCTTAATCACCATATCAACTACCTCCATTGTTTAGCCAGTAAGTGTTTTTATGTTTTATATGTTCCAAATCTTAGACCACAAATTTATTTTTATCCAACCTATGGTGTGAGAACTTTTGTATATTTAACACTACACCTAAGTTTTTATGGAGATGTAGACGTTACAGTCGGACCCAGCAATGTGAACTCTTGCATATTTAACACTACATCTGAGTTCTCATGAAGATGTGATGGTCCTTAGTGAGACGCATTCCTTCCGGGGAACATTCTCGCATTAACACAATAGTTTGATGAATTCATTCATTGAACTATGCTGGTTGACAACTTAACGCACAACTCTCACCCTTTCTCATTGGGTTCGGGACTGTCTATGGCGGGTCGAAGATTAATTCTTAAATTGAAAAACATTGTTATACTTAGGTTGTTATTTTATCAGTAATTAATTAGCAATTGATGTTCTGACTTCTGTGAACTGCTATCTTTTTACTCCTATCCAAATCCGCAGATAAGACTGAGACCTTCAGGTCCTCACCTTGTTCTAATTTACTCTTTTAAGTCTGATAACCTGCCATATGTACCTCTGGAGACTGGAAATTGCACACAGTATTTTCATCCATGATAGTTTTGTGAAAGTTAGATTTTAAATTTCATCTCCCTTTACATAAGAATATGAACTTAACAGCTCTATTTGCTATACTAAATCTAATTCTCTCTGTTTTTTGTCTGATCTATAGGTTCCACATGAAGGTCCCATGTGTGATCTTCTGTGGTCTGATCCCGATGATCGATGTGGATGGGGAATATCACCAAGAGGAGCAGGATACACATTCGGCCAAGACATTGCTCAACAATTTAATCATAGAAATGGTCTCACCTTGGTGGCTCGGGCCCATCAACTTGTCATGGACGGTTATAATTGGTGTCAGGTGTGTTAAAGTGTTGATTAGTAAGTCAACTCTTTGTTAGTTTTTCTGATTACATGTTTCACTATTATCCACATGCAAATATTATGTGAATGGCAAGATGTGAGCTTCTGAGAAGGATTTACGGCACCAAAATGCAGAGTGGAGGTCTTGATTATAACATGGAATCATCTCTTTGAGCCTTGTGATCTTCATTTGCTCTTTTTTGTTTGTTTGTTTGTTTGCTTGTTGCAGGAAAAGAATGTAGTTACAGTATTTAGTGCCCCAAACTACTGCTACCGGTGCGGTAATATGGCGGCAATAATGGAGGTGGGAGAGAACATGGAGCAGAACTTCCTTCAGTTTGATCCTGCACCTAGACAATTTGAGCCAGAAACCACCCGGAAAACTCCAGATTATTTCTTGTAGTGTCAATACGCCTCTCTTTGTCACAAGCTTGCTCGTTAGCTCTGTCATAGGAAAAGAGTTTCGGTCGCAGCAGAGATGGTCATTCTTTCGTTTGGGGTTTTATCTGCTTCTGCTGCATCCTTCAGAAGTCTCACCTTGTGCAATGCCTTGTTTTCCGCCGCGCGCCGAGATGCTGCAGAAGGCATGATCCCTCTTGTTTTATACATTCCCATTCCAAGAAATGCAAAACACGATTGCCCTCATATATGTTTTTGTATTAAGGTTTTGTTGTATCCGACTCTGTTTCATTTGATTCAAACAACGTTTAGGCTTGGAAAATTCGGACGAGCCTATACCTGTCAGGCTCCGTGCTGAACTGCTAATTATGTTGGTATTATGATTGGTTGTTCTTGGCAACTTTGCTTCTACACATACTTCTTTGTGAACTGTAGCGAATAGTTGCGATTAAACTCGAACTCCCCAACTCCCCATTGTGATTAGGTTTGCATATCTACAAGCTTTGTGATAGAGTTATGAGACATTCAGTGAAAAAATTCAATGAAACGTTCAATGAATAATGTGATATTTTATATGCACACGTTCAATTATCGTTCGGACATCATCGATGGCTTTTCGTCATTATCCCGAATACAATTATATCTTGAGAGGTATGGTGAATTGTCAAAGATCATTACATATAAAATGTCACGTCATTTGCTGAATTTTTTTTTGAGATTTTTTATTAAGTATATCATTTTTCCTTTTTGATAATAAATTCTAATTTTATTTGATGTGCTTCGTCCCGTGGACTTGAGCTGATTGGACATCAACCCTACCGCCCACATAGCTAGTCACGAGTAAAGCACGTGCACGGACATGGCCCACCCATGGACTACGACTGCGCTTATTGAAATCGAAGACCTCGTTCGTTCCGTGCTCGTCGGACCTATCGTAGTCGCCGCGGAAGCGTTCGATCCTTTCGATCACCCCGAGTTCGATTTCTTCGTCAACTCCCGGATTCCACTCCATTCTTCTGCTGTTCGGCGAAGGTTGGATACTTTCCCAAACCCCCTACTTTTTCTCTTCTACTGGTTGTTTTTCCTGCAAATCGATGGTGAGTGTTGAAATTTCCTTATAGGGTTTTGGCTTCTTTTTTTTTTTCGGATCGGTTACGATGACCGGGGAGGTGCAGATGGTGCAGGAGGAAGAGAAGAGCCCCAAGGATTCCGATCCCCTTATCCGGAGGCAAGCCGTGACCGAGTCTTCTTCGTCATCCGAGGGTTTGGATGAGATCAAGGACGAGGAGGCCGATGCTGGCTCCCCTGCTTGCTGCCGTATCTGCCTTGAAAATGAATCGGTTCCAGGTTTTTTTTCCCGGCAAATTTGTACTTGTATGTTTAACAGGTCGTTGACTTCGATCTAAATTGTTCTCTGAGATGAACTCGCTGTTGATTTTAGTTAGAAGTTTGGATTGTGTAGCTCACTGCCGAGTTAAGGGATTATCTCCGGTGGTTGTTATTTTTTAGCTGTGATTAGGCATAACCCTTCCTAAGGTTGCCTAGTATTTATTTGTTTTTTATGGTCAGTTGGAACAAGCATCAGGAGGACTACATGAAGCATGCAACATGAATTTAAATAAGAAAAATTTCTAAAGCAATGGAATCGCTAGATTCAGACTCAATAGGAAGTAGGCTATTCAGATAATAAAATCAAGAAGCTCCTATTTCAGACAATACTATAAGTATAATTGACGGACATTCTATCTTTATTACCAATTAGCCTTTTGTTTATATTAAATTATTAATTATTAACCCCATGATATGAACTAAAAAATGCTCACTGTAAAAAATTTGCTGAAGAAATGTACCATGGCTGTTTTAATATATCATGCTAAGTGATTGTTGTTATCATCATGGGCTGCTTTACTGCTTGACAGATTTTTCTTTGTAGAATGGAAACTGTATTATCAATATGGCACACACAATAACCTTCTCTTTTTTCTGTAGATGATGAATTGATATCTCCATGCATGTGCAAAGGCACTCAGCAGTTTGTCCATCGTTCATGCCTTGATCATTGGCGTTCAGTGAAGGCATATTATCTAATACCTCGTGCTCCTATTGCATTATTATTCATTTGCAATTTTTACAACCCTTCATTCTATGACATCATTATGCTTGAAAGTTTTCTAAACAACAGAATGAATTTAATGATCTTTCGTCGAGTTATATGGTATATTCATTAAGATATTTCATAAACATAATCAAGGGGTTATGCATATTTAAATTAATAGAAGCTGGTGGCCTATGGATACAAATATCGATTCACTGAATAATGCATATTGCTGATATTCACCTTATACTGATTGCAGAGCAAACAAAACATGGTCAATTCTTTTTTGAATGATATTTTATGCAAAAAGTATAATGCTAAATGTACCATATGAAACATAGCCAATCCAAAATGTTATGTAACCTCACTACAAAATAGTGATGAAAAGGGGAGAAAAGGGTTGACTACGTTTTAGTGTGTTTTTTTTTGAGGATTTTAAATGTTCAAAGGGCATTAAATATATTCTTATATTATAATTCAGGATATAATTATTTATGATATGTGGATATGGATCGATATGTTCTTCAAGAAGTGGTTTATAAAGGTGTGCCAATGAAGTTCATTGATTGGCTCCTAATTGCAAAGGATCACATTGCAGTAAAAGAATGATAGTTACAGAAGGGAAAATAAAAAGAGACTAAGAGAGTGAGGAGTCCTGGATCTCTAAATATTTATCTTAACAAAGAAATAATTCTAGAACAGAATCGGTCATTTTGGATTGTATTTTAAGGATCTAGATTGGTCTTTAGATTAATGATACTCATTATTCAGTATCTTAATTTACATATAGAATGCCTAATATGGATATGTGAACTGATCTGGTAGACTCATATTGCCCTATATCTGGCCTCTAGATGATGAGAAAGGGTGACATATGATATTCTCTTAAATTAAGATTAACCATTTTTAAACTATTTGAGATATGAAATCAAGATGTATGATCTCCATATTACATCATCCAATATTTTAGTCAACAGATACATAAATAATTGGCAGCAAAAGATGAAACCGTCACCTTGGTGGCCCCTCCAGGGTAGCCTCCCACTGTCTGGAAGGGAGGTAAATCACGAGAGGCTTTGCCCGGCAACAACAGCTGGAAGGGGTTGAGACAACAGCTGCAAGGGTATTGCTGTCCAGCAGCATAGAATGCCCCGTTGGTTGTCTCAACAGCTGCCCAGAAGGGGTTGAGACAACCAATGGAGCATTCTGCAGCCGTTGGGCAGCAATACCCTTGCATGAACCAACTGTGTCAGTCTATGGGGGCAACAAATACATAAATAATGATCAAATGTGATATGATGGAAATTTTAAGCAAAGCAAAATTTGTTTATATGCCTGATGGCATAGATTGGTCATTACTGTGGGATTTACTTATCTACTTTTATAGCGGCTACCATTTATACGGAGGGCATCCTCTGGATAAATCAAGATTCAAGGTGATGCTCTAATTGTGTTTAATTTATTAAGAGTAGTGTAGTTTCTTTGGTATGTGGATAGTTAGGCTGCTGTGAAGGGATTCCTTGCTCGATAGTTTAATATTTTATCATTTTCAAATATGTCTGTACCAAAATAATATATAATCATTAAAATTCTACGATATTTTTATGTCGGCTCAATTGTTCATTTATCCTGGAATATTGTTCTAGTTGTTGATGGTCAATTGTTGATTCTTATTTCTACATCTTCTTTTAGCTATTAATTAATTATGGTTGCTTTAATTGAATAGTAAGTTGTACTTTATTTTCTACTGACTAGGATTGTAGCCTGTAACTTATGCTGCATAAGTTACAGACTGTTGAACTCTGTGTTTATTTTAATTGTTTATTCACTTCATTGTCAGACTATAATCACTTGCTTGTTTAATATGCAATACAACCTATGACTCATGTATCTTTGGGCGCTTTTCTTTGTCCTGCCTTTCTCAATAGACGTATGCACAGAAGATTAAACTTCATTTTCTTATAGGTTACAATGCCCATTTTTTGTTGTCATCTTACACCAGTTATCAGGTGTTTTCTTTTACTATTTATGATAAAGATGGATGTTAGGGTTGGTTATTGCTATTGCAATAGTCATAATAATATAGGGACTTCTAGAATTGCTTGTGGAACACCCTTTATCCATGTTGATCCAGATTGTGTTCTTTCTCTGTCAAGTTTCAATGGTTTATATGCTGAATGTTTTTAGTGATTTTATGCCCATGAAAAATAATTTAAGAAATCAAAAAGGGCTTCTTATGGTCGATCTCTTAGGTGGATTTGATCAAATTTTCAGTACATGTTTCGCTTGAAAGTGTTAACAAACCTCGGGCATAATGTTCATAGAAGTTAATTAGTGGTATAGAAGATTTGAGATGATTCAATGCTGAAGGTTGACATTGTATTGGATCATGTGCAGAAGCATAGTCATGGCAGTGCTTTCTTGATCATAAAACACTGAAGGATTTTAATCATTGATCTTTTTGATCTTTGTTGTGTTGAGTAATCTTTGATATTTTCCAGATAGATTGATGTCAAACATCCCAATTCTTTTAAAATATACGAATGAAATGTGCATGTACTTCCATGCACTATTTTTCTTGACAAACAGTCTGCAATAGTTCTCTGTTTTGCTTGTGGTCTTGTCTAAAAATGACACTGCAATTTTGAAGCCGCTAAAATGAAATTATTTTCCTGACATCGACCTATCGCTTCATCTAGAATTCTTGCATTCCCTTAAGTCTTGTCATTTCTTTATGCTTAGACTGATGTCTGGCGCAAGTTGATGAGTATATCTTGTCTGGTTGTAATGTCTACAGGAAGGTTTTGCTTTCTCTCACTGCACAACATGCAAGGCTCAGTTCCATCTGCGAATAGAATATCTGGAGGATTACTCCTGGCGCAAAATAAAATTCCGTATTTTTGTAGCTAGAGATGTTCTCCTCGTCTTCCTTGCTGTACAGACTGTAAGAGAAAAGCTTAATGCATCTCTTGGCCATTTTGTTTGTATATTTCATATTTCCTTTTTTTGTTCTTGTTTTGTATTTCCCATTTGATATGGCTGAATAAAGTAGTTGACTTGTCATTTGAAATATATTTTAGACTCCATATCCTTTTCACTCGCAAAAGCTTTGGCATTCCCCATGTGTGTTGTGCTTTATTTCCACTTAATGACAAAACATACCACGACAATGTAGTTATTGTATCGTAGGATGCTACCTGCCGTGATTAATCTGTTATCTTGAAAGATTTCACCTGAACTCTTAAGCTTTCATCAGTCATAAAACATGCTAAGTTAGGGAGCATGGACTTTGATTCTTTATGACACATCATTCTGGATAATATATGTTTAATAATTCTTTTTTTGGTTTAGTTTGGTGCCCAGAAACTTTAGCTAGATAAATGGTCTTTGTTGGCATCAATTAGTCCATCTTGACGTGGAGGCAACTCTGGTAATTGCTTTATTTATTTTCAGGTCATTGCTACCATTGGCTGTATTGCTTACTCTCTGGACAAAAATGGGAACTTCAGAAATTCCTTTAGTGACAGCTGGGATAGCATATTATCCAAGCATCCAATTCCTTTCTACTACTGCATAGGTAAACCATTTTGTCACACTTGTTTTTATTGGCGATTAGCAACTCCTGAAATCCAGTTTTATAGTCTAAGCAATGTATAATCACTTGACCTTCGCCACAGTTTCTTTTTCCCTTTTGAGGATCTATACCTGAGGTTTTAATATAAATCTAAGAGGGTGGCTGCCACATGCATTTTGCTTCTTTATTTGTTAGTTATATGACATGATTTTGGGCACTACAGGTGTATTAGTTTTCTTAGCCCTGCTCGGATTTTTTGGGTTGATACTCCACTGTTCATCCTTCAACACTAATGACCCCTGCATGACTGGTTGCCGAAACTGCTGCTACGGGTGGGGAATCTTGGATTGTTTCCCTGCTTCAATGGAGGCGTGCTTCGCTCTTGTAGTCATTTTTGTGGTTGTGTTTGCTATCCTAGGCATTGCCTATGGTTTCCTAGCTGCAACAATGGCCCTCCAAAGGATTTGGCAGAGGCATTATCACATCCTTACCAAGAGGGAGCTCACAAAGGCAAAAGACATTCAATCCAAGTACTCTTCTTCGTCCAAATTTTATCAATTAGCTTACTAGAGGATTTGTGTCAAACAGGAGTACGTGGTGGAGGACCTCCATGGATGCTACACGCCACCAAAATTGGATCCTGAGCATGAAGAGCGTCTGCGAGCCCTCAAACTTCTGTAGAGGTTCTTTAAGGTCGTGTGTTAAATGTAATAAGAAAGCTTGTGTTTGTTGTAAACGAACAGGTTGGTTCGTTGTCTTTTTTTTTTTTTTTTTTTGGCACTAAATCAATCCTTGTTATTTAGTCGCCTGCTTTTTCATCATAGTTCTGAGTGTGATTTAAGATTTAAGATCATCACAATTTATCCTGTTAATGAAAAATGCTACGAATTGTGAGCCCTAATTATGACTGACTGCTTTGGTAAAAGGTGATCGTTCGTCCAACTCGTCATCCATTTAGGTCAACAAGAGATATTATGAGGCTACTTCGAATTGTGGCTAACGTGTGGGAAGGGTGGGTATACTGGCTTTGTCAGAATTTAATCCCAGATTTTTTGGTGGCAGCGTTCACGTATTAGCCATCAGTCTATCCCATAGGGACATGACTAACTGCTCTAATCTATAAAATGTTTGTATCGGAATTCAAACATTAATAAGTTTCAGTAACTCTTGTTTCTCATTATTGGAATTCATATTCACCTTTATTGAGTTATTTCCTTTAATCACTTCGCAGCACGACCTTTAGCTGAAGAATTATTCTCTTCATCTTCAAAATCTTTTATCAGACAACGAAATTTAGAAATGTAAAATAAGTAATAGATTGTCAAATTTGGCTCTAGCCCCCAATGAATCTTTTCATTACTAGCAATCACAGTTACACTCGACAATTGAAATCCAGCTGCTCTTTATCCTATTTAGGAGGTTCATTTTACAAAAATGTCTTTCAAAATTTTTATATAAATATCGCTAAATTATATTTATAATCTGTTTACGATCACGAGTGATAAAGAAATTAAAATTATTGCGCAATTAAAAGTAAAAAATATTGCAAATTAAAATCCATTCATTTTATCTATTATTTTAGAGAAAAATGATTAACGAAATTTTTCCAACCTCGAACGACCGACCCAATCTTATAAAAGTTTTCCACCAACCATCAGAATAAATCGGGACCGGCCCAATCTCACGAAAATTTCCCACCAACCATCAAAATAAATCGGGCCGGCCTAATTTTACGAAAGTTTCCCAACAACCATCAGAATAAATCGGAACCGGCCCAATCTCATAAAAATTTTCCATTAATCGTCAGAATAAATCAGAAAGCGCGCGCGCATCTATTATTTTAGAGCATACGTAGGGTGATGCTAAATTGGTCGGAAAAAACATTCTTCCCCAGGCTACCTCGTCAAGACCGAGTCTGACTATCAGAAACGTAGTAAGATATAACTCAAGTTGTCACAAGAAAGATCATCCAGTGACATTAAATATTAAGAAACTAATCACAATGCGTTTTGAATTAAAAATGCAATAATAAAAATTAGAATTTAAAAGGAAAAAAGAGATAAATTTCATGTTTGTATAATACATTAAAAGCAAAAGAACATATATTTTAATCATTACATTAACAAAATATAGTAATGCCACTTGTTAAGTTCGATAATGATATTACGAACAAGTTACGTAACAATTGCATAATTGTCCAAATTATGGGAAAAGGAACTACACCAAACTCAAAACAATTGCAAGGTGAAATTCTCCAAAGCAAATATTTGAATGTAATTCAACTCTGGTGACATGGGACAGAACGAATGCAGATCCTCGCTAGCAGAAACCTGGCGGCGTTTTTCACTCATTTGATACAAATGACAAGTAGAAAAACATATCAAAATCACGACGACTTGCTCCACATCAAACGAGAAAATTCCTAGAATCAACTAATCGAAGTATTCGACGTCAATTCTAAAATGCAACTCCATGCAATGGTTCAAAAAAAAGTACACATCAAAATATCTACTACAAGATTCAGTGCGGTGTTTTGTAGTATGAACCAACAAATCTAATCGAGCAGATCATCATCATCGTCAGGAAGAGGCTGAGCAGCAGCAGCAGCAAGCTCAGCTTCATGTCTGGAGGACAATCAGAACAATTTTAAACAGCGTAAGTTAATGATCGTGCATGCAATGGACAGAAATATGAAGAATAACTTACACTGATGTATCAAGTAAAACTATTTTTCAATGGACATGAATCGAACCATTAAGTTATATTTAATATTTTTTGTAATAGAAAACCAGGTCTGCCAATAGCATTCCTTACTTTGGTCCTATAGTGAGCACCTATCGAGCATTCCTTATCAAGCACACTACGTTTGAAATCAAGTTGACTATTATAAAATTGAATATGTGAATTTATCATCATCCAACCGCAAGAGATCCAAGAAACCTCCAAAAGATATAGAAATCAACCTTAAGATGAAATCAATGATCAAAAAACACTGGAAATAACAAAGCAGATATTGAAATAATTTTTATATAGAAGCATATATTAATTGAACATACTGTTGCTGTGCAGCCAAATCAATCTGAACTTCTGGAGGGGCCAATGCAGGTGATTCAACAAAGTGAAGGTTAGGATCCCTGTAATGACGTTTGCCATTAGTTTTTTCTGATTAAATAATTTCAAATGGATACCAGCACCCAACTATACTAACCCAGCAAGTTTCCTGGCTAGATAAAGGAATGGCTTCTCAAAATTATAGTTGCTCTTTGCTGAAATCTCATAGTACTGGAGATTCTTCTTCCTGTGGAATGTAACTTGCTTTGCTTTAACTTGCCTGCTCTTCACATCAACCTTATTGCCACATAGAACAATAGGGATATTCTCACACACCCTGATTTCAAAACAAATTGGACAGTTAGACACTTTAAAATGTCAAGATATGCCTATTAAGTTCAATGCACCTAGCAAACAACCTGCATAAATCTCGGTGCCATGTGGGTACATTCTTGTATGTCAATCTTGCAGTCACATCGAACATGATAATAGCACATTGGCCGTGGATGCTATGAATCAAAGATGGCAAGAATCAGGTTAAAACAACAATAACCATTCCACAAACAAATATTTTTAGCACTAGATTGCAGATGCCATCCATCAAATTAGCAGCTAAATTAAGAAAGCAACATGTTTGACATTCATAAAAAATGATCATTAATTGTTTTCTCACAAGTGTCTCCTTTTTTTCTCAAGTCACAACAATGATATTGCCACTGAATCACATATCAACAGTAGGTTTCTGCTATAGCATATGCATTTGACACGATAAGACGTTTCCAATACATTGAAGAGAAACACGCCTCAATCATTAGAAACTAACAAGTGCCACCAAGTTAAACAAGCAGATTCAACCACCACAAAACACAATAACAAAAGTGAAGAAGAGTCAGAACATACTAGTATCCATCTCTCAGGCCACCGAACTTCTCCTGACCAGCAGTATCCCAACAGTAGAACCGGATCTTGCCACAGTTTGTGAAAAAATCCAACGGATGAACCTCAACACCAATAGTAGCTAAAGAAAATCCAAGACAGTGTGACAACATTAAGCATACTTAGCAAAAACATAAAAGAAATCTTACAATAGAATGATACTCACGTTCATACTTTTTCTCGAATTCACCAGTAAGATGGCGCTTCACAAATGTAGTTTTCCCTGTGGCATGCCAAAGGATAACGAAGATCTTTAAGAGCAAGGTCCAAAGAAAGATTTTTTTTTTAATTATTAACAAACAACAAAACACACGCAAAAACGAACAAAAAATCGATTGAAGAACAAGGCAAGGAAAAGTCGTGTGTTTCACTATTAATAGAGAGAGAGAGAGAGAGAGAGAGAGAGAGAGAGAGAGAGAGAGAGAGAGAGAGAGAGAGCACCACCATCAAGAAATTTGTTAGCCTCAATAACCGATCAAAGCAGAAAGACGATCATTTGGACGAATTTTGAATCTTCATAGTCGTGGCGAAGGCGACGAAATGCAGGGAAAAAAAATACAGAGGAGCTAAAAGGATTAACCTGTTCCACCATCACCGACAAGGACGAGCTTAAAGCTAGGATAGTCCACGGTTTGCTGGTTCGGCAATGCCTGCAAACAGCATAAGCGATCCAAAGATCGAGAAATCAACAACAACAACAACAAAAACAAAGGGGAAAAAATCATGAAAAGAAGAAGAGGAAGTTGATCGGAGACGTTACCATGCGATCGGCTTCGTATGCTGCGATGGGGACGAACGAGGAGGAGAGAAGAGACGGTGCGTCGATTGCAATGGCGGAGGCGAACCCTAAAAAGTGCTCGGAATTATGTGGTTTCCCACGCAAGGGTCAGCTTGATTTGAACGCGACTCTCTCAGCCGTTGAATTTGCCGATCGACGCTTCGATCAAAAAAATACCCAAACTGAGGTCGAATTGGCCCGGCCTCGTCGATGGCCTGAACGAATTATTTTTTTAATTCATGGAATTTCTTTTTGTAAACAATAAAATCAATATTGGCCTACATGGTACTTCGAGAAGATAGGCCCAATCTAAAGGGCCCAGCTCTCTAGGCCCATGGGGGTTGTGAGGGAGCGTTAGCAACCCGTCCGGACATCAGAATACTCGTGCTGGTAGCCGCATCGTCAGGCTCGAATTTCACTCCGGTCGGATACGCCAAGCAGATAAGTACCCAACCCGAGTTCCAAGCCAGTGAGCATCAAGGTGCACTTTTGAGTCGAGGGTCTTTCACCAGTCTTCCCAGGCCGGAGAAGCACATGCAAGGAGAACTGAGTGGGGAACCCTCGAAGTGATTCCTTCGGACCTTGTTTTAACGCAAAGAAGTTGAGGCTCATTTTTTGATGCCTCCGACTGCTCGCAAAATATTGCATAAACAACCTTTTAAGTTTCATGAAACTTAACACAGATCCACTCGGGAGCTGATCAAACCAGCGTTGAGCTGGTCCCAATAGGGTTGTCAGAAATGTCTGGCATTTGACGCTCTCGAGGTATTGATGAAGCAGGGCGGCGCATTCGAACATCATAATATGCTCCTCGGGATCACTGGCTCCCGAGTATTCCGGGATAGTGAAGAATCGGAGATGTTTGGGGACAAGATATTCGAGAACATGCAGGGAAAACGGGTTGCACGTCGGGGGAGGGGCGGGCTGGCGCTGGGTCAGCTAGGCCCTTTCCCTTGTTGGGAGAGTTTTGCTTAATATTCTTGGGTCCTTTTCCGACATAAAAGTCATGAAGTCCGACCCGAACGATTTCTCAACTCTAGCCCGTTTGTTCTGACGTGGCTCTTAGTTATGATCGTCAATAGTTATTTTACGACAACTAAGTTCGGAACGTCTTGTTCGTTAGAACTTCCATTGCAATCACTTTGAACGTTTCCCTTCTAATTTGGAAATTCATTTTCAATGAATATTGTATTCCGAGATTCTATGGTTGTTCTCACATGAATATCAGGAATATATAACTTGCGAACTATGAAACGATATGTACTATTGTTATGGGTATATCCGACAAATATCACATTGAACGTTTTAGGTCCGATCTTTACATGCATTGTCTTGGGTACTTTGACCTTTGCCAAGTACCCCCACACTTTCAAGTATTAGTATGATGGTTCACGACCCTTCCATAGTTCGTATGACGTTTTATCCTTTTTCTTATGAGGGATTTTAACGAGAATGTGATTTGTCGATAATATAGCTTCCCCCCACAAGTTCTGGGGTAAGCCTGATTTTATCAATAAGACATTTATCATCTTTTTTAGTGTCTGATTTTTACATTCGGCAATACCATTTGGTTGAGGTGAGTATGGCGTCGTTGTCTAATGGATAATGCCAGATTTTGAACAAAATTCATTAAATGGTGCATCATATTCTCCACATCTATCAATACTAATTATGTTAATTCATTTATCAAGTTGATTCTCAACTTCTGTTTTATACGTTCTAAAGGCCTCTAGGCTTCATCTTTGCTTCTTAAAAGAAAGACATAATAGAACCTCATGTAGTCATCGATAAAAGCAATAAAATACTTTTTACCTCCTCTAGTTTGCACGATTTTAAGTCACATAGATCACTATGTATCAATTCTAGAGGAGTCATTGACCTTTCAACCGAATGAAAAGGTAGTCTCGTTATCTTTGCTTCCACACATACTTCACATTTGTGCGTTTCGTAAACATTGACGTTTGATAATACATTTAATTTTGTTGGGACCGATTGGCGAGCTAGAGGGGGGGTGATTAGCTTCGATTCGCTCTTTCATGATTTGTCGCGGCGGAAGACTCGAGCAAACGCTAACACAAAGGATTTACTTGGTATCCACCCCGGTCGGGTGACTAATCCAAGGATCCACTCTCCTCACACTCTCATGCACTATGAAAGTCTCCTTCTTGAGGTGGAGAAACCTCTTACAAGCTTGTTACAAAGATACAACAAGAACAAAGCAAATACAAGATAAAATCTTACAAGATTTATAAATAAGCTCACACTTTGCTTTCCTTGCTATCTTCAAGCTTGTGATTGTCTCTTGGACCTTGGAAATGCAGCAGCAACGAGCTCCAAGGCTTCCCTTGAAATGTCAATGTAGTTGGAGAAGAAGAGGAGAAGTTATGCAGCCAAAGACCTGCGTGAAAACCCTTATACCCGACGCCAAGGGTTTGGTAATCGATTAACCAATCGATTACCACGTAGGATTTAGCCGTTCAACGGCTAGTTTTCGAACGGTAATCGATTAGCCAATCGATTACCCGTGCCCTGAATCGATTACCCAATCGATTCAGAGCTTCTCTGTTCTCTCGCGCAAACTCTGTGATCGATTACCCCAATCGATCAAGAAACACCTTAATCGATTGACCAATCGATTAAGGAAGGCTGAATCGATTACGATTAAGGAAGGCTGAATCGATTACCCAATCGATTCAGCTACCTTCTATCCTCTTGCATAAACTCCCCTAATCAATTCAGCTACCCAATCGATCACCCAATTGATTGAGTCCAACCTAACTTGTCTCCACAAGTCTAGGATCCCCTACCAAGTGTCCGGTCAACCCCGTTGACCAACTTGGATTTCTCCTGCCTAGCTCCCAGCTCGGACTTATCCTGGTTCCCAACCAGATTCGCCTAACCCTCGAGTTAGGTCTAGTCTCTCGGTAGACTTCCACCTTGCCAGCATGCGATCTCCCCGATCCATCTGGACTTTACCTAGTCCTACTAGGTGTGCCTGGTCCCACTAGGTGTGCTTAGTCCCACTAGGTCTTTTGCAGCGCCAGCGTACGATCTCCCCGATCTACCTGGACTTCACCTAGTTCCACTAGGTGTGCCTAGTCCCACTAGGTCTTTTGCCTTGCCAGCGTACGATCTCCCCGATCTACCTGGACTTCACCTAGTCCCACTAAGTGTGCCTAGTCCCACTAGGTCTTTTCCCGTCAAGCCTCCAGTCAACCTTGACTCACTTGACTACCTACGACATTCAAACATTATTGTCACATACAAACATCAATGTCAAACATCAAAACATATGACCTCAAGCTCACCCGAGCTTTGTCAAACTAGGTCAACTCTGACCTAACCAAGATTGCACCAACAAATTTGACAAGACGTTTTAGAGTATTATTATTAACATGTCTAAGTTGATCATGTCATAAATTAAAATACTCAATAACGTAGCTGAAAACTTTTATTTTATTACCATCGAATTCATGGTGTACAGTTATTACAACAATTTTGAACAAACTCTATTTTAAGTATCCCTTATCTACGAAGACACCATTATTCGTAAGTACAAAGGTGTTTGACTGTAACATTAGTCTAAAGTCGGCCTTGACAAGTGCCGATTCAGAAACTAGGTTCTTCCTGATGTCGGGAATGTTAAGCACATCAATGAGTGTTAACTCCTTCTTAGATGTCATCTTCAGGATGACTTTTCAGAGTCCGACAATCGACGATGTAGTGGAATTGCCCATATAGAGTTTTATTTCTCTTATCGAAGTATACTTAGAGAACATCGTCTTATCAGAATAGATGTGACATGTTGCTTTAGTATCGATCTACCACTGCTTCGGGTTGTCCACCACCATATTAGCTTCAAACATAACTACAGTGAGATCCAGTTTTGAAAAATCAAGGAGGTTGTCATCAAAAGTTGCGACATGATTCGCAACATTCTTTTGACTCTTGGTTGGTTTCTTTAAGCGTCTACAATCCTTGGTCATGTGCCATGACTTTCCATAGTTGTAGCACAAACCCTTGAATTTCTTGTCTTAAGTCTTCTTTTTGAATTGTTTCGGCTCCTTAGCGTTCGGCTCAACCAGGTTGGACATCTCGTCGATAGCCTGTTTCGTTCCTCTGGAGTCGGATAGCTTTCAATTATCCTCGTATATTCGTAACCTTAAAATCAGGTCTTCAAGCCCCGTCTCCTTTTACTTATGCTTGAGGTGATTTTTGAAATCCTTTCACAATGGAGGAAGTTTCTTGATTACCATAGGTACTTTGAATGACTCATTCAGCTTCATGCCTTCGGCATCCAGATCATGCAGTATCAGTTGCATGTCTTGGACTTGAGACGTCACGCTCTTGGCATCCACCATCTTGAAATCCAGAAACCGGCCGACGATGAATTTCTTCAATCCGGCGTTTTCGGTGTTGTATTTCCTTTCTAGTGATTTCCAAAGAGATTTTGTTGTCGCCATCGGACTTTACACGTTATACAACGTGTCGTTCAATGTGTTGAAAACGTAATTGCAGCATAAGAAATCTCCATGCGACCACGCATTGCATACAACCTTGCTGTTGGAATCACCTTCCTTAGTGGCTGGTGGGTCTTCATGTAAAAATCGTACGAGGTTTAACGTTGCATCTTCTGCTTCCATCATTTGAAGTCGGCTCCGTTGAATTTCTCCGGTTTCTCTCCGTGCGGAACAACGGTCAGAACGTCATTGATCAATGTTATATCAGTTTGCACAATATCGTTTTACGATTGTTGGAGGCGGTTCTGAGGTTGTTACTGGGGAGATGCAAACTGATATGATATATCGTCGAAGCTAGTATTCGACATTATCTTCGTAAAACGATATTGTTCCACTACAGGTGCTCACGGATAGCAGCAATTCGTTTCCCAAGTTACAACGACGATGTCTTAAAATAGCAACACTATAAATTTCGAGACTAGCGAACCTTCTCGTAGGATTTTTGGACTCTGGATTTACAAGATAAGATGAATGCTAATAAACTTTGGATGAATGATTGAATGAATTCAACATCTAGAGGGGAAGAGGTAAGGTACCCTTTGGTGAGTGAGTCCACTTCACCTGGAGCATAAATTTAAGCTCCTCAATGCATAAGTGCGATGTGCAAAGTGCACCAACAAAGCACTCATTGCGCACATGGCGGGCTCGTAGGTGCGAGCACCTGCTCGCTTGTGATAAGAGACTACCTGTGTTTTTCTTTTTTAACTCTATTAATATAGGAACACATATAAGGAAGCAAACACTTTCGAAAATTTCAGATGTGGGATATTCTCTGTCTACTTCCTTCTTTGTCAATTTTGGACTGATTTTAAATAATTAATTTTTCATTTACCCATAATCGATTTTGAGCAAATTAATAGTCTAGATTCATCTACGCGAAACATAGATTTCAATTTTGAAGTCAATTTTAATTTTTATCGATAGATGATACCTTAATTTTCCTTTATAAAAATCATATTTAGTCTTTTTTTAAGATTCAAATATCCAACGAAGTTGTTATCTAGCCTAGAATAACTTTGCGTATATCTGTCCCCTATACAGGTACTACTTTATATCAATCTAGGAGAGTGGAAGAGAACGCGCTAGCCACAACATCCGAGCTAGTAGCCTCCATGATTTATTTCCTCCGTATTGGCCTTAGGACGGATTGACAGGGACGCTAGAGGAGGAGGGGGAACAATTCACCTTTTGCCACCTAGGAATGTGGAAGAGATCCTCACACTCTTCGTATGTTAATCTATGTCCTTAGAACATGCCCACCCCACTTCTTCCACTCGCGAGTCTGTGTCATGCTCAACCCACATCAGACCTCAATTAGACAACTCTGTCTTTAGGTCTATTGGGTTGACCATGAACTCAACATCAGATCAACCTGCATTTACCATGTCGCCACAGTCATCTCTGCCACATCAATATGCATGGGTCAAAAAAGGACATTCCAAATTTTATAAATCATCACAAGAGTATTATTTTTCAAATAATAATAATAAAAAATGGATACCCCACTTTATCTTGAAATATTCTTGAATTCACATTATTCTAAAATCTATCAGATAATTTCTATAACGTGTTTAGAATAAATTTAAAATTTAAAATTTAGAATTTATATCATATAAAAATTATCTAATAACTATTATAAAATACAGAGCTAGTTAGTAACTGCTACAATTATTTAATATGAGTTTTAAGAATTACAATTTAGGATCTCTAATACTATTAATTAACTTACTATTTACAAATTTAATTAAAGTTATTTAAAATTTCACGGTTACCATCCTAAATTCTATAACTTACCCTAGACATGTTATAATGAAGTATCTTCTACCCATTATAATAACTATTCGAAAGTTTTATACGATGTAAATCATAAATCTCAAATTTTAAATTCATTTTAAAAACGTTATAAAAATTATCTACTAATTTCTATAATAGTATTTGATTGGGGGTATTTTTAAAAATAAAATAATGAAAGAGGTGTCTATTTAATTTTTTTTTAAAAAAATATTTCTAATATTTTTCTTAATTTAGCACGCCATCTTTCTTTTGCCCATATCCATTCAATTACTACATTAAAAAAAACCAGCGAAGCTAAAGAAGTAGGCACCGTCGTTCCACCAACCAAGAAATGTCTCTTCCGCCTAAAGATGTGAACCAAAAAAACCACTGACATATTAGACCATATATAGATGAATTTGAGATGATGAATTTAATTTTATGAAATTTTTTTATCGGTTATTAAAATAAATTAGGAAGTGTTCATGATGTACGATCTAGAAGTCCAATGTTTTAGGATTCATACCCCATTTAAAAATTTTTTTTATAAAATATATCGTAATTAGACATCGAATCATAAATATTTAAAATAAGGAATCTGGGTCAAAGAGTTCGAATTTACATGTAATTGAACACGCACCGAATCGTTGACTCAATCCTATTGCCTCCTTCCTGCCGTTGACTGCTTTCCCTGTTAATTAATTCCCACAATTTTATATAAAAATAATTTGAAATCAAGAAAGGAAAACAAATACGGCACGTAGACACACACAGTTTCAATAAGAACCCTGGCTGACAAACTTAACGGTGATCAGCTCCCGGTTAGGCAGCCACCGAGCTCATATCAGCACGCAACAAACTCACAGCTAGCTAGGTAGTTAGCTCACCAGCGGCCAGGCCAATGACCACGGCCAGGCAATCACCACGTACGAGCTTATCAACTTGTGATAAGGGTTGCGGCTCCAATCAAAGCGATTGGGATCTGCTGTCCTGAAAAATATCGGTCTCGTCTGTCCCGTTCTCACGGTAACAATCGGCGAGTCATCCGATCGTCGATCAGATACCATCGATAAATTTTGATTGTTGTACCGAATCAAATGATATCTTAGAAAAATTATGAATCGGTCGGAATCGTTGCAATTGCAATCTCATTGGATTCGACGGTGAATTCGGCAAGATCGCAATTGCGATGATCCCGACGGATTCATCGTATCCCTCAAAGTATAATTTTGTTCAGGATGACAGTTGGAGACCGTCGATGATGTTCGATCAATGATCGAATGATTCATCAACCATCGTCGAAAAACGAAATTGACGGGATAAAGATTATTTTGAGACAAAGGATCTGCCCTCCAATCAAAGATTGTCCGCTGGACCCTCTTTCCCTGGGTTGACCGAACTTCTGAATGCTCTACCACAGACGGAGTGACAACGAAGCTTCTATCTGAACTCTTCAAGCTGGTGGGATCACCTCAAGCCAAGTCAACACGCATTTATCAATCTCTAAACGCCTTGACAGCTAGCTCATCGATCGATCGTGGCCTGGTGCGGTCAGTCATTTCGGCGGCGTCGATCGCTTATAAATAACACACGATTCCCACGTCTGTAGGGCCCCAGCAGACTCCTCCGATCGAGTCGTTACCAATTCACCATCATTAGGCTTCCAGCTCGAGCATCTAGCAGAGGCCCAGCTGGGATCGTAGTGATACCATCGTCTGCGTCCCCAGCGCTTTGATTGATCGAAGCTTCGTGTTTCATATCTGCGCTTCTCCGACTCAGAATATCTATCCATGGCGGCGGCCAACTCCACGAACAACAACATGCTGCATGTGGTGAATGCAGAATCCAACAGCGAAGGCAGCCGCGACAGCAGAAGCAGAAGAGTTGCTAATGATAGTAAGAGGGATGACGCCGTTGCCGGAGGAGTCGGCGGCGAACGGATCCAACGCAGGCAGGCGGCGGCGGCGAGGAGGGCGGAATACGTAGAGGCGGAGAACATCAACGAGAAGGCGGACGCGTTCATCAGCCGATTCAGGGAGCAGCTCCACCTTCAGCGCCTGCAATCCATCGAGAATTACAACCAGATGCTCGCTCGAGGCCTCTGAGTTACCACATCGTTTTTATTTTTCGTAATATATTTTTATTCTTATTTTTATTAGCAACGTGTATGCATTGGTTTAATATATAAGCATATTACTTATGATAAAGTATAATTTTCTTTTCATCTCCTTTCTCTTATCTAGTTTCCTAAGTACCCATTCTCTCTCTCGTAAAAAAAAGGACATCTCTTTTCCATTTTTCTATATATCCAATCTTTAATTTTCAAAGTCCTCCCACAAATACTTCGTACATTATTTGATCAACTCAAAAACCTGGTCCAAGAATTAAAACAACAAAAATACATCAAGAAACTTAAAAAAGGATTTCAAGAATATAATTGATAATTACACATTTCAACGTCTATCGACAATAGATGAAAATAACAAGCCGTATGTTTCTCTGAGAGGACTACACTACATGCAACACTCCTAAGAACATGAACTCCGGCCGCTGTTGCGCTAAGTTTAAGATGTTGCTGTGCTGAAGTATTATTGGTTTAGCTCTCAACGAGTTCTTTATCCAAGCCAACTCATAAGGAAGGATGGCATAAATAAATAAATAAAAAATAATAATGGTGCCTTGAGAATAAGAATTTGAATAAACACACCATTTCTTGTTCCTATGGAAACTATATAGTTCTCATCACAACGATGGATTGTGGGAAACAGGAGCTGATCTTGCCAATCGATTGTTTTGTTGTTGTTGGAATAGGAGATGAAAGGCTTTGACCGCTTCCCTATATAAAGGCGTTTGCATTTCAATCAAGCGTGATACCTGCATGGAAAACAAAAACATCAAAGGTTTGACATAGAGCATGGTTAGTTGTCAAGAGTTTCAGCAGAAAACACCCTACCAGCATACATAATAAAAAAATAGTTGTTTCCCCCAATTATATTCTATCTTAACTATATCTAATAGCATATCTGTGATATGTTAACCTATTTTGTTATTTTATCAAATATCAGAACCACACCTAATGGCTTATCTCATGGTATCATCTAGGGCTCATGACGCTTAAATTAGATTCTTTGATGGATTGGGGGAAAACCAGCACATTCATCAGTGAAAATTTATGAGCCATTAGCAGAAACTATTAACTAACCATACCAAAGTTGTTGCAGATTTCCCTATTCATTATCCACAGTCTTAATTGCAGTTTCAATTACTTCGAAATACAAGTAATTATTTTTGAAGCTATATGTAAACATTAACGCAAGCTTTGTTCAATTTATACGACATCTGCAGGATGTCTTGGTAGAAAATAGTAATCAAGAAATTTAATTGCTTCCATCAATTGTCATCTTTCATCACATAAATTGCTCAATTTTTGCTCAAATATAGCTCAAAAATCACTTGCCATGGTATTCTAACTGTAGGAAGAAACTAATGATGCAGGTACTTACTGCTCTACGAAAAGCGAACATCTCTTCTTGGCCTGACAACAAAGACACAATTCCTGAAGGAGAAGCTCCTGAGACAACACTGCCTTCAGCTAAAACATCTCGCCGTAGCTTTCCACCTTCAATCTCAGTTTCAAACTGGAAACTGCACAAAACATTGCTTGAAACACTTTCTAGTAATTCCTTATACGCAGAAGTAATCTGATAATGAATAAATACCTCTCAAGATCAAAAAGAGTTCCTTCATCTGTACCTTGAAACAGATCATCAATTGAACTATCTGCTAAGCAAAATGTCAAGCAATGATGGTTGTATAACTCATCAATCAATGTGATAAATCTCCGTGCCTGAAGGTTCCCAATAGTAAATTATTAGCATTATCAAGAGATAAATCATTTCGAAGAAACAGAATAAACAGGAAAGAAATGATCTTCAAATAACTCAAAGTGTTTCTATAGATTGTAATTACCTAGACAATACTACTCATTTGAAAGAAAATTTTTAAGGGGCAAATTTTAAAACTAACCAAAGCAACCTAAGCTAGTAAAATTACCACCAAAGGAAATACTAAAACAATAAAAGAGCATCAGTGTAAAAGAATACCTTGTCACGAATCTTCATACTCATGACTGGTATATTTGAAATGAAAACTGTATGATAATGTCTTGCTACTGCAATATAATCTGCTGCCCCGACCTGATATGAAATAGAATAAGTACATAGCCAAAAGACTAAACTTTTCTTCATAGATGCATTAGTCTGAGTGCAGCAGATAGTTATAATTTAATGCAGATTTACCAAGCCTACTAATACATTTATATCTGTGATAGAGTTACATAAATAGGGAATAGTAATGAAGTGATTGAAATAAAAAAGATTTGCATCACTAAAGACCTATGTGATCATAAATTGAAGAAAAGTATTACTGGGCGGCCACATATGTATTCGAAGTCGAATCTTGCAATCCCGTTGCAGCTTTCAGGAACTTCAAGAAATCTGTTCGGTAAATCATTCTCACATCAACTGAGTTTTCATTGGCATCTTAGAAAATCATGACCCTCTATTTTATTTTTAAGAAATCAAGCCCTTGCCAAATTTTATTCTGCTTTGACCCGTTGTTTTCAAATTCCCTCCAAAATCCAAAACCAGTTCAGCGAGTAAGTTGATTCTGAAATTAGCTTGCACGCCCAAATCCTTATGTTTATGCACAATTAGGATGAGAGAGCCCACAAAGATGGCCATTTGGGTTAGAAGGAATCAAAAAATTGATTTTGTGCAATAATCACACTGCAAGATAAAATTGGCTTCCGGATCAGTTTTGCGTAAATTTTACAATGAAAACTGATTTGAAATAATATTTTCAGTCGAACTCATGTATATACAATATTCTGAGAGTGAGAAGCCACAAAATGACCATTTTAGAATGAAAAAAAAGACACACAAAAATTGATGTTGTCCATAAATCCTATTGCAAGCTGAATCAATTTGCATGGTCAAACCAATTTTCAAATTTTGGGGGAATATGAATGGGTAAAACCAAAATAAAACTTGACAAGGGCATGATTTGGTAAAAATCAAATAGAGCGTTGTGATTAGGTAAACAGGGAACACAAGGGATCTGGTTTGGTAAGATGCCATTTTTTTTCTTCAGTAGAAATAGTGCAGAATGCTTACCTCCCAAACATCACAGGAATAATTGTGGAAATTATCCTCCCTCCAGCCTTCCCAGTGATCTTGTGCCACGTTTCTTCATACTCTCTACAAGAATCAGAGTTGGAAGGCCAGAAAAAGTATACCTGCAGGTATATGTCAAGCTATTTTAACTTTCATCTGTTAACAACTACAAAGTTAACGTCAATATGTATGCTCAACTTTAAGAATCACATGGCATCCTTTGAATCTTTTGTAATATATGTATGTCAATAATTTAGGATACACGTGTTAGAAGAACAAGAACACAATGCTGATGAACTAGCAATTCAGGGAATTTTACAAGGCAAAAATCCAAGTTAAGTTGCACCAGACAACTTTTACCTTGCCACAAAGTGTACATGCCCCTTTATGAAATAAATTTAGAAAAAAAAACATATTCCATACCAAGAATATGGCAGACAAGAATCAAGATTGACACATTTGAAGTCTATTAAACATAAACATCCACCCTATACATTTAGAAAAATCCATATTCCATACCAAGAAAAGGGCAGACAAGAATCAAGCTCAATATGTTTGAAGGCTAACTAAACATAAAGGTGATTCACAAAACAAATTTGGAAAAAGAAAAGACTTTATGTGCATTTAAGAAATTATCTCCACTCCTGATTGATTTGGTATAGCCTTTGGTTCTTGGGACTCCATTTTTCTCTTTCCATACCCGTGTCAAATACTAACATTTCAGCAATTCCAACACCAGAAGGGACACTAGATGCCCTATTTGTCACTTGTAAAAAATTTCAAAAACAAGAGTGTTGAACACTTAGATTCGCACCCATGTTATTTACTCATACACAGTCTGAGTAACAGACTATAGCTGTAATGTTATGTGAAAATATGTCAGAAAGAATCAAAGAACTCTGGCATTTGTGCTACTACAAATCAAGGTTGGCAAAAGTTGAATGATGTCCAATTTCTAAAAGATCTCGTGCTATTTTAATTTAATTTTGAATTAAATTCAAGTGGTTATCATCTACAAAAGGTGGAGTCCATCTGACTACTATTTGGGTTCTAAATAAGTGGATATCTCCTAGTCATGGTATCAGATTTTCACCTATGCATTCAGATTCACGAAAACCATACAAAAATTTTGCAGAGGTTTGTACAGTTATTGAAAATTAGGAAGACCTATATTTATCTATTTTGTATGCAAGAAATAATAACTGGTTAAGACCAAGGCCGCAATGAAAAATCTACTTTTTGTTAGTTCAGTTAGCCAAGCAATGCCTTTAGCATTTCAGTCATCTGTTACATTGCATGACTTTCTTCCATGTGTGTGGTTGACCTGTCAAATTCTACAAATTTCATCCAGCAGCATGTAGGACAGATATTGCTAGCAAAATGTCACTTTACATTTCTTGTAAAAAGTACTAAAAAATCACATCTATGAATAAATCTGTCCTTTCCATGAACATTCTGCGAGTCATTAACAGTGGGAGAAAAACTGTACTAATAAAAATTTCATATTCAATCATATTTATAAAGATAGCAACACCACGGTAGAACCATCAGATTTAGCAATGAAAGAATTTAAGCTTACTTGATCCATCCTTTTATTTGGTATTAAGCGACGATAGTCTATATCACTTCCGACCAAGATATTCTGGCAATTTTCCTCCAATTTCAATAAAAAAGAAAGAAATATATCTTTCTGCATACCATCCTAAAATTTCAAATAACATAGTTATTAAAAAGTCAAGGTAGTACTTCAAAAGACAACATACTAATTAAAATGTAAAGATTATTTGTAAGTATCCAAATAGCTAGAAACATATTGACAATACACTGTTGACAGCAAACAAAGTATGGGTCTAACATTAATAAAAGCATGCATATGAGATATGTCAAACACACTAATTTATTTCTGAAAACACAAACACTACTGAGAAATGCCCTAAAAAAATTTTGAGTATGCGCTTCCCTCTTGGTTACTTAAACATGATAACTAGGTTAGAATGCACTAGAAGAAAATATTCACCTTTGGCATTTGTGATAATGATATGTGTAACGACCCAAAGATAATTGCAATTTGTTTCATATCTCACGTAAGCTAACACTGATCCTAACCATTATGTCATACAACAGATCAAGTAAAACAATTAGGACCAGGCATCAAGTGGATAGTAGGATATGAACTGTATTAATATTTTTTTTAAAAACAATAGACACTTTTTGCTGTTTTCAATGGGAGGTATTTAGTGAGAGCACTGTATCACTAAGATGGTAGGAATCCAAGCATTAAATAAAATATACAGTGACTCTAATACGACATGGGATAAGATGGTATCAAAGTTGAAAATAGTAGCTAAGGGTGTACTCAGCCAAAGGGACTTGCACCACCAAGTAAGGAATCTTAGTAGTGGAATGAGAAAATACGAGAGAAAGTGAAGGAAAAATGAATAACCTATAAGGAATTATATATTTGTAAGAATGAGAAAATTTTTAAAAAAATATACAATAGCCAAAAAAGAGACTAAGAAAGTAGTGAATGAAGCAAAAAATAAAATTTTTGAACGATTATATCAAAACATGGATACAAAAGAAGGGGAAAAAGACATTTATAAAATAGCTAAAGTGAGAGAGAGAGAAAAACAAGAGACCTTAGCCAAATAAGATGTGTTAAAGATGAATGTAATAGAGTACTAGTAAATGATAGCGAAATAAAAGAGCGATGGAGGATTTACTTTCATCAACTTTTTAATGAAGATTTAAGGGACCAACTTAACTTAGACAATTTAAGTAGTTCAAATGAATATAAAAATTTTAATTTTCATCGTAGAATTCAAACTTCAGAAGTAGAATAATCTTTGAAAGGGATGCAAAATGGAAAAACCGTGAGACCAGATGATATCCCAATAGAGGTATGGAAGTGCTTAGGGAAACAATGTATTGAATGACTTACAAAATTATTTACTATGATATTGAAAACAAAAAAAAAATGCATAATCAATGGAGGGTAAGTACTCTAGTTTCCTTATATAAAAACAAAAAAAATGTACAAAATTGTGCAAACTATAAGGGTATTAAAGTATTGAGTCAATCCATGAAACTTTGGGAAAAGAGTAATAGAAAAAAAGATTAAGGAAGGGGACCACAATGACCGAAAATCAATTTGAGTTCGTGCTTGGAAGGTCGACAATAGAAGTTATACATCTTCTCAGATAATTAACTAAAAAGTGTCGGGAGCAAAAGAAGATCTGCACATGGTATTCATTGATTTAGAAAAAGCTTATGATAGAGTCCTAAGAAAAATTATATGGAGAATTCTAAAAAAGAGAGGCGTTAACGTAACATATATTGAACTAATTAAGGATATATACGAAAATGTAACGACCAGAGTGAAGACTTCAGGTGGATTAACTGAAGCATTTCCAATAAGGATAGGGTAACATTAAAGATCAACTCTAAGTCCCTATCTTTTTACGTGGACGAATTCACTAGACACATTCAAGATACAATACCATAGTGCTTGTTGTTTGCAGATGATATTGTTTTGATAGACAAGACACTTGCAGGAGTAAATGCTAAACTATAATCTAGACGGGAAACACTAGAAGTGAAAGAATTTAGACTTAGTAGAGTAAAGACAGAATATATGAAATTTAAGTTTAGCAATATTAGACGTAATAAGACAATTGTTAAGATAGGAAATGACGAGTTGTCTAAAATTGAGAGCTTTAAGTATTGAGGATCATTTTTGCAAAGTGATGGAGGGATTGAGAAAGATGTCTTACATAGAATACAAGCGGGATGGTTGAAATGGAGGTTAAAGTACCTCTATGTAAAGGGTATTTTATGATTGTAAAGTACCTCTAAAACTTAAAGGGAAGTTCTGCGAAACGACAGTTAGACTTGCTATGTTATATGATGTTAGATGTTGGGCACTCGGACACATAAGCAAAAGATGAAAGTTGCAGAGATGAGGATGTTAAGGTGGATGTGTGGACATACGAGCATTAGAGAGAAAGTCGGAGTTGCATCTATTGAGAAAAAACTTCGAGAGACACGTTTAGGATGGTATGAACATGTACTTAGACGACCAATAAATGTCCCTGTTAGACGATGTGAAACTATAATACATACGCACATTAAACGAGGGAAAAGAAGACTAAAAAAGACTTGGTCGGCAACAATAAAATAAGATAAATTTTATTTAAATATAGATGATGATATAATAGGGGACAGAGCCCAATGGCGTAAAAGGATCCATATAGCCGACCCCACCTAATAGGATAAGACTTGGTTGTTGTTGTTGTTGTTACTATATCACTTCAAACCTCACACAAATAGCAATACCTCATTGGTCAAAATGAAATATGCTGAGAAACAACCTATCAAAATAACTGAGCTTCTAAGGTCCTTACATAAAAATGACAATAATATACTGTGTGCAACCTTATATGAATATGGGCGTAATAGAGGAATAAAATGTCACAACCCACTAAGATGGCAGATAGATGATTACCTGATTCAGTTCCTCTGGTGCCCGGTTACTGGTTGCGACAAGAACTGTACCAGTGCTCAGTAATTTGCTAAGAATACCAGATAAAGCAATGATAGCAAAGACATCAATTGTCTGTACAACATGAAACAAACTCAATCTTTCAGCAATGCCTTACTGTCTAATAAATAAATTGCTTAAATAAATAGTAGTTTGAGTGCTACATTGTCAATAGAAAAAATGTACCAATGTCAATCTGATTTCTGTATGCTCTAGAAACTTTGCCCATCTTAATATTTCAAAACAAACACATTCACTCCATGTTCACAACACTTTCTAAGGTTTGATTCATTCAAGTCAATCTCAATAACAACAAGAAGATGGGTCCATTTGAATTGGTGGTGTTATCAGAATGTTAAATCAAACTACAACATCCTAGATGAGAAAAAAGTGCTTAACAGGTACCTAACAGTAGTTATCATGCTTGTTGCACAAACCTGTATCTCGTCAAAACAAAGTATGCTTGCTCCAGTCTCATCTGTTTTTCTGTCAATTAAAAATTTATCTGCTACAGTTGAAAGTATATGCTTTGTATGTACTTCTTGTTTATATCTCTCTTCTCCAATCAACCATTCTTTGACTTTTTCACTAAATGGGAGACCATCTATCCAACTAAAAACATTTGACTGTTGAGACTGATCCACTGTTTGATTCTTCCATATTTCATGCATATGCTCATGTATTTCAAGCATTGCCTGCCAAAGAAAACGTGAACAACAAATTTTTAACAGACAGATGGGATTAGCGCAACAAAATCAAAGGATACATGGAAAATCTTTTGAAAAAAGTGAAGCAATTGGATTTGGGTCTCTTTGGGTTTAGCTATATTTTCAGGAAAATGAAATATCTTAATACATTCTGTGAGTACAATGATAATTCAATAATTTAGCTAAGTTGTACATCATCTGAAAGTGTCAGATCCAATTGCTTGTCTAACGGTTAGTAATATAAGAGAAGTGTCCTAAGGCAATCGCCTTATGATTGTAAACATTTATTTTAATAAATGAATATTCACTATTTGAGTATACATGTGTATGTATTTGATTGGGATCTTAAACTCATTTACTGAATGTCCACAATACAATTCACAGCATGAGAGAATTTGTGATGAATTCATAACTAGTGATTATCTCTACATGTGCAATTGTGAAGTATTGAAATTGTCGCTAGTCGATGAATTGATAAATAAGGACACTATCAATTCTGTTGAGACTAGCATGGGTTATTCTCTAATCAGCTGATTCTCACTGGCTGGTGACATTGGGATGTCTGGAGATAAACATGAATGCTAGTTAAGGGAACTAGTTTATTGGAGTGACTGGCTGTAAAACTTCACATGGTAGTCTACATATAGACATGTCAGTGAAGTTCTTACTGCAGCTTAAGTGCGATGTTCCTTTGACTTGCGGTGTTCAAGTCATCTTGGTCATGGAGACTTATACTTTAACATCTTAAGCAAGCATCTCCAAAGAGGTATGGACCCAGGATGGTTGGGTATAAGCCGAAGTGCCTGAAGATGTTTGAACAGCCTACAAAGGATTCACCACTCCTTGCGAGGGGATGTATACCCAAGGCCTATCGTCGGATTGTTACTCAAAGCCTCTGGCCAGAGCATGACATGTTCAAAGTATGAGTCTCTGAAATACATGAGAGTAATTAGAATCCATTGGACGAGAAAGACATTACTTGGGCTAGGTGTGACGTAGTCAACCTAGTGGGGACTGACACACATAGACCGTGTCCTGAACCAAGTGGGTATAAGATGGTGAAGGGAATGAGGCACGATTCATTATAGCTGCTGAAGGGTTTCAGAATTATTTCTGAGATCAACCGTTGATCTTTCGATTAATTGGGGGTCATGATGTACTACTAGGTGCCACTCATGATCGTTCTATAATTAGTTGATTATAGACGGCCAACATAAATCGAAAGCCTATTTAGTCACACGCACTACGAGTAATCCGAGGGATTTAAAACGAGTTGAAAATTGGATTTTCCAATCAAGAGAAATAAGTCAAATCTGAATTTATCAGAGGCGCATCGGAAGCTTAAAATGACTAAGTCTTTTGAAGGCTTATTGAACGAATTAAATGAGTTTAATTCGTAATGGTTTTGGCTTGGTGTGGCCGGCCAAAGAGGGTGCCCACCCTCTTTGGTTTGGCCGGCCACAATAAAGGAGGGAAACCAATTTATTTGGTTTAAATTATAAAATAAATCAAGCGCGATTTGTTTTATAAAATTATGGATAAATAAATTAATATAAAGAAATTTATATAAAGAGATTTATTTTCATGGAAATTAAAATAAACCTTGGATTGGTTTATTTTATTTTATAAAATCAATTATGAATTGATTTTTCCATGATAAGAAAAATTTATATAATAAATTTATTCTTTTTATGGAAATTAAAATGAACCATGGATTGGTTTATTTTATTTTATAAAATCAATTATGAATTGATTTTTTCCATGATAAGAAAAATTTATATAATAAATTTATTCTTTTATGGAAATTAAAATGAACCATGGATTGGTTTATTTTATTTTATAAAATCAATTATGAATTGATTTTTCCATGATGAGAAAAATTTATATAATAAATTTATTCTTTTTATGGAAATTAAAATGAACCATGGATTGGTTTATTTTATTTTATAAAATCAATTATGAATTGATTTTTCCATGATAAGAAAAATTTATATAATAAATTTTTGTGAAAATTTATTCCATAATAAAAGGGGAGATGTGTTTGTTTTATTATAAAGTTAGTTATAATAAAACTTGGCATAACGGAATAATTCATAAGAAAATTTATAAGATAAATTTCTTATGAAAATTTATTCCGTTAAAGGGGAGACTTGGCAATGGAGAGGCTACTATATAAAGGAACCAAGGCAAGACTTGAATTCCAATCAAGAGATTTAGTAGCAAGCTCTCTCTCTCTCTTATTCTCTCCCTCTCTCTCTGGGGCCGGCGCCCTCTCTCTCTCTCTAGGGCCAGCACCCTCTCTCCTCCCCTAGGGCCGGCGCCCCCTTCAAGTTGTCGTGAGCCATCTCCACCAAGAAGGTGCCGAAGAAGAAGAAGAAGCGGATCGCAACTCCTTCCTTCCAACGGAATCTTGATTCCGTTACTTGGTGGTTAGTTTCCATCTCTCTCTCTTGATATTCTAGTTGTGCCTTTGGAGAATCTAGTAGTTCTCGTCGGCACAAAAACTCGTGGCTTTGCGAAGTCATCCCGAAGAGAACTCGGCGTGGACGCGAATAGAGGCGGAGCTTCCAAGGGACGCTACGGTTGGATCTCGTCCCTTACTTCGAGTTACGCGAGGTATTGAGTAAATTAGTTTACTTTCTGCAAAATTTTAATTTATGATCATGTCCACACATCATAAGGTTGCATGCTAGATAGGTGGTTAAAATAATTTGAGAAATTATTTATGCTAATTCTTCCGCTGCACGTAATTATTTTTTAAAATTACGAACCCGTA
This sequence comes from Boesenbergia rotunda, assembly GCA_024364735.1. Classification (NCBI taxonomy): domain Eukaryota; kingdom Viridiplantae; phylum Streptophyta; class Magnoliopsida; order Zingiberales; family Zingiberaceae; genus Boesenbergia; species Boesenbergia rotunda. Next base: position 158,672 of record JAGFNQ010002687.1, read on the forward strand.
TCCATGTCAACATGCACCCGGTCCCAACACTAACTACAGTCAATACCGTGCTATAAAAATAGCATCCAGTATGATGTTGTGCTTGTCTCCTGCGAGATGAAAACTGTAGAGTGGAAGATGTGGTCTCGTGCTGGGCTGAAGGATGAAGAATGAAAGCCACAGTGTGAGAGATCACTAATGAATTCTGAAATATGAATCACCAGGAAGAAGGAAAAAATCAAAGTGGAAGAGGGAGGTTGTTGTTGTATTGCAATTGTGAACTCCACATAGGGAGTATAGTTGCAGGAAAAATCCTGACATTAAAATAACATGATATTGAATTCATTGTAAAGGGATAGTTACACGTAGGACTCAATATAAAAAATGTAAACTTAAAATATCAATGTGTGCTAAACAAGAAAACACTCACATATATAAGCTTATAAACCCTGTTTATTGGACCACAATTCCTTAAGTAGGACTAACTACGGTGTCACAAGTGCACTGTAACTTAAGACGGTATGAATAGCATGGAGAAATTTTAGTTGTATACAAAGCAAGCACCAATGAAGGAATCAAAGAAAGAGTAAAAGTAAACAACAGACATGAAATTAGCCTTCTTCCTATCTTGATGTACCCAAAATCAAATAATTGACGGTGCAAGGACCATCCATCCAATTAGAATCAGATTTGAAAGTGAATGAAATAATTATCTCAGTTTTTGTGATCCTGCATATACGTGGCATATGCATATGTTTATCAACACACAGACACTAACCAAATATGGCAAGCGATGAATGTCATATGACAATTAAAGAAGAGAAAAAAAGGATCACCTCATGAAAGTGAAACCGTCTACGATGTTTAACAATACCTTCGGTGGCAGAGTAAAACATATCCATTAGCATGGTTTTTCCTGCATCGGCAAAGATATCCTCTTAGTCCTTTTATACATAAGTATTGCTAGCCTCCAAACAGCAAAGATTGCCTAAAACCAATAATGATTAAAGCATGTTATAATTGATTTTGAAATGCAAAATATTCCCAATGGAGAAAATTTCATACACGATCCCTCCAGTAAAGGGAACTTGATTTGTATTATCAATGGACATTTTAGGATCATAGAAAAAGTGAACTGACTAAACTACAACATCTACAACTACAAGGAAAAATAGACAATAACGCACCACTTCCAACATTTCCATACAAGTATATCCCTTTTGGAGATGGAGGAGGAACTGGCTTGATACCAACTAGTGAATCTAGCTTCTTCTCGCGGTTAAGATACGAGACCATCTTTCCAACACCTGGTTCTACATTCTGGTGCCTTCTCCTGAGTCATAATCATAAATAGCTTATAGCACACACCAAGGAAGAACATAATTTTAGAACCAGGCCAGCACGAGAGAGAGAGAGAGAGAGAGAGAGAGAGAGAGAGAGAGAGAGATTGAAAAAGTACATCATAATTAAAGGAAAGTTATCGTACTATCCATTTATTTCACTAGAAAGTCTTTCCATATAGCAAGGATAGCAAGAAATGACACTTCAGCTACCTTCATCTAGTACTCAACTTAACAACTAAACTAGACCATTTATTCATCACCACACAAGGATGAAGTAGAGGAAATCATACTGTTGCTTCAACTTCTTTGAGAACTTCACTTCCTTCCCAGACCATTTTGTAAACAAATTCAAGAATCCACGACTCAAAAAAAAACATAAATATTAACAAAGATAACTATTAATACCAAAAATAAACACTACAGGCTGCTAAATTTGCCATTTTAATCATAAGGCATGACTACCACAAGGTAGAAAACCACAGCATTCCTGATTACCTCTGTAAAAATGAAAACAGATAATAATAGCAAAGCAACAACGGATCAGATTACTATTGTGAAACAATGCTTGCTCTAATCATTGCCAGATCTGTATTTCAGTATAAATATGGGTGACCGAAACTATGTTAGTAACTGCTAGCAATTTCTGTATTTCACACATTGCAAAAACAGAAGGGAAAAAAGAGAGAATCACAAATGATGCCTACCTTGAAATCCACTTGCCAATAAAACTCTTCCTGCGATTCCCAGTATCTATCCATACACCACCTTGTTGTTTATGCTCGGCTTCTTCTAATAGGAGTTTCCGCCTTTCATTCTCTCTACTCTTCTCCCAGTTTGCCAATTTAACCTGATGACAATGAAAGTGCAAGAAGGTATTTTATCAGAGGAATGCTAATACAATATGCTTGACAAGCATATCATAAAATTATACAGAATATTGAATGGATAATTTGAATATTATACATGGTAATCCTCCATTTCCTTTTCGTAGTTTTGCAGCTTTCCCAGTAACTCCTCAAGTTCAAGAGCAACCTTGTCCTGATAAATATCATGCTTAAGTTTTCCTTCAAAAACCATGCTTCTATACTGAACCAGCGGACCTTAGAAGAATAAAGATAGTCAAGAAGCTTAAACTAGAAAGCTGGCACTAATAGTTATAAAGAAGTGTATGCTTGCCATAGAACTTGCAGAGACGCAAGTACACGCCTCAAAGAAAGTCATATGTAAGTCTAACATAGTAGAGATATTAAAGGAATACAGGAGTAAACACAAACAGCACCTGATGTCCAACCTGCTGCATGCACATTAGTTGCTATGGCCAGATTTTAGGATGTTGATTTGGTTAGATTTCTAACGTTACTTAAATTAATTTTTTTAAAAAATTAGACTATTTAGGCTGCGTATGGTAGGGGGTAATCCATCCTGTAATGTAATCAAGATTACATTACAAGTTGGATTCCTTTGTTTGGAATAATTTTAAAATTGTAATGTAATGGAATCTCGATTACAAAAGTAGTTTAAGATTTGTAATCTCGATTACAAAACTAAAACTATATAATCCGATTACATTCCTTACCCTCTATTCCCGAAACTTATCGGCAGAACCCTCCGCGGCCATGGCCTCGCCGGCCGGCCGGCGGCGGTAGTCGGTCGCCGGCCGACCGGCGGCGATTGTCGGTCGCCAACCGTAGTCGTCGTTGTCGGTCGTCAGCTGCCAATCTTTGATTACATTACAGGATGGATTACCCCTCACCAAACGCAGCCTATGGTTATTAAAGATTACATACAACTCGTTACCAAACATAGTAATGTAATATTAATTACATTACATTACAAACTTGATTACATTACAGACTCGATTACATTACCCCCTACCAAACGCAGCCTTAATTAATGGATTAGAGAATTGAGATGTACAATGTTTAATTATCTAAAGTTTTCTTGTTTATGAATAAAATATAACTATATTTCAGTACAAGAAATTCACATTCTCTTGGAATTCTTAGAATACTAATTTTGATAAATCTTTATCCATGCATGACAATTGAATGACTTTTTAAGCTGATTTATATGAATTGTTCAATCAGATGAACTCCTGAAAATTCATTGGTAAAATTGAATAATTCCTTCAACATCACTTTTATTTTCCGAACTAATTCAATGGGAAAAATTCTTTTGAAGCATTTGAGGTGGTCATTGGTATTCTATAATATTTTAAAGTTTTTTCAAAATAATTTAATATGACAAATTTGGAAATTATTATGGTGAGTAAAATAGGCTTACAATTTGCTAATTAAATTAAGTTTTTTAATTGGTCAAATATTCAAGTTAGAAGTATATTAATGATTAAGAGTGGATACTTGAGTTTGTAGACATATGAATCTTTTAAGAAAAGAAAATGCCCAGTGTCCAGATATTGACATATGATTCATTTAACTTTCAATCAATTGCAATTGATTAGATCCTAATGACTTAACCTAATAATTGATTAAATCTTAAGTGGATTATGCCCATCTATGAACAAATCCGGCCATACACAGGACAGCCACTTGGTTAAAGGAGACTGAAAGAAAATTTAGAGAAACGATCAGCACATTTCATTACTCATAATTATGAAAAATTCAAGTTAATGGTCAACCATTCTCATATCGTAACATGTATCAAGGAAGATTAAGTTGATCGGTCACTTATATCAGATCATCTACTAAATAGTGCTAACCTTCCATGTCAAAGGTACGCAACCTATTCTTGCATCACAATGTTTTTTTTTATTTATTTATTAGCGGAATTTTTTGACTTGAGAATAGGAACATGACCCTGCCAAACACATTGACCTCCTCTTTCAGATATCCTCCTGCTCGGAGTAAATCATGGGGTAGTCAAACATCGTGCTGCTTCTAACCTAGAGGATGCCAAAGGCAAAATTCAGGAGAAGCAACCCACTGTGTGTCCCTCAGATTACCGATCCAGCAAACCAGAATCTCATCCTCTAAAAAAGGACTACGAAAAGCCAAATGCGTTAGGCCCTAACAAATTCCAAGAAATATGAGGTATGCGATGAGTCTGACGGATAATCACTAAGGATATGACATCTACAGATGATGACAGTGCGGTGGTGGACTCACCTCGGCGCCGGCCTGACGAAGACCCCGAGCCGCCACCGGAGAAGCAACTAACGCCGATCCAGGGATTGCTATGGGCGCTGGATCCATGCGCCGGGATTCGTCGACTCAGCGAGAGAAGCCGTGAGAAGAGGATGGAAGAGGAAGTGGCAAGGCCTCTCATCGCGTAGTGGAAAACTCTAAGGGAGCAGAGGTAGAGAGAGGCGTAATAGGGAAGGTGGGGAGGAGAGACAACGCACTAGGAGCGGCGTGGCCACTCGGATCACCAAGCCGGAGAAGGAATCGATCGTCCAGCGCTATCCTGTCGTGGAAGACATCGGAGCAAAAAAGGGAAATGGATCAATTGAGAAATAAATACTACAGGATGAATAAATATTGTTAAACTAAATTTAGTTGCATTTAAAATTTTTTATCTAGTCAAGATTACACCACATTTTAATATTATATCAGCTATAATCTTAATAAAAATATCGGCTTCAAGTTTTCAGAAGAACTTGTCGACGTAGTAAGTTGACTCGTTCAAGTGTAGTGTGGTGTCTTCAGCCCTTAGCTGCTTATGGAGTGCTGGTGCTGTCGATCAACGAAAGATTTAAAGAAAAAAGCGAGGAAGTGCAGATTGATAAGGTAAATAATTTTCAAAATTGGATCTTCGATTTGGATGACTACCGATATAGTTAGGCAAATTCATTGATTAGTTTAACACCGTTTAAATAACAATTCCAAACATACCGACGGCCCAGAACGGGAGGAAGAATCAAAAGATTCAAAATACAATCACTGACTTGAAGACTTGACAATTCGACAAGTTAGTGAAACTTTAATTTCTAGCACGCCACTGCCGTAGGCGGCATAGAAGCATAGACATCAAAACTGATTGATCGCGCAGAATCAAGAATCAATTTAGCCAAGGCAAAGCCATCAAGTATGATTTGACAAAATAAGAGCAAAAGGCAGGATTATCTGAAAAGGTTTGCAAAATTCGTTGGTAAAAAACAACAGGCCATAACAGAAACTCATCACGTTAAATAAACAAGTCTGTGCGTTGAATCAAGAATAAGTATTGGACCATGATTTCCAAATCACATTATCTACGCCACTAGAGTGCTGGCAGTCGTTGCGTCGCTGCATGAAAGCAATAAAACAGTAATTAGATTGAAACCTAAAACAGTAATTAGATTGAAACCTCAAAGAAGCATGTTCAAAACCTAAGCGCAAGCAACTAAATTAGGAATTTTTGGTGTATGGATATGAAGATTAATCTATATGACAAGACAAGAAAAAAAAAAGAGGAATTGTCAATTTGTACAGGCCAAATAAATTGAATAGATACCTTTACAAGTATAAAAACACGAAATATAAATCCAATTTAAATAACAGGAACCAAAAGACTTGCCAACTCTTATCAATAAAAAAGATAGGATTTTGAAGAATTGTTTCCTGTTTAATGTCCGCTCCAGTATTATCAAATATTAAAAGACAAGAACAGATCTTTATTATGTATTGTGCCAACTCTTATCTATAAAAAAGATAGGATTTTGAAGAATTGTTTGCTTTTTAATAAGACAATACTTGTTCGCTCCAGTATTATCAAATATATTAAAAGACAAGAACAAATCTTTATCATGTATTGTCATTGAACTGTTAGCTCCGGTATAAAAGAGTTAGACAAAGTAAACTGGAAAATCAAAACTAAAATTCAGACCATAAATCAATTCATTTATAATAAATCTCTCATCTTATGGAAATTCATAACATCTCTCTAACTTCCTGTAAGTAAAGGGGGCATGATCTACACATCAACATCTCCAAGTGACTGAATTGTGTTAGTTACATCTATCTAGAGTTGGCAATATGGATTCTCTGTTGAATTCTAAGGAAGTCTACATCATTATCATTAATGATAATTAAATTTCATATACATGAACGATAACAATGTTTGGACTCCCTCAACAACTTGCACTTTCAATTCTAACCATAAACTCTATTAATCCTCTACGATCATATCCCACTTGAATTAATTAATATCAACATTAAATCTAAATTGATTCTGGTTGATAATAGTTGAGATGCCATGCCATATAAGTAAGATGAAGTTTTTCTTGATGGATAATTACATAATTTGGAATAATAAGAGAGAGAGACTTACTGGCAAAATTTTATGAAATTAGTGTATACATCGAATGGATCAAGAATTGAGTGTGCTATTTGTACTATTATTTATGATACAAGAATTGTAACACCTTCATATAAACCTTTGGTTATTGAAGTGTCGTCAGAATCTAAACTAATTAGATCTCAAGAATTAGCCAAGAAAATAAAACGACTGGCTGAAAACTCACTATTTAAATATTGGTGGAAGCTTCTTGGTCCTCTTGTAGTATCGGGCCAAGCGGTGAATCCTGCTCTCCACCAAGATCAACCTGAATTTAGAGTCCTTGTCCTTCCTGTTCTTTTCCAAGTGCTTCCTGATTGCCATAGCCTTCTTAATCAGGTGGTACAAATCTTCTGGAATAGCTGGTGCAAGCCCTTCGTCCACATCAAAGCAAGGAACAAACTTTCATATAAGAAAGATCCACAAAAAGAATAGAAACAGCCCAAGATGACACAATATTCTAAAATAGGAAGTTTTTTTTATCTCGATGATACCGTGGGCTTTGAGAACCCTGAGGATTTTGTTCCCAGTAACACTCTTGACCTGAGCGATTCCGTGAGAATCACGAAGAATGACACCGATCTGCGACGGCGTCAATCCCTTCTTGGCAAACTTGCAGATGTTATCTTCAACCTGACAGAGATCATCAAGCGCCAGAATGATTCAGAAAAAATCCCAAAAGAATAAAGAGCGAGGAGAAAATGGCTCACATCTGGAGCAGAGATCTTTAGCCAACTCGGCGGAGTCCTCTTGTACGGAAGCGCCGACGAAGAGATACCTTTTCTATAGCCCAAAAAAGCATAGATTAACAAATCGAGGGAGAAGAAAATACTTAGAAATTGAAAGAGAGGAGGAGGCATTGCTTAGAGACTAATATTACCCTCGACTGTGCATACGACCCATGGCGGCAACTGCGGGCGGGGGGCAACTGCGGGCGGGCGGCGACAGCGGGCGGCGTCGAAGCAACGAGTATAAGCAACAGCCGGCGCAACAACACCAAGTAGGGTTTGCTCACTGTTTATATAGAGGTCTGTAATATTCCCTGAGGCGACGAACACCGTTTGATTTAGATCAGACGGATATGGTTAGATTCCTTACACCCTGTTTGGAAACCCTTTAAGTAAGGAATTGGAGTTTGGAATGAATTGTAAAAATAGAATTGAATTCAATTCAATTATTATACTTTTACGATTTTATCCTGCGAGGATGGAGTCGGAGCAACTTTGATTTGTTTTGTGAGGGGGTGATTTGGTAATTTAATTTGTTTAAGTGAAAGGAATTCAATTCCTTTCACAAATCATATGTGTTTAGGTGTGATTTATTTTGAGGGGTTTGAAAGGAATTGGAATTCAATTCCTTAGCAATTCCTTCCTGAAAATTGCTACCAAACGATGGAATTGAATTCCAATTCCCAAAGGAATTCCAATTCCTTCCTTTCCAAATAAGGTGTTAATGGGATTTGATTTGTGGTTGAGATTAGGGCGGTAATCGAACCGAGCCGAACCGAATACCTGAGAGTTTGAGTTTGGTTCGTTTATTATCGAGCCGAGCTCAAGCTTAATTTATCGAATATAGTGATGGCTCGCGAGCATATTCGAGCTTAATCGAGCCCTAAACAAACTTATCAAATATAAATTATTAATTAAATTATTCATCAATTTATTGAAAAAATAAATTATATATTCTAAAAAATATAAAATATTTATTAAAATCTATGATTTTATTCATACAAATAAGTTTTATTGGATATTTTATATTTATTAAATGTAAAAGTGTTAAAATTATATATTTGATGTTAAATATTAATTTTATATTTTTCGAATTAGCTCACGAGCTTATTAATAAGCCTGTTCACGAGCTAACGAGCCGAATACAACAGTTTAAGTTTGGTTCGTTAATATTAACGAGCTTTATTAAACGAGCTCAAATGAGCTTCTATCGAATCGAGCTCCGAATAGTTCACGAGCGGCTTGATTTATTTACAGCCCTAGTTGAGATCGAAAACGAAAGTTCGGATGAATGAGATTGTAAGTGTAAAGTAATCGACGAAGCAATAGGAAAACAAAATTTAATCCAAATAAAAAAATTGTTTTGAAAAATTCAAGTTAAAATTGGAGCCTAAATAAATATAATATTTAATTTGATAAAAATTTAAATAAATAAATTTAAATAATTCTATAAATTAAACAACAAACTTAATATATATATATATATATATATTCACTAATTAAAATTTATAAATAATGTTCATAAATAATATTGGTGGATAATATTCATAAATTATATTTATTAATAAAACTTTTTCAATCTGTTAAATAAATAAAAAAATTTAAATAAATAAATAAGTTTGAATTTAAAGTTCAATAACATCTAAATAAATCTATCTCAAATCAAATTTAAATTTATAAAAAATTAATAAATTTCTAACTTGAATAATTATTTTAAAATTTTAATTTATTTTAAGCTCGAGCTAATTTTACATAATTATCTTATCAATCAAATAAGTTTGAATATTCTAAAATTTAATTTAACTTATTTACATCCTACTAATGTTCCATTTAAAAATATTTTCTAAGCAACTTTTCTATATAAATAATAAATAATTAAGTGTCTTTTCCCTAATTTATTTAAAAACATACACAGTCAACCAATCGTTTTTTTTTCTTCGTAAATTGCTTCTCATGATCCATTAGCAATTGCAGATCGAGTAAAACTTCGGGTACGATTGTAGGGTCCCACAGAATTCCGTCCGTCAGATAACAGGCTTGAGTGTATAATCCCCAGTAGCCTGTCTGGTTTAGGACACGGAACAGATATAGGAGAATCGGCCACCGCAGCAGGTCGCTGGGGCTTCGCCATCAGACTCACTCTTTTGAGATCTCCTCTCCACCCACCGCCAGCCGCCACCGCCTTCAAATCCCCGCCTCCTCCGGGATCTCGAGATAATGATGAAGGATCCAGGCGAAGGAGATGCCCTCGTGGGCAGGGCGGCGGAGCGGGAGCTGCCGCTGAGCCAGAAGGCAATCAAGGTGCTCGGCAATGTCTGCTTCTCCGCCTTCGTCCTCTTCGTCCTTGTCGTCACCGTTGTCGCCATCACCTACCAGCCCCCTGACCCGTGGTTCGATTCCCCCAAAGCAATCATCTCCAAATCCCTAGCCGCCACTCTCCCCAACGCCACCTTCCGCACTGACGACTCCGTACTCCGGACCGGCGAAGACCTCGCTCCTTCCCCCTCCCCCAAGAACGTCACCGCCTCACCCGATGCTTCCGACGACGCTATTGATACCTCCGACATCGCCACCACTTCTTCTGACACCGCTTCTTCTGACGCCGACAACGCTTCCACCCCTGATGACGCCGACAACGCTTCCACACCAGATGCCGCCGACAACGCTTCTACCCCTGATGCGGCCGACAACGCTTCTACCCCTGATGCGGCCGATAACGCCACCTCCGCCCTCGTCCCTACGCTTCCGCCACCCTCCACCGACTGCAAGTCCGACGCCCCGATCAACTGCTCTGACCCGCGCGCACTGACTGCTATCCGACGGTTCAACGCCCGGGTCTTCCGCCGCTCCATCATCTTCCTCAACTACGAGAAATCCGTCCCGGGATCTGTCACTGGGGAGTGCGACGCCTCCTGGCGCTTCCGCAACCGACGCGAGAAGTCGTGGCGTCGGTACAGGGACTACCGCCGGTTCCACCTCGCCATCGCCGACAATTGCAGCTACGTGGTCGTCTCTGCCGGGAAGTTCCACTCCGGTTCCAATGCAGCCCCTAAGCCCCTTCCTTCTCCTCGCCGCTCCTCTTCCCCTGTTCCACCCACCCAGATCCCGGACGCCGAGATCAATGACACCATCCCAACTCTCGGATCCGAGTCGGATTTCCGAAAGGGCAAGTATCTCTACTACACGCGCGGCGGCGACTACTGCAAGGGGATGAATCACTACTTGTGGAGCTTCCTCTGCGGCCTCGGCGAGGCCCAGTTCTTGAATCGAACGTTCGTGCTGGATCTCAACATTTGCCTGGCCGCCACGTACAATCCCAGTGGGCGGAGCGACGAAAGCAAGGATTTTAGATACTACTTCGATTTCGAGCACCTCAAGGAGTCAGCCTCGGTGGTGGAGGAGAGTGAATTCTTGAGAGACTGGCGGCGGTGGGAGAAGGCCTCCGGCCAAAAGCGCGGCGGAAAGATGACTGTCCGAAAGGTGCCCACCTACAAGGTCACTCCAATGGAGCTCCAGAAGGACAAGAGCGCTATCATCTGGAGGCAATTCGAGGGCGCCGAACCCGAGAATTACTGGTACCGTGTTTGCGAGGGGAGCGCCGCTAAGTTCATCCAGCGGCCATGGCATTCCATTTGGAAATCCAAGCGACTGATGAACATCGTGTCGCAGATCGCAGGAAGAATGGATTGGGACTACGATGCTGTCCATGTGATCAGGGGAGAGAAGGCCAGGAACAAGCAGCTTTGGCCCAATCTGGACACAGATACCTCCCCCGAGGCTCTTGCGCAGAAGCTAACAAAGATGATTCGTGAATGGAGAAACCTCTACATTGCCACAAACGAACCATTCTATAACTATTTTGATAAGCTGCGATCGCACTACAAGGTGCATTTGCTCGACGATTACAAGGATTTATGGGGGAGCTCAAGCGAATGGTATAACGAGACAATGTCTCTCAACAATGGGCGACCTGTTGAGTTTGATGGGTACATGAGGGTGGCAGTGGACACAGAGGTGCTGTATAGAGCAAAAAATCGAGTAGAGACGTTCAACAACTTGACAAGGGATTGTAAGGATGGTATTAACACATGCTAGCACTTGAAGAGCAGGAAGGAGGTGAAGGAGTATGCAGATAGTTTTCGCGCTTGTGTATGCTTTTCAGGTACTTGTTGAAATTCCTGTCGTGTGAGCATAATTGATCTCTATCCTTTTCTATTACCCCCATCACCATCTTGATTATTTCTCTCTCTCTTTGTTGGTTAATAGATTTATCATTTATTCATCGTGTTTGCTCTTCTGTTTTTATTTGATACAGTAGGAAGTTTAATGTGATATTTATTCGGTCAGGATGATACAAAGGCTACTCCTTGCATTGCGTAGAACTTTAAATGATAGAGTATTGTTCTAAAGCAATGCAGTGTTGAATAGTTAGCCTACTTAAGTGGAAGAATGAATTTTAGCTAGGATGAATAACCATCTCAACTGAATTCAAGCTTCTAGACGTACGACTGTACGAGTGAAATTCCTTCAAGTAGCAACCAAGAATCTGTTAATATTTTAGTGAATAACTGTGTGGAAGAAGTTTGGGGAAGTCCTGTGCTTGTTCCCACTTCAATAAGCCAACAATACTTATCGAACCTGATCGAAATGTGATAGAATATGTCATTGTTACCGGTACCATGACTGGGAAAGATTCGATTCCAGAAAATTGCAACAGATGCTACAAAAATAATATATTATAGATGTCATTGTTGCATCATTTGATTGCTACACATGAGATAGTTCCCAACATCATTTCACCAATCCATTATCTATACCATCTTGAAGGCTAACTCACAAAATCACTCGCGCCTGGGTGTCTTAACCTGCCCAGCATTCATCGTGATTTACCCCCTCTGGACACTTGTGGGGCAGAGACCAGGGGGCCGCTGGGTTGGCGGTTCCAACCTTTTTGAAATTGAAGGCTAACTCACGTCCGAGGTTGAAAAAATTTTATTAATCATTTTTGAAGGCTTACTCACTCACACCCCGGGTAGGTGTCATGGTTAGGATGTATCTTTATATGTATTTTTTCGATTTACCTTACCCAAGTTCTTGTCAGGATGGGCTTCATATGTACTTTTCTATTTATTCTGCCCAGCTTCTTGTTAGGATGAGTTTTCATGTATCTTTCCTTGTTTTATCCTGCCCAGGTTCTGGTAGAATAAGGGTTTTAAAAAAAAATAGAGATGTATATGCAAGTGAACTCGAATTCTCATTCAACATGGTAGAATAGAAGAAGAAGAAGAAGAAGATCAGTGTATGGAAAGAGCCTTTGGACCCATAAGTAAGCCTTTTACCCCAACTTGTCATTTCTCCAAGCAACATTGGAGCTTCCTTAGATTGCCCTGCTTGTGAGAAAGCAGATATAAGGGCTGACCATGATATCAGAGCCAAGCCAAGGCCATTACGGAAAACAACTGCATGGATCATATCGGCTCCATTGACATCACAATTATCCGCACATGTAAAGGTGTTGTAGTAGTTAGGCCCGAAGCCAAGGCTTTGACACATTTGATCGAAGAGGGCGTAGGCAACTGGGAATTTAGATGAGCTTCTGTCTCAATTTTTTTTTTTCGTTCTCATATTTCATAATCGTTGGTGATGGTGGGCGATTCATCCGATCGTCGATTGGGCATCACCAACAGCTTTCGATCACCGTCCCGAATCAAATGATATCATGGGAGAACGGTGAACCGGTCGGGATCGTCGCAATTACAATCTCGTCGGATTCGATGGTGAATCCGACGAGCAGAATAGAGACGTAAATCAAACGATATCCTGGGAGAATGATAAATTGGTTAGGATCGTTGTAATTACGATCTTGTCAAATTCAACGATGAATCCGACGTGCGGATTAGAGAGAATTGTGAGATCAAAGGATTTGGCCTCTAGGAATTGGCGGAGGCATGCGTGTGCTCGTACGATGGAATTACAGAGTGGCGTCCTGTTGAGACACTGGTCGAACTGCGGGCAGAAGGGAGGTTGTTGGGGGAGACATACGGATACACAGAAAGAATCGAGGGTTGGTGGCCAACTGGATGTGGAGGAGTGATCCGGAGATTCAAAAAAGATTGAGCCGTCTTCTAACGGCCTCCTGGTCTCTGCCCCATAAGTATCCAGAGGGGGTAAATCACGGTGAATACTGGGATGGTGAGGCACTTAGGCGCGAGAAATTTTTGTTTAAACAGCAGCCGAAGTTTTATCCCCGCGCATACCGTCGACCCTCGAACTTACGCCTTCTGATTCAAGTTGCGAGTACCTCACCATCTGATCCAGCTCGTGGGGACAGGAGTGATCCGGAGAGAGAATAGAGGTGGTGGTGATTAGGAGGGCGTGTAAAATAACCCAATGTTTGGATAGGACGGGAAAGATTCACTGAGCGAATGGAGAGAAGGGAGGATAACTTGTTTATATATTTATTTTAAATTCCGGTGTGAGGAAATAAGGAAGGTTAAGGTTATGTTTGTACGTTTATTTTTTATTTTTGTTTTTTGAAAAAAATATAATTTTTTAAAAATATATATTTGATTTGTATTCTGTTGATTTATTTTTCAGATTGTTGTTCAAATAAAATATAATTTTTTAAAAAATAAAGAATGAAATAAAATTATTTTTAAAAAAGTAAAAAAATATAATTTTTAAAAAAATTAAAATAAAAAATGAATCAAATCAAATGCTCCTTAAATATTTTAATTTTTTTCTCCTGTCTTCCTTTCTTACCTCCCTTTTAAACTTAAAAATTATATTCTCTCAACATATCTTTCCCTCGTCTCCTCCCAAACATAGATAAGGGTAAAAAATTAAAGTTGCGTTTAGTACACATATTTTTCAATTTCATTTTACGTAAAAAATGTGATTTTTTGTAAAACGCGTTTGGTTTATATTTTTCAACTTTGTTTTTCAGAAAATAATATAGCATTTTCTGAAAAACTAGAAAATGAAATAAAATTATTTTCTAAAAAATAAAAAATATGATTTTTTAAAAATTAAAAATGAAACAAACCAAACACCTCGTAATTTTCCAAACAAAAAGTCAGTTATCCTTCATTGGAGTAGTTAGATTGATAGAACCATATAGTTAGACAGTTCTTTCTTTTTCAAAATAACTAGTGTAATACCTGTGCGATGCACGGGAATCTTACACAATTAAAATAATATTTAGTCATAATATATATATGATAATTTTTATTGTTAAATGAAAAATTAAAATGAATTGTAATTTTATTACATCATGTATATATTCATGTCAATATAATAAAATAGATTACTTTTTTACTCTGGGCGACCGAGATGACTATGGGACATAATCTCCTCAGCTAATATATCGGAAAATCGATATCTTCACCTGTACATGCTAGGTCATATTCATTCAGTTGGGAAAAATGATGCACTGATTTACAAGTGATTGAATTATGAAATGGTTCGAGTCTGTAACCAGCTTATTTTCATCTTCGACCTTTTGCAGAGAATGATGATGCAAAATTGAATCGTTTGCTTAATAACTGATGATAATGTAGTGATCAACCCAGTTGTTTTATATGGTGTGCTCATTCTTCCCTTTAGCAACTTCTATGTAATGAATTATATTTTATGAGAGCAAAATGTTTCCTTGTAGTTCCTGCAATGGATAGGAGCAAAATCCTAATATGCAGAATGTTAATTTCTTTCAAATTAAATTCTTGAAGAAGAAATCTCTCAATATATAAATATCACTGCATATTATGTTTGATTAAGTGGACACCAAATCGAACATGACTGACTACTCAGGTTTGGTTGGAAGACTTCAGCTTTCTTTACCCTCACCTCAATACGGTGGGGAGGAAAATTGAAAGATCCAAGTTTTCTGTGACTATTAATCCTACCACTTTGAACAGTAACAAAAATTCAAAAACAACAAAGGGATCAATCATTTATCAATGAAGTTCTTGATTAAGATGATTAATAATGCGCAGAATATTTCTGACAGTTTCAAGACTTCTCATAAAAATGACTAAATTTTTTCGACAATTTACCAAAGGGCGTACCCAAAAATTGGTATTTACCAAAAGACGTACCATGATTTCATTGTTACCAAATAACGCACTTATTTTAGTGAACTTCCTCTTATACCCCTCCTGCCAAAGTACTGCATGTCATTATCTTTCTCTTTCTCTTTCTCTTTCTCATTCTTAATAACGAATTCCGAGACATTTGAAAAGATTTTTTCAGATTTTTTATTTTAAAATAATATATTATGGAATCGGATAAAAAACGTAAGATAAAAATCGAAAAAATATTTCAATTAAAAAAATATCTCATCAAACGTGATTTCAAATATATACAGAGATCATTTTAATAATTTAATAATTTTTAAAAATATAAATAAATAATTTTTTATATTTGATTAATATAAATTAATATATTTAATAATATTATTAAATATATTAATATATAAAAAAATAAAAAAAAGTTGAAGTTAATTTCAGGCCCACGCTGGGCCTGAAATATTTTATTTCAGGCCCAGCGTGGGCCTGAAATATTTTATTTCAGGCCCAGCGTGGGCCTGAAATAGAAATAACTCAGGGCCTGAAATTAAATGATTTCAGGCCCTGCGTCGAATTGAAATCATGTGTTATGATAGGGTTTTTTACGTAGGTCTAAAATGTAAAGAAACATCCCTTTATATTTTGAAATCACAATAAAAATCATTGAGAAAGACTACTTTACGAGAGGAATTCTAATTAATATAAAATGACCATTATATTAAAAACGAATTATATATATATATATATATATATATATATATATATATATATAAAATAAGTCAAATATTATTTATTATATTAATTTAATATTATATATTATATTAATATATTATATTTTAATAGATTTTGATTGGAGAGCCTGCCTGAAGTCCTCTAACTTCATGCCCTGCGTAAATAATTAATTTAATAAAAATAATTAATTATAAAAAAACATCTAATGATTATTTTTGGTGTCCAAACTTCTAATGATTAAAAATTATATTGTAATAGGAGTTTTTTAGGTCTATCAGTGGGTTTCGCTCAAATCCCACTGATATTTTTTCAGAAATCCAGATATGAGAGGTCTATCAATAGGTTTTGCTCAAAACCCACTGATGGACTAAACTACACCTATTCCTTTGGGAAAAATAATAATTTGAGGTTTAGACACCTAAAATACATTCTCCTAACTCTACCCAAACTATTGATAATGTTTTTTCAGAAATCCAGATATGGGAGGTCCATCAGTGGGTTTTACCCAAAACTCACTAATGGAAGAACTAAATTATACCTATTACTTTGAGAAAATTAATAATTTAATAATTTTTAAAAATATAAATAAATAATTTTTTTATATTTGATTAATATAAATTAATATATTTAATAATATTATTAAATATATTAATATATAAAAAAATAAAAAAAAGTTGAAGTTGATTTCAGACCCACGCTGGGCCTGAAATATTTTACTTCAGGCCCAGCGTGGGCCTGAAATAGAAATAACTCAGGGCCTGAAATTAAATGATTTCAGGCCCTACGTTGAATTGAAATCATATGTTATGATAGGGTTTTTTACGTAGGTCTAAAATGTAAAGAAACATCTCTTTATATTTTTGAAATCATAATAAAAATCATTGAGAAAGACTACGTTACGAGAGGAATTCTAATTAATATAAAATGACCATTATATTAAAAACGAATTATATATATATATATATATATATATATATAAAGAAGTCAAATATTATTTATTATATTAATTTAATATTATATATTATATTAATATATTATATTTTAATAGATTTTGATTGGAGGGCCTGAAGTCATTTGACTTCAGGCCCCCTGAAGTCATCTGACTTCATGCCCTGCTTAAATAATTAATTTAATAAAAATAATTAATTATAAAAAAATATCTAATGATTATTTTTGGTGTCCAAACTTCTAATGATTAAAAATTATATTGCAATAAGAGTTTTCTAGGTTTATCAGTGGGTTTCGCTCAAAACCCACTGATATTTTTTCAGAAATCCAGATATGAGAGGTCTATCAGTGGGTTTTGCTCAAAACCCACTGATGGACTAAACTACACCTATTCCTTTGGGAAAAATAATAATTTGAGGTTTGGACACCTAAAATACATTCTCCTAACTCTACCCTAACTATTGATAATGTTTTTTCAGAAATCCAGATATGGGAGGTCCATCAGTGGGTTTTGCTCAAAACCCACTGATGGACTAAACTACACCTATTACTTTGGGAAAATTAATAATTTAATAATTTTAATAATATTATTAAATAATATATTTAATAAATTAATAAATAATATAGATTAATATAAATTAATATATTTAATAATATTATTTAAAAATTATTATATATATTTATTAATATTATTTACCAAAAGATGTAATATTATTAAATATATTAATTTATATTAATCTATATTATTTATAAATTTATTAAATATATTATTTAATAATATTATTAAAAAATTATTAAATTATTAATTTTCCCAAAGTAATAGGTGTAGTTTAGTTCTTCCACCAGTGGGTTTTGAGCAAAACCCACTGATGGACCTCCCATATCTGAATTTCTGAAAAAACATTATCAATAGTTAGGGTAGAGTTAGGAGAATGTATTTTAGGTGTCCAAACCTCAAATTATTATTTTTCCCAAAGGAATAGGTGTAGTTTAGTCCATCAGTGGGTTTTGTGCAAAACCCACTGATGGACCTCCAATATCTGGATTCCTGAAAAAACATTATCAATAGTTAGGGTAGAGTTAGGAGAATGTATTTTAGGTGTCCAAACCTCAAATTATTATTTTTCCCAAAGCAATAGGTGTAGTTTAGTCCATCAGTGTGTTTTGAGTAAAACCCACTGATGGACCTCTCATATCTGGATTTCTGAAAAAATATCAGTGGGTTTTGAGCGAAACCCACTGATAGACCTAGAAAACTCCTATTGCAATATAATTTTTAATCATTAGAAATTTGGACACCAAAAATAATCATTAGATGTTTTTTTATAATTAATTATTTTTATTAAATTAATTATTTACGCAGGGCTTGAAGTCAGATTACTTCAGGCCCAACGAGGGCATGAAGTCATCTTACTTCAGGCCAAAGGAGGGCCTCAAGTGAAATGACTTCAGGCCCTCCAATCAAAATCTATTAAAATATAATATATTAATATAATGTATAATATTAAATTAATATAATAAATAATATTTGACTTCTTTTAATATATATATATATATATATATATATATATATATATATAAAATTCGTTTTTAATATAATGGTCATTTTATATTAATTAGAATTCCTCTCGTCAAGTAGTCTTTCTCAATGATTTTTATTGTGATTTCAAAAATATAAAGAGATGTTTCTTTACATTTTAGACCTATGTAAAAAACCTATCATAACACATGATTTCAATTCGACGCAGGGCCTGAAATCATTTAATTTCAGGCCCTGAGTTATTTCTATTTTAGGCCCACGCTGGGCCTGAAATAAAATATTTCAGGCCCAGCGTGGGCCTGAAATCAACTTCAACTTTTTTTTATTTTTTATATATTAATATATTTAATAATATTATTAAATATATAAATTTATATTAATCAAATATAAAAAAATTATTTATTTATATTTTTAAAAATTATTAAATTATTAATTTTCTCAAGTAATAGGTATAATTTAGTTCTTCCATCAGTGGGTTTTGGACAAAACCCACTGATGGACCTCCCATATCTGGATTTCTGAAAAAATATTATCAATAGTTTGGGTAGAGTTAGGAGAATGTATTTTAGGTGTCTAAACCTCAAATTATTATTTTTCCCAAAGGAATAGGTGTAGTGTAGTCCATCAGTCGGTTTTGAGCAAAACCCACTGATGGACCTTTTATATCTGGATTTCTGAAAAAATATCAATGGGTTTTGAGCGAAACCCACTGATAGACCTATAAAACTCCTATTGTAATATAATTTTTAATCATTAGAAGTTTGGACACCAAAAATAATCATTAGATGTTTTTTTATAATTAATTATTTTTATTAAATTAATTATTTACGCAGGACCTGAAGTCAGATGACTTCAGGCCCAAGGAGGACCTGAAGTCAGATGACTTCAAGCCTAAGGATGGCTCCAATCAAAATCTATTAAAATATAATTTATTAATATAATATATAATATTAAATTAATATAATAAATAATATTTGACTTCTTTTGATATATATATATATATATATATATATATATATATATATATATATATATATATATATATATATATATATATATATATATATAATTCGTTTTTAATATAATGGTCATTTTATATTAATTAGAATTCCTCTCGTAAAGTAGTCTTTCTCAATGATTTTTATTGTGATTTCAAAAATATAAAGAGATGTTTCTTTACATTTTAGACCTACGTAAAAAACCCTATCATAACACATGATTTCAATTCGACGCAGGGCCTGAAATCATTTAATTTCAGGCCCTGAGTTATTTCTATTTCAGGCCTACGCTGGGCCTGAAATAAAATATTTCAGGTCCACGCTGGGCCTGAAATAAAATATTTCAGGCCGACGCTGGGCCTGAAATATTTGGGCCTGAAATAAAATATTTCAGGCCCAGCGTGGGCCTGAAATCAACTTCAACTTTTTTTTATTTTTTTATATATTAATATATTTAATAATATTATTAAATATATTAATTTATATTAATCAAATATAAAAAAAATATTTATTTATATTTTTAAAAATTATTAAATTATTAAAATGATCTCTGTATATATTTGAAATCACATTTGATGAGATATTTTTTTAATTGAAATATTTTTTCAATTTTTATCTTATGTTTTTTATCCGATTCCATAATATATTATTTTAAAATAAAAAATCTAAAAAAATCTTTTCAAATGTCTCGGAGTTCGTTATTAAGAATGAGAAAGAGAAAGAGAAAGAGAAAGAGAATGACATGCAGTACTTTGGCAGGAGGGGTATAAGAGGAAGTTCACTAAAATAAGTGCGTTATTTGGTAACAATGAAACCATGGTACGTCTTTTGGTAAATATCAATTTTTGGGTACGCCCTTTGATAAATTGCCGAATTTTTTTTTCTTTGGGAAACAAAGATAGTTGTTTGTCCATGACTTTCAATTCTTCAGCCGTTACTCCTGCAACTGAATTAGAAGCAAGTAATTAATCTTCAGCTATTCAATTCAAGTTCAGCAAGAGATGAAGCTTACTGCATCTTCGACACCGACTGTGCATGCAGGCCTTCGAGGTGGAAGCTGATGATGAGGTGTTCACTACAGCAAGGGTAACACAGAAATCAAATCAACAGATAATATATCGGAAAGTTGATATCTTCATATCGGTAACTCAATCATAATCATCCGGAAATTGCCATTTTTAAAGTGACTTGAGTTCAGATTTTGTGACATGCACGCCAGTTTTTCATCAAAAGAAGAGCAGAAGTAAAACCATTTCAATTATTTGGCTGTCATTCTCAATATAATTGGTACATATTAGTTTCCAATATATTAATAGGTCAATTCTGCAAAATGAAACCAAACCAAATAAGAAACTCTGATTGATTGGTAAATTTATGCATATGTTCCTCAAGAGATTTAGCAATCAACAATTTGGGACGGCAACAAAAATTCGAGCCTTTTGTACTGGAATTTTGCACAAGCAAGCAATGAAATGAGATTGGATGCATACATTGCTACCAAAGTGTGAATCATTATGTGCTAAGTCTAATGCTCATGGAAGTCCCTAGTATAAATCAAATTTCTAAACTGAATCGAAGAATATTTATAAACACGGCAACATGCTTTCTGGGCTTGCAAATGATTGAGTTGAGAAAAGGAATAGATAATCCCAACTTGTGTCAATTAAAAATTAACTATATAAGCTTATGTAAAACTTTGCAAAGCTTCTGCTAAGAATACTAACAGCACACGCCAATTGTCAAGTTTATCAAAGCTATAAATACTGATGATAGATTGTTGAAAAAAATTGTTTGTTAGATCAATAAAAAATGCAGAGATTCTAGATAATATACACTTTAGTAAGCAGTACATATATTACTTGCCTTCATCCTAAGAAAAATAAGTCATTCCTGCTGCTAAAACAACTGGAATACTAACATGGACGTGTGGGTTACTATAAAAATATTTTAAGAAATAAAATAATATCCGAGGACAATTAAGTTTAGTATAATAGATGATAACATGAGAGAAAATAAAATGTTGATTTGAATATGTTGAAAGGGAGTGTAGCAGATTTTCTAGTTGGAGTTGAACCGATTAGTGTGCAAAGTATAAGGGATGAAATAAAATAATCTTTCATAGAGATAAACGGAGGATAATATTCTTCAAATTGACCCCAATTAGTTGGCATAAGTAAAACTTTACGATGATGAGCACAAAAAATCTATGACCCATGCAAAAAAATCTTATGATTGATAAACAAATTAGTTAAGCAATGGGTAATAAGGTTGGACATGGCATAAAAATTGATGAGTGAAAAATAATGCAAACGTTAATTCTCATACAAATCAGTACCTTATTCCACTACCAGTTTGCATGACTAACAATCCTCCGTTGTCAAAATTGTTAAGCCCCTCAAACTGCTTTACTGTCCACTTGTACCATCTCATTAGAAACACTCTCAATATCAGACCATGTGAAACAATTACCAAGTTCACATTTGGCGATCTTTCACCTGGTGGCTGAAAGCGACCAATGTCAATATCTGCCTTCAGGGTTTCCCTAAAGCCTGTTGCAGTAATACTGCATAAATACGAAGCTATGTAACTTAGAGAAATAGGTTAATTGAGATAGAACATATCTCAACTTATTCTCTTAATCAAAAGGATTCAATCGGGGATTCAGGCAGACCACGTACCTGTAATTCGGTCATAGATTTTAGTGCAGCTGATTCACCATCAGGAAACCAATAGAAAAAATGACCATAACGGCGACGGACTTCTTCATCTAAAAGTATCTATCAAAAGAAATCCTTATCGAATCAAGATTATTGGCACGACTCTTTTTCGGTTTGAAAGCATATTCACATTATAGTTCAAGTATCAAGATAGGGTATTACCGGAGATCATCAAGCTCAATGACTAAATAATTTGATGGTTTTCCATCCCTTGAGAACTCAATCATGTCACCTTTACCTGTTAGTAGGCCAATGACATCTGTAAAAGATATTTATTAGAGCATATTAGCGGTGAAATGGTAAAAAAGTATGAATAAAAGTTGTATAAAATTTATAGAGTAAATACTCCATACCTACTAAATAGTTATCTTCTCTTTTCTCGTTCAGGATTTGAGTATAAGGAACAAAAGAAAAGCCATTGTTTGGGATTTCAGAATCCTTAATAAGAGATACACTTGTTTCTCTTTTGAAGAAAATCCTAAACTCATAATCAGTTGGTTTATACTTCATTGAGTTCAGAGCAACAGCTAAGTTTGACATCACATACACATTTCCTTCCGTGATGAATTTTTCAAAGAAAGGCACATGACAATTTTTAATGGTACATTGTACACGATGACTCTAAATATTAGTAAAAAAATGAATGGTTAGATAAAAATGACCAAAGTAATATAATATTGAAAGAGAATTAGAAAGAAAATATTAAACCTGTTCATCTAGCAAGACCATTTCAATAGGAGGTTTTTGACCCGGTGTAGTGAAAGAGGTAACTCTCCAAAGTCTAATGACTCTTGCCTTGATCTTCCAAACTTTATGCTCAGGACCAACATTAATATCTTTAACTAAATCATATCTGGGAAAAAATAATGTCATTGGTTTATTAATAGGAAATATGATAGATTAAGAATTGCACAAAATGGATAAGACATATAGATAGGTAGAGAAATGGTACCGATTTGCCATGGTTGAAGGCATAAAGTAGAAGATCAAAAAACAAACTATTAGTCACGAAGAGTGAAGAGGTTAGTTGCTATAGACTATGGGTGAGGATGTATTAACAGGAATGAGTATATATAAATAGTAGCTATCCCTTTGAAATTTAAATTTCAAACTAAGGCACATTATCATATGCAGTCAACTCGTATACCAAAGATAAATAAGATGCATTGGAACTTAAAAAAAGAATATAAATATACCTATTCATTAAAGAAGATAGTTATTAGATGCATTGGAATTTAAAAGAAGAATAAAAATATACCTATTCATTAAAGAAGATAGTTATTAGATGTATTAGAATTGAAAAGAAGAATATAAATATACATGTTCATTAAAGAAGGTAGTTATTAGATGCATTGGAATTTAAAAGAAGAATATAAATATACTCATTCATTAAAGAAGATAGTTATTAGATGCATTGGAATTAAAAAGAAGAATATAAATATACTTGATATGCATTGGAGATCAAATTTGACTTGGGTAAAAACAGCAAAATTTTTAAAATCCTTTTATTTTCCAAATTTTCCCAGCTACTTTTCTTTAATTCCCTTGATACTATACCGAACCAGGTGACCTCACCATAAGGCCACTTACCGAAAGAAAAGAAAAAAGCTTAATCAAAGATTTATCAAGTATCAAAATGATATACACTAATTTATTTTCTGTTGATTAAATGATAAAAAAAATCATGGAAAGCATCAACATAGAAAAAATCATTCATATGTCCAAAAAATCGATTATTTTGGAAATTATGTCAAGGAAAAACTTATTTGAAAAAAAAAATAAACAGAAGAGTAAACTAAGGCAAACTATGTTATCAATTGAAGTTGTTCAGTCACTGAAAAAAAACCAAACAGAAGAGTAAACTAAGGCAAACTATGTTATCAATTGAAGTTGTTCAATCACTGTAATTTTTGTAAAACAAAAGCATGAACCACTGTAAATTTTTTAAAACAAAAGCATGAACCACATAATCAAACCAAGAAATAATCTTTACTAATGAGTACCTAAGATCCGCTGGTAGCAGAACTGACCTTACAACCCTCTCCTATCTATAATTTGTTATTGTATGGAAGAAAAAATTAAAGCAGCAAAAGATTAATATTAGGATGCATAAAAGTATAAAACCAAGGGGGCATGGTTGGCCACCAAAACAAAAACAAATTAAATCTACAACAGTGGTAGTTTAGTGTAGAAACTGACTCCTGCATTGGCAATTTCTGACCTCTATTATGGAGCCCAAAGATGATATATATGAAAGGAAAAGGCCAAAATCTATGGTCTTAACTCACTATGTAAATGCTTTTTTCTAACCCGGAAATATTGGTAGTTAAAAGAAAACAGGAATATTACACTGCAGCTTTAGTCGAGATGCGAGATCGAGGCGAGATCGAGAGCGAGAAGAAAGGGGAGGAGAAGAGGCGGCGCTGAGCTTTCTGAGGCGGCGGTGAGAATGAAGCAACGGCGAGAGGCGAGATCCAGTGCGAGAGATGCAACGGCGAGAGGCGAGATACAATGCGAGAGATTGTCTGCAGTGAGAGGCGAGATCGAGCTCGAGATCAAGGCGAGATCGAGCGCGAGAAGAAAGGGGAAGAGAAGAGGTGGCGCTGTAGCTTTAGGGTTTGTAGCGGCGGTGAGAATGAAGGAGAGAATGAAGGAAAGAAGAAGGAAACAACGAAGAAGAGAATAGGCGGCGGTTTTGAGGCTGCTTACCGTTTTAGCTTCTTAATTAAAAAAAGGCAAATCGATCATAATAAATTAATAATAATAAATAAAGATATGTATTAATAAATACAGATTCTATTATAAATACAGAGAGAGGATTTAGGTATTTATTTATGGAGAGAGGGCTTAGGTGGGAAACCGGAAGCTATAAGCATGACACGTGGGCATGCAAGGCTAAAAAAACTCTGTTTTATAGAATATAATGGATGGATGGATGGATGGATGGATGGATAAGTCTAGGCAATCAATGTGCACGTAGATGTCAGTGGAATTAGGGGTGTCAATTCGGGTGGGTCGGGTCGGGTTCGGGTCGGGTTGGGAAATTTTTTTTTTTAACTCCCAACCCGAACCCGACCCGAACCCGATTTCAACCCGAAACCCCCAAACCCGAACCCGAACCCGAACCCGACCAACCCGACCCAATCCGAATAACCCGAAAAAATCGATTCAAAACGTCTTTTTTCGCCATTTTCCCTATAATTCTTCATTTTTATCTCAATACTTCATCATTATCATACTATATTTATATTAATATACATAAAAATATCTTAATTTTCAAAATAAAATTTGATTTAACCCCAAAAAATTCATAAAATATTAAATTTCAGATCAACCCTAACCCGACACGACCCGAACCGAATCCAATCCGAAATTTTTTCAACCCGAACCCCCCAACCCGAACCCGACCCGAACCCGAAAATTTTCAACCCGAACCTAATTTTTTTCGGATCGATTCGGATTGAGTCGTCGGATCGTGTTGATTTTTGACACCCCTAAGTGGAATAAACACTCTAATTGGTTTAGTTGAATATATCTTCAGACAAGATATGAACGTAGAACATATTGATTTCATATCAGTAAAGATATAATTTTGCAAAAAGATTTAAAAGCTGATGACGACACGAAATTCAGGTGTTAGCAGTTCGGTCCGTGGAACTCCACCTGGTCTTCCAGTTGACTGGTGGTTTTTTTACTCTATTGTTCGCGGCTTTGCAGCAATGGTAACGGGAAGAAGCATGCCATTTCGATGGCATTAGGCGATTTGTTCACTCTAGTATCTCTGTCAATCTATTGACATCTCATGACTAATAAAACAAGATAAATCACAAAAACTACTAAGTCAAATAGTGAATAGTGCATAAAAACAAACAACAATCGACTTTGTCAAAATTTAACCCTCAAATCTCATGACACCTACCGTCTTCTTGGAAAGAGTATACGTGAACAGTCATAGTCATAACTCGATTCTGCTAAGAGTATACGTGGACAGTCATAGTCACAACTCGATTCTGCTAACATTAGCTGAAGAATTCTTTCATCCCTTCATCTCACGAAATAAGAAACCAGTTTTTTTTTTAATGGAACATGGGCGAGCAGGGATGGGATGTTGTTCAAAGTTTCAATGGGAGAGCATGATCAGGAAGTCCCTGTCGAGAATGTGTTTTCACTCCACTTTACATGGCTCTGATCAAGACCTACAAGTTTTTCCATGATATGTGATCTTGGAAAACTATGATACTACTTGTGCTACACAACATCAAGCAAATGCATGCACACAGCAAGTGCATTTGACCAACCAAATGGATGAAAACTATGATACTACTTATGCTACATAACATCAAGCATTACTGATTTGAGGCAAACTAAAATAAGTGTAAAGAATGCGTGAAATTAATATACTTGAAAAGCTTGGTGAAACTTGAGAATAAAGATAAATTTCTGATGCCACACAGTATTAACTCAATTGCATTTGACCGACTTAAGCAAACAGCAAGTGCTAAAATACAGAGTTTTGCACTGTTTCATCTGCAAGTCCATCGTCAAAGAGTGGAGAACCCTCCCAGAATCATGTTAGAAAATACACGAAACATGGAAAATAAGATCTGCAATGCTTCATCTGCAAGTCCATTGTCAAGGAGTAGAAAGCCTTAGAATCAAAAACACATAGAAACATCAAAAAGAAGAAATGGCAGAAATAAAAAAAAGCTAAAAACAAATGTCACAGGCGTGTATAAGAGGGGACGTGTTGCTAAGGATCAAGGGATCCCAAATTCACAATATTTGAAAATTTTCTGACACGTAAAAACCTACGCCAAACCTCAGCAGCATCCAAACTTGAGAGTCAATGCCATCTACCAGCTTCGATGGTATCGAGAGTCAAACTGGCATCACTCATCTCAACTACATGCTGAACTCCGGATGAAACATAGACTGTCTCCATCTCCAAAGGCCGCGACCGCAGAGGGTTTGTAGTTGTCTGTGTACTGCTTCTAATATCAGCCATGGCATGCAAATATGCATGAGGAAACCAACCTGGAAGAACAAGGTGAGCCGTTGATATGGTTTAAGAAAGATACATCATAGTGAGATCTTACCATCTTCATCGTTGACACATTAGATTTTTAAGGGAAAAAAAACACTTGAGGCATATACCTGAACAGGTAAAGAAACGTACCATCGATATCATAAGGAGGGGGGAAGAATTGCAGATAACAAAATGAAGCAATTACCAAACCTACAAATGACAAACAATTGGCCATAGGCACACAAACGACAGCCATTGACAAACATATAGAAACTGTAATCTAAAATTTAACTTGATTTTAAAACATACCAATAAAACCTCCTGCAAAGACATCTTGCCAATGGTGCCAATAGTCATCAACCCGAGAAATTGCAATAAGAGATGCACACAACAGTGGGAGAAGTACAATGCACAGTTTTGCAACATGACCCCTATGGTCAAAAACCTTAATTTTCCCTGCAAGGTACCAAGATAGAAAGCCTAGACCTGCAAAAGACCCTGCAAAAAACATAAAGAATGTTGCAACACCACCAAATTCCTATAAAATATCACAAATTATCTAATGTTGGCTAAGTTTCAGCACTTGTGTCAAATCAAGTCCACAAAAATTTTGCATGCATTTTCTTTAGTCCATACTGAGGAAAGGACTAACAGTTAGGATATTCTGGTTGAGAAACTATGAAACAGAATGATCTGGTCAGTTGAAAAGTCAGTCATTTTACTCAATGGAAAAAACTACCATGCAAGTAAATAGCCAATTAGTGTTGTATTAAGTAATGTATCAGAATACACGGAAAATAATGCTAGAATGAGTTGATTGTTAAATACAACATGGCATCAGGAGATGTACGTTGAGTCCTAGTGTTTTTTCTGATTGATTGAATCATAGAGTTCGTGGATTTATGTGTCTTGCAGACGGTGGAAGAACTCCTTTGCATGTTGGATAGAAAGATACTATTAATTATACGTATTTATAACCATAATAAAAATACAAGATTGATCAAGTTTCATTTTCTCAATCCTATTATGCTGCAGATCTTGGCATTGATCATCTGAATGAACTCTAGTATCAGTCGCCTGCAGATCCTATATAAGACCATATCATTTCTTTTGTAGATTGGATAAAGACTTTTCATGAGAACTAAAAATATTTATGGTCTTGTAAAACATTGGATAAGATAAGAGCTGTGAAGATCTATATTGCATAAACATAACTAGAATAAAACTTCTCAGTTTCTTGAGTACTGAGGACAGGCATTTTACTCCTGAGGTACTACAATCACACAGTTAGAAAGCTGTCACTCTTGTATAGATAACTAACAAAAGCAAATATCCTTATCATTCTGCCCAAGAATTGTTGTCTGATAACTCTTCATCTATGATTCTAACAACTCAATTTAGTCTCATATATAGAATTTCTTTTGTACAGGAGTTTTTGAGCTAATTGCTATTATGAAATTGAGCTCAAATATTTTTGGGCTAGTGGTTTGACCTATCAAGTTAGAGAGTTCATATGCTAATTTGGCGAGATTGTTGAAAATCATTTTAGAAAATACTTGTCCAAAGCATGGTGAAGTGAAACAGTTGGAAAGATTTGAATGCACTGGTAGGGCTGCCATTGGAAATGGTTCTTAGCTATGAATAAGACTTTGAATTTTGATGACGCTGCCAAACTTATGTTGGGGGAGATTGGGCCACCCCCTGGTGGGTTTACGTGGCCTGATAAAGTACTATAGACTTATGCTCAAATTTTTCTTAGAATGATTGGACCATTCAAGTTAATGAACCAGATTCCTAATTTCAATCAGATTCTTATAATTACTATCAAAGCAAACAAAAACCTAAGAAATGATAGGTTTCCGATTGCAAAGAGCTACGAGTGTGGTGTAACTAAGATTGTAAATGAATTAAAAGTTTGAGCATAACAAACAATCCTGGGAATCTTGGGATGATTTTGGCCTGGAGTCAGACTTTGAACTTGATAGGGATGTCAAACCTTAGCGGAGAAGACATGACATCCCAATTTAATCTCCCATGGAACATTGTCAGCTAATGAAAGGAATTTATATATGGTTATAATGGCTGAATTGGTATTAACTTGATCTTAAGCATTTTGGAAATAGTTGAACCTATCAAGTGGATTAATTTTCTTATTTGGCTGGTTATTACAATGACAATTACATATAATTTCAGTCAATGAGCCAAAATTCTAGAAGATCAAACGCACCAACCATGAGAGAATGTGACTAATTTTTTGATTTACAAGTGATATTGATAGCTCACACATTCGAGGGGGTAAGTTGGACCATATTAAACTTAAAACTAATGCAGCACTTGGAACAATGTATGATAGTTGTCAATACAGCAAAAAGTGATAAAATTTGTAGTTAAACCATCAAAGATTCAAGAGTAGGAGGTTATTGATGCTTACATGATGAGTGCCCACTTGGAAAACTCTTGTGCCCTTCTTTGATAACACTTTTGTCCCCATGGCATATGACACCAGTTGTTATGTTATCATAGCGCTGTATATGAATAGACAAGTACACAACCCTGTTTGACAAAATAATGATTTATGTGAAATTTTAAATTCCAGACTCACAGGGTTTCCATCAGGAAAACAACGCCAAAAAAAATCAGGCCTTGGCCGACCAACAGCATCCTTAATCGCATCCGTTAAAACTCCAGTTATAAGCACAGAAAAGAACAAGCCTGAATATAAATGTACCATTCAATTCAAAGAATGCCAGTGATTTATTATCAAACAAAACTGATTGCCACTATCAAAAAAGAGAAATTAAGCATACCCAGGATTGCATTGTGTAAATCATACACATTCTGCTTTTTGATATAAATTGCGATAATAATTGCAAAAGGCAATAGAATTGCAATCACCTGCCAAAAAGATATAATTACATAATATATCAATGGGAAACTAAATAGTAATAAATAATGGAAAACACTTGAGAAAAGGCAACTAAATGTACCGGAACAGCCCAAAATGGAACAGTATTGCCTTTCAATGGATACATCAGATCTGTCATCATGCCTTGTCCAACAAACCTGTGAAAGGGTTCTATAATATTCAAACAACCATCTATTACAGCAAGGAGGATGAGTATGATCCAATCATGCATGTGAAATCTTGCAACTTGGGTTCCATGGGATCTCAATGTGTGAGATTCTAGCTGTATATTTGGCATTTTCACCTGAAAGATACATAGATAAAGAATTATACTGTAATGATTCTTGAATTTGCATTTATCTATTTTTAAAAGTTGTTAAATGTAAGTACAGATGTCGATAAGTTCATCTATTTTCAGATTTAAAAAATTGCAATTAGAGACACAGATACGAAAACATCATGAAAAATCTGATAGGCACTTGAACTAGAAACGCCATAGAGAATTTAATGACTAGTACAACAACATCAGCTTAATAGAACTGACAGCGCAGATATCAATATAATGATCCATATAATTAATTAATGAAGACCTTTGCCACTCGTCACTGTTGATGATAGGAGAATGAAATTTAACTCTTGATAAATTTTACTGAGTCAATACGATGCCCAGAGAGTATATAAGATTGATATATCTGCAAAAAATATGCGCACTGAAGTTTCTGCACCTATTTACAATGACAAAAACATTTCCTATCAATGGTTATTCTTTATCTCTTGACCCGGACTACTGACATTATGTGTCAAAGCTAAAGGTCAATCAATACTATGATCAATCTATGAGAAAGAAAAAGAGTACAACACAATGGAAGGTTTTATTATTTAAAAGTGGAGTATTATTAATTCCCACTGCATAATTGTTTCTATGAACCAATGTGTAATATTAGTTCCTCCAGTATATATGATTTAGACCATGAATATCAGGGGTGGAGGATCAGTAGGGATGCATGATTACAGTGAACTGTGTATCACATAATTCCCTAGCTATCTATTTTACTTACCCAAAAGGGTAATGCACAAAGAATGGCATAAATTCAAAAGATAAATATGTGGCACATGATGTGTAGTTTTTCCCAGGAAGAACATATGATGCTTCTTGAACCAATAGCTGTTCTTGGTTCCCTGAGAGCTATGGTCCAAGCAGCAGCTATAATGGAAAAAAAAAATATTATGTACACTAAGTTGTGGAGAAACAAGCATGAATTTCCTGTTATGACTAAATAGACTGCAGATAACTATACTTATGCCTTGTTTCTTCAGGTCAATGCAACATACATCTGCAGTAACCAAATGGACAGCCGATTATTTTATAATTTATTTACAGTAAGATTTCATTGTCAAACAAGGTATGCGTTTATGATGCCAAATTATACCAGATTAGGGTGAGCGGCATGGATGGACGAAGACAATTAATTTGAAAGTGAATGCCTGCTTAAGATTAGCAAATCCACTCGGTGCATCTTTTTTGGCCACAACCAGCACACGAGAAACCAAAAATAGTTTATTCCCAAAATTGGGTTTACAGAAAACTCCAAAATTTTGACTTGTCTTTTCCAGAATTGTCTAATCAGCACTCAAGAAACAATTAAGTCAAAGAAGACCAGAACCAGCGGAAGTAGGACACAGAGAAATTACGTTCATGAAGGGAGAAATTACGTCCGTCAGGGGAAAAAAAAAGGTGAAGTTACAATTTTGACAGTTATTTACTCAAGAAATAGAGGGCCTAAACGAGGACTCATTATAAGTCCGTGCTTTCCACTCATTTGTTACTTCTTAAGGTCAATGCGCCCAACAAAGCGAGATCTAGAAGGACTACTGTTTAGTTGAAGAAAATTCCCCGACACAGAAGTCAAATCTAAGGAAACACCAAAGAGGATGCGGAAAAGGGTGCTGATTCATTATCTTACAGATGCCCTTTGCCGTATCGGAAAAGATGTGCTCTCCGTCAGTGAAAGCAGCGGGAGCTGAAGACCTTCCGTAAGTAAACCCTCGTCCTCTTCCTCGTCCTCGTCCTCGTCCGTGTCGGCAACTGCAAGCATCTTATCGAAAGAGATGAATTATCAAGCAACTAAAAGCGACGCGGATGGAGAAAGACCCTACATCACATCATGTTTGCTGCAAAAGCATCGAACAAACAAAACCTAGTGGCAGTGGGTCTGAAGAAAAATTGGCTATTTTTAGTGAATGAAGAAACTGGAATTTCTATTTATCTGTATTTTTACAGACAGAATAAACTGGAATTTCTATAATTATTTGTATTTTTAGTGGCTATTATTTCTAAAAAGTTAACTGGTTATTTACCAAAACGCTTAATAATCAAATTAAAAAAAAGGCAAATTATTATAAAAAATTATGAAACAAAATTCTCAATTTCATTATATTAAATTTTTTGACAAAACAACTTCACAGACAAATTAAAGATGTCAAATTATATTTTCCAAAGTTATAAAACACATCGATCATTTAAATTGTCCAGAAGTAGTTTTGTACACTTATTTTTCCCCTTAGTTTTCAATTATTTGTCCAGAATCATTTAACTTGTCAAGTATTTAGGTCGAAGTGAACTACCTACGAAGTCTAAAAATTGAAGTTTAATGATCACTCTTCGAGTATTTAGGTTGAAATTCTGACCAAAGTTCCTGAAACTGAATTATATGTTTTCAAATCAGGAAAATACAGATCATTCTCCCGGATAAGATGGTTAGTGTATGAATATTATTATCTTAAAATTTATGAGTCAAAATCTAACAAAGTCAGTACATCCATCCTTTTTACGTATTAGTCACAATATTCAAATTAATAATCTCCATAATTTATCTTTTCCGTGTTGGTCATGGATTAACGATGACATTGAGGACAAGCATGAGAATAAGATTTTGAAATACAGTAGCATTAGCTGAACGGTGTGACTTGGTACTCTTCCACTAACAGTTGCAACATTGAACAATAAACAAGCTTTGTACCGATACAAAGCTTACAGATACTGGCTCTTCTACGAGACCTTATGAAATTTGTAACATGTGTATTTCCGAATGATAGAACACACTCACGGTAGCAGTTAGTAATTTACAAGAAGTCAGACAACCACGGTGATGAATTCTTGAACAGAAAAGCACACCTGCATTCAGTCCATGATACCACGTTTCACACGGGCCCTTTGCTAAAGAGCAGCCAGCCATGGGCACCAAGATACTGCCGTAGTTTCCTAACACGGTAGATAAATATATATATATATAACAGGCGATCAACAACAATCAGCAGCAGATCGGATGGACATAATCACTGATCTAATGAAGTCAGTCGACAGAAGCATTCACTTCGGATGCAGTGTCAAATAGTTTATATGATGCAAGAAATGCAGGACCGTAGAGTATCAACAACTTCTAGCCGATAACTGTAAACTATGATGTATTATCTTTTCATTGCTGGATGGCTATTCTGACACGATTGCTCAAAGCTGATGGCCTTCCAATTGCTTCAAGAATCCTACTAAAGGCTATCTTCATAGGGACGCATGTAACAGAAGGCACTTGCCCTGCAGGTTTTATCAAACCGCCCAACATATTGCTACCTCTAGCATGTGATACCTTAACACCCCCACCACCAAATCTTTTTTCAATTGTGAAAGAAGATAGTGCTCTAGTTTTTTGGCTCGACAAGCTTACTCTCTTATGGGACTTTTTCTGAATTTTTCCTGATGATGATTGGTGCTGGTGGCGATGAGAAACTTTCTTATTTGCTACCTTAGGTACATTCTGGGAAAGATTGGGATATATGAAGGAAGGACATGCATTTTGATATCCAGACCCCACAGCTTCACCATCTTCCAAAGACGATGCAACTGGATGAGAACGAGGAACTCGTTGCATAACTGTTCTTCTTGCAGTCCTCCAAACTGGTTGGTTAGCTGTATTTTCATCTGTATTCGCATAATTGATGCACAAATATTCACCTGTGCAACCATCTTCTAATATTTCAATCTGGATGGGGTGCCCTACAATTGCTTTTGCATTCAACCTACTCATCAGAGAAACCAAAGGAACACGCTCGCCTTGATAACTGGCTTTAACTTTCAGGTCAACATCATACAAAATGGTTCCCATATCTCTCATGGCATGAGCCGCATAAACAGGATCATAACACTCATCAGAGTCTTCCCAGTATTTACCTTTAAGTCCATAAGGTGGTTCATCAGCTTCCCAGCCTGATGTTGACATCAAATGAGAATCACCTTCCAAATTGTTAAAGCCAATATGGTTTCGCCCAAGATCCCTAGCTGTTCTAGAGGCCAGTTTATGTCTTTCTCTTCTGTACTCATCCTGCTCGTGAAGGAAATCTTCACGAATCAAATCAACCTCATCACAAGCATAACTAAGCTCCTTTTTGATGTACAAACCTTGATCAGAAGCCTTCTGTCTGCAAGGTTCCATCTCCATTTTCGAACTACCACACCTGATTACATTTGTTGTTTCCCTCATAGAACAATCCCATTTATCTGAACTCATAATGCAGATCTTGCCATCCATTCCATCAATTGGCAGCTTAACTACACTACGGTGGTTGCGTTTTCCTTTTATATGCCATTTACAGATTCCAACGCCAGTAGTGTCAGCTGCAGATTGTTCAAAAGGATGAAGGTTGGATATGATAGTGGAAGAAGGCACTTCATCATTGCCCATCTGTTCAAATTCATCTGAAACACAATGTTGAGGAGGGTCACAATCTTTTGATCCAAGGGATCGACCAGTATCTGGAACGAAACCAACATAGATAATATAAAGAATAATAGAAAATTTAGTTAATGATAACTGCAAATAAGCATCCAAATCAGAAACTAATACTGGGTTAAGAAAATAGCACAAATATCCTCCATTCAATCAAAATTTATGTTCAGTGTATTATTCACAATTGGTACAAATGAGAAAGCAGGGTAAAGTTCTTGTTTGGTTGACCTTGTGATTTATCTCCCTTCACATAACCTGGGGACGGGCTATGAAGGAGATCTGAGGTGAGCGTAATCACTGTTTGTTACAATTGTTTGTCCGAAATGTTTAACAAGGCATGAGATGCACAATAAAAAATAACCAACTTGCCAACTATATGCTTTTGCCCCTGCTAGTCTAAATTCTCACTAATATTCAATAACTAAAGTTGTTTGGCTCAGAATTAAGAACTCATCCAGCAAGGATTTCGTGTTAATGTTTAACTTTAACCATTCGACAGCATCATTGAATATTTATTATTATTATTACTATAAGGTATTGCAAAAGCTTGAAGCTTTGGATTAGTACCATCCATTAACTGAAGTGCAAAAGGTTTCAGTTGTTAATTAACAACAGAGCAAAATACTAGTTCGCAAAACTGCAATCATCTACATTAAAGCAATATAGTGATATAAGGACTTGACATATTTGTGGCCACATTTGCAAAACCAACGAATATGATACAGAGTCATGCTAAACTAAACATTACTTAGGTAAGTAAAATGCAATAAAAGAAAAACAAAAATAAGACTTACAAACATAAGACCCTAAATGTGCCAATGATGATGCAGATCAAGCTAAAAGATCACACTATTCAAGAGTAATACCTCCTGAGATATGCCCCTCCATCTCAGTGTCCAAGTAATCCCTCGGAGAAGTATCTGAATCATTTGTCAAACTCATCTCAGAAGTTGAGCAATCTTCTGCCACTGAACCAGGTTGATTGAAACCACACTTGTCTGACAATGATTGAGTTTCTTCAGAAGAATTATCTCTATCATCCTGTGAGACAATTGAATCAGCAGAAAGATAGATGCAGCTACTTTGTTTTTCCTGACAAATACCCATATGGTCTTGCTGGCCTTTCAATGAGAAATCATAAGGATAACAATCAAGATGAGAAGAATGAGCTGGTATCTTTGCACTAGTTTGTAGAAGTTGAACAAGTGGACGACGTCTGTCACGTTTTTTGACTGAAGACTCTTCAGAAAATCCACCATGTGACCTTTTACTCTTGATTGTCAAATTACTTTTATCTCCATTGGCATGACTTGCACCTCCGACTATATCGTCAGAACCTACAAAAGCATTGACATCATTCTCAGCAAATTTGGTGCTAGTCAACAAAGAAACAGACACAGAGACCCTTTTCTTTAGAACAATAGGCAAACTAAGATCCTGGAGTCCTCTCATTCGAGAAATAATTTCAGAAATATTTCCTATTTGCTTACAATTTTTTGCATCATTTGAAATCATACAATTGCTCATATTTTTTTTCAAGCAACAAACCTGGTTTTCTAATAAGTGGAGCCTTGCGAACGGCACAATCACTTTGGAATGACGATTCATCATTTCCGGCAAATTTATCTGAAGATGACAAGTTATTAAACTCTATCTTCAGAGTACCCAAAGGCTTGCTGGTAATTCCATTTGAGATAATCGCTTGTTTTGGTTGCTTTATCTCAAGCTGCTTTCTCTCAAGTTCAAGAGCATGAAGAATAGCATCTTCTCTGCGGGCATATTTTTCCCTTTTCTTGATAGGTACTCCTAATGAAGCTTCAGCCTTCTCAATGCAAGCATCAAACTCCCCACAGCGAAATGACTTAACACGCTTTGATTTTTCCAGATTGTACCAGTCACTGCAGGTAGGTTCATCTTAAAAATCACTACTAAATATTAATACATGAGATTACATAGGCATAACCAGATAAACAAAATGCAATATAATCCAAGGTTTGTATGAGCCAAGTAATTAATTTCTCCAATATGTAAACTTATACCAAAAGGTAAAAAAAAAAAAAACAATATGAAGCTTATAGCCATGAATAAGGAAACTGTTGGGAGGTCCATCTAAAGATTTTGGAAGCATTTGCAGCTTTGCACAGTGCCAATTAATGAAGATAAGAGTAGGTTCTATCTTTTGCTCAACTGGCCTTTGGATGTTATTGCCAAGGTCTTACTTCAAATCCCCTCCAAGTCCTCAAAAACAAACAAAAGAAGAAAAACTTCAAAAGTCGGTGGTATCCCTGTTTTAGACTTTTAATTGATTAGCATTAGGATTAGAAAACTGCATTAGAATAATTGAATCCAGTTTGATTTTTTGGAATGAATTATAACCAAGGTCTTGGTTTAAATCCACCTATATGTATACTGTGACTATTCAACTATTATTAACTAATGCCTCCACCCGAACCCAGAAGAATGGTAAAATGGTTGTCCTGCCCTTGTTAAATAGTCTTGATGGAGAAAAACATGAAAAGGACTTCAACTCATCCAATTGCAGTGCTCTTCTAAAACACAGGACATATCAATCAGAATTGGAAGCCAGACAGACTGGCATGTTCCTTGGTCGAGAAAAATGTAAATTGTATTTGCGTTCAGAAACAGCAAAAGTAAAAGTTCCAGATGGTACATAACTATCTTTCCTTTGATTCTACAGACTTCCACAACTTAATGTATAATTCTCAGTTTCCAATAAACAAAAGTTCCAGTAGTTGTAGAGTTTACCAAATCCTATGCCTCAATTAAACACCATTCCTCTAGGTTATCTATTCAACAATAAATTAGCCATAGCATTATATTGTACTCCTGAGACTAGCCTATGTTTGAGTTAAACTAGATATTTGGAATGGTTTCAATTCCATTACAATGCCCTAGGGAGGGAAATGTTTATTGAACTATTGAGCATTCGGCGCTTACAGTAACCATTACATGGATTCTTAATACTGCAAACAAAAGAACAAATCTCAAAAATTAAGTCATCAGAAAGCAAGGGACGGAGCTAGTGCAAGATAAAATTACATCATTTCTGGAACGAAAAACTGTGAGCACCGTATGCATGAAAAAATAATGAGTTTACTAAGTTGAAAAACAACAGGTAAATCAGAGATCTCACACGCTGGCATCCTCCCTACCCAGGAGCTTGACTGGCGTCCCTGACCTCGGGGACATGAGATGCGACGCCGAAAGCTCTTCTTGCCCGAGAATCCTCCCCGGCCACCAGGATCCGTTCCTCCGTCGCACCCAAACGATCGTCCCGACGCTGCAATCGGCGCCGATCCCTCCTCCATCTCCCCCCTCTGAACCCCCCATCGCCCGCCTTCCTAGCACCCTACGCCAGGCCCACCGGAACTGAAAGGAGCCCTAGAAATCGAAGCCACCGCGACAAGTGCCCGGCAGCCAATGTCACCGATGATCCCGACGGCGGAACACGGATTTTACAGATCCAATCAAGACGAGCCCAGCTCCGACATGAGTTCCCACTCATATCGAACGAGATCTCATCCTCGTTTACTCAGCAGAGGCCTCCTCTCCCTAGGGTTTCACCGATCGCGGCAACCACCACCTGAACGGCGGCCGTCCTCGCACCGCCGACGAATCGATGTGCAGTTCACCCTTTTCCTCCCGCCCCGTTGTCGCTCACAAAGCAGAGGGATGAGATGAGGCGACGCTGATGCCCAAGAGAAGGAAGACGAAAGGAGGAATAATTTGTTTTTTTTTCCAATTTTTATTCAAAACAGTAAATGTAGGAAGACGGTGACGACGACCTCCGGAGACCGCTCCACGAATCGCTGGTTCGGTAATTGAATAAATAGGCACTCGCCGTTTACAATTTTTTTTTTTTTCTGTTTTTTCCTTTTCTACGTCCGTCTTCCGTCTTGGCGAGGCATTGAGTCGTCGAGATGGCTAAGCGATGGCAATCCAACGAAGGACAGCATTTGGTGCCACGTGTTCTGCGCACGAGGCAATGCCCTTGGCTAATTATTACATGTACGCGCCGCTGACAACGTGATCAGATGGAACTGCCACGAAATGAGCTTCGGCGTACGCTACGAGAGCAGATCCTGTCCCAAAAAAAATCCCTTTCTCTTTTATTTCGCTTTTCAACGACGACCGATGAGTCATTTGATCGTCGATTGAACATCACTGACAACCTTCGGTCATCGCCCTGAATAAAATCATACCCTGGGATACAGTGAATCCGTTGGGATCATCGTAATTGCGATCTTGTCGAATTCACTGTCAAATCCGACGAGATTATAATTGCAACGATTCCGACCGATTCATCATTCTTTTAGAATATCATTTGATTCGGTACGACGATCAAAATTCATCAGTGGCATCCAATCGACAATCGGACGACTCATCGATCGTCGCACAGAAAATGGGACAGGTGGGAGAGGCATTTTTCGGGAGGGGCCAAAAAATACGGCGAACATGGAACTGCCACCAAACGAGCTTCTTCGATATACGCCACGGTGATCGATCACTCGGTCAATTCAAACGGGATCTCTGTCCCAGACGATCTCTATCCCGCCTATCTTATATTCATCGACGATAATCGATGAGTCGTCTGATCGACGATCAGACACTATTGATAATTTTTAATAGTCGTTCAGAATCAAACGGGAATCAGTCGAAATCGCCATATAACAATGTCGTCGGATTCGAAAATAAATACAGTGAGATTATAATTACGACGATACCCGATGAGTTTAGCGTACCTCCCGGAGTATAATTTTATTCAAGATGGTAGTCTTCGATCGTCGATAGTATTCGATCGACGATCGAACGACTCGTCGATTATGAGACAGAAGGACAGGGATCGGATAGGATAGCGGATCCGGTCTCCGGTCAATTTGGCTAACAAAGCCGCACATGATTATTTAAAAAATAAAAAAACAAATGATGAGAGCCCGCTGATTTTTCCTCGCCAGCTGTTGCGCTTGCAGTTTGGGCTCTTTCGTGGTCTCGTGTGAGCAAATGAGGAGTTCTTTATTTCATTTCATTTCTTTTTATTTCCCATGGTTCATTACATTCATTCTACCCTACTAATACATGCGAAACTTGACAAGTAATCGTAGTTCTGCTCTACAAAGGAGAAACTTCTGTTTCTAATACTAATAACAACTCTTCTGTGTCCCTTAAAAAGCTTCCTACTACGTTCTAATCTGTACTGCGAAGGAAACAAATCCTCGAATAAAGACAAGTATATTTCAACGACGTTAATACATGCCTAAACGTGTTACGAGTCCTTTTGACCAGGTAAAAAACACGAGTTCTGACTTACCAAAGGTTTTGTAGTCCATTTGAGGTACAAAATCACGAGTTTTGAGCTACAAAAGTCTTTCTTTTTAGCGTGGCGAAGTTTGGGGGTGTGTTCAATTAAGAGATTTAATAATCTTCATTGATTTTTTTTAATGCTAGATTTTTATAGAGTTGATAGAGAATTTCACGGAGTTTTATAAAAAAATTTTAAAACATTTGTAGACATTTATAAACTTTTTCATGAAAATTTATGAATTTCATAATTTAATAATATATTATAAAAACAAATACAAATTAGTCATATTCACTTTATAGAAATTAAATTTTTAATTATTAGATTCAATTAAACATAACTAATTAATTAATCGATATTTTTAATGATAAATGATAACTTATTTATCGATATTAAATATTCAGATAATAAAAAAATATTCAGAATTTATGATATATTTTCAATAGTTTTTATGGGAAAGAAAAATCTAACAAATTAATACTTCTATTTCCGTCGATCTCCAATGTTGTTGCATCAGTGTCATATCTTAGTTTTTTTTTAGCAGTTCCATTTTCAATTGTAATTCTCATATCTTCGTGATCCTCAAAAGTAACTATTCGATAATATGTTCATGGTTCGGGTGATTGCAAAGAATGAAAAATAGTAAATATTAAAATTAATTATAATTATAAATTTTATTATTTTAAATAGAAAATACTAATATTAAAATAATCCGTCCATATTTCTTCGAGAGCCATGAATTTTTTAATCTAAGGATCTCAATCAAAATAAGAGTTATGAAACACAATTTTTTCACTTATTAGCTCTATGATTTCTTCATTATCTCATCAAGAAACAAACAAAAATATTACACACATATAATCTTTAAATATATGATTTAAAAATTTTCATGCAAAATATAACTTTGAAAGTTGACCGTGTGAATTCTGGATTATATAATTTTCTAGAGAGAAAAAAATCTCTCATCTTATGAGAGAGAAAAAAGAGAAAGAAAATTTGAATACTAAATTTGTATGGAGTTTATAAGAATCTATATTAAATATACCAAGATTTTAAAGTACTTGATACACAAACTGATGCTCCACAAACCTCAACAAACAAGAGCCGATCGAGAACATGATACACATTATCAAACAAGCTAACAGATCTCAAGGCAAGTAAGCCGCAAATACGCAAGATCACGATGATGGTTTTTCATTTTAGAAAAAAAAGAATCGGTGAAAGATCGATGACACGGCAATTGTTACTCACAAATTAATAGCGTTTACATATCATTTGATATGTCTGTATAATGAATACGGGATCACAATCAAACAAAACGAAATTATTCAAGGTTTACAGTCGATCTATTTGTTCATAATACCTCTACAATTTCTAGCGAACAGCATTTCAGTGATAGCCCAGCGGCGCAGGTGTATTTTTCAGCTCCATTCCCTGGTAATGAATATCCTGCAATGCAATCACCAACAGTGAGCTATTTCTACTATTGGAAGAAAGATATATAATGCAGTCCTCTTAACAGAGTGAGGTTAGCATACCGAAGCGAAGTGGTTGACGTCGCGGTGGTGTGCCTCATCGGCGCGGACGACAGTGACGACGTCCTTGAGCGTGGCGTCGGGCGGGAGGCACCAATAGTCGATGGCAATGGCAGGGGCGGGGACGTTCTCGATCTTGCCCGCCTCCAGGTCCTTAAGGTACTCGTTGTAGGAGTGGACGGCCTCCTCCTCCAGGTAACCGACCACACGGTGGGCGAACTTGGGCGACAGAAGGTAGCCCACGAAGTAGACGTTGAAGAAGACGCCCTGCACCGCAATCACCAGGGCCCGTTCGTGCCACCGCGGCTGCGTTACTTCCATGAAGGTCATCAGGTGCATCCGCTCATTCTCCGCCTCCTCAAGCAGCGCGCGGATCCAGCCGCCGCTGTGCTCGAAGCGGCGAAGCGACCGCAAGTGGAGAAGCATGCCGCCCACCATCCCAGGGACCGCCGCCACCGTCTCCAACATCATCACGCGGAATCCGTACCTCCTCTGTTTCAGATTTGGAGCAACTCAAGAGTTTAGTACAACGCTATAACACATAGATGCTGTCTAAAACTTCACCGTAAAACCTCGGAGAGGAAGAAAATTAAGAGAACGCACCTGGAAGAAGGTATCGACGGGGAATCGCAGACTTTTGACAGTCCAGTAGGCGATCTTGTCGAGGAAGGTGGTGGGGACGTGGTGTTTATGCAGATCGATCGACGTATCGGACTTGTACGCGTCCCATGGCTGAGAAATTTACCATGCCTGATATAATTAGATTTAGAGCAAGAGATTTAGCGATGCGATCGATTACTAGAATCGAGTCGCTTACCGTGAAGCAAGACCACCTCCAAGGAGTGCCGTCCTCCTTGGTGATCTTGTACCGCTCGATGCCCCAATAACTCGAAACATGCTTGCCTTCGCTAGAATGGGCGGCGGCGGCGGCAGACTTCGCCTCATCCTCCTTCTGCGCCTCGCCGCCGAGCGCCGGAGACGCCGAAGTGCTGGCCATCCGGACAGGGAACAGGCGCAAAAGCACCGGGGAGGGGGAACGCGAGGAGGACTGGAGCAGCGCGTACGACGGTTCCACAGCGGCGGAGGCGGCGGAGAAGAGGCGAGGGCCGAGGTGTCGGAACAGCGCCGATCCGGCCATCCGAGAGCCCATCGTCACCAGCAAAGCAGAGCGAGAAGCAAGACAAAAATCTAATTTAATTATGGAACGACGAAGAGTACGGGACGGTGATATTATAGCAGCCACGAAGCAAAAGGTGGAACCGGTCACCGGCCCCGGTCCTGGCCTCGTAAATCTCTAGAGAGAGATATCGTGAAGTTCGGTGCGCCGTGCGCGAGAGGGACATGGCAGTTTCCTTGCTTATCGGAACGTATCGATCGCAGCGAGTACACGATAGGAATTTTGGTGAACCGGCGGCGGGGGTCGACTGCCGAGAAACTTCCTTATTCATTTGGTCAACGATAGGAATTTGGTGAACCGGCGGCGGGGTCGACGGCCGAGAAACTTCCTTATTCATTTGGTCAACGATAGGAATTTGTGTGAACGGGCGGCGGGGGTCAACTGCCGAGAAATTTGATCTGGTAACCGGTGTTTCTTTTCTTGGGCGGAAATTTGATCTTCCACCTGCCACAGCTTGTACTTACACGCTTCTTTTAATGGAAACCTCGCAGGCCTAATTACGGGAGAGCAGATCCCCTGGTCCGCAAAAACGCGGACCAGAGAATGGACCACGTTCAATTGCGATTGAATTATGATCGTGATTCGATCGTAATTTATTCTCATCCCCTCTAGGATTCATCATGCATCCCCAAGTTATAGTTTGGGCTCGGGTGGGTCGTCGGAGGCCACCCGGAAGCCTAAATCCTAAATCCTAAACCCTAAATTCTAAATACTAAACCCTAAATTCATTATCGTGACTTTCGGGTGGCCTCCTACCACCCGCCCGAACCCAAACTATAACCTGGGGAGGCACGATAAACTCTAAAGGGGATGGGAACAAATTACGATCGGATCACGATCGCGATCCGATCGCAATTGGACGTGGTCCATCCCCGGTCCGTGTTTTTGCGGACCAGGAGATCTGCTCTATAATTACGGACCATTAATATATAATTTTATTTTCTAAATATTCCTTTACAACTAATGTTTCTTAAATGGTGATTTATCGGGCAAGTGATATATTTTTCTCGATTACGTATATAGTTTTAAAAAGG
Source organism: Boesenbergia rotunda (assembly GCA_024364735.1). NCBI lineage: Eukaryota > Viridiplantae > Streptophyta > Magnoliopsida > Zingiberales > Zingiberaceae > Boesenbergia > Boesenbergia rotunda. The sequence goes on from JAGFNQ010002687.1 coordinate 202,775, forward strand.
GAAACTTTATCTTAAATTCCTGATCAGATATATAAATTCTGATTCAGTCCCCATGTCAGGTAAATATCATTTTCACTCCCTGACATCACCTATTTCTTCATATTAACTTTCTCTCATATGAATTTATCTAATCGTCCTCCCTTTACTTTCAAACTCTCTCCACATCATATCTTCTTCTCGGCTTGGAGCTGCGTCGAAGGAAATCGGCGACCGTCGAAATCACTTCTAGTGAGCGTTGAAAACAAAAATCAAAGAGGCGACAGCCAAAGGATGACCCACCTATCAGCTTTAACCCAAGAATCATCGATTCAAAGTGTCGTTCATCTTCGACCAAGTGAAGACCTATCTTTCACCTTCAACCCAAGAATCATCGACGAACGTCGGGTTTGAATAAGAAAAAATGTGGTAATCGGTACAACCAGAGGAATTCTAACACGAAAAAGTGGTCTGCGTGTATTCCAAAAGCAGAAACAGAAATATCTCAAGTAGAAGGTCAGTTATATTCTTGTGCCCTAAATTTTGACCTATTTGTTAATCTTGTTTGTAAAATGAAATTAAGATTATTGTTTAGGTATGTTTCTGTAAAATTGTGTGAAAATTAAAAGTTTTATTTTTTTTATTTACAAGAGGTATCCAGGCTTGCATCTGACTAATCCGCTTAGCTGACCGGCCCTGCCCCAGAAAAATTCAAACTTTTAGTTCATGGGTGTTGTTGATTTTGTTAGGTTGAATTAAATTAGGTTTTTTGGTGTTCAAATTATAATTTATCTGAATGAGTTTGTATTATCTTTTCTTTAATTCAAGTAATGAATGAGATATCTGTGTATTTAGTAGTGATTATCAATAAATTGAGTAATGAACCCAATTTAAGTACTTTGATGGGCAGAAGGTTAGGATTTGTACTTTAGGGTATGAATGAGTACATGTGTTTGATAAGTAAATGTGTGTGTTTTATTTTCTCTAATTGAATGATTAAATGAGCGATGTGGTAATTATGTAATTATTATCAATAAACTAAATAATATATTGAATTTAAGTGGTATGATATCCAAGTTTGTATGGTTTATACATGATGGTATGATTGATAACTTAATTTATTTTCGCTTAATTTACTTTTTATGCAAATACAAGAAAAACAGCTTTTACAAGGAGCACCATAGAGGCTAAGCCAAAATCTATGGTGAAAGATAAGGGGAAGAAAATAATACAAGATGAGTGAAAGAGCAAGAGCAGCAAATAATCTTGTTCGCGTTGCTCTACTAGATATTTCAAAGATGTACTGGGTGAGGTGTTACCAATTATGAGTAATAAGTAAAAAGAGAGGATTAAAAGCACTCCACTTGCTTCATGGCTCGAGATGCCTATCAGTAGTATCAGAGTTGATTTAGTTTTAAAGAGAGGATTAAAAGAGAGGTGTTACCAATTATGAGTAATAAGTAATAAGAGAGGATTAAAAGCACTCCACTTGCTTCATAGCTCGAGATGCCTGAGATGCCTATCAGTAGTACCAGAGTTGATTTAGTTTTAAAGATATTCTAATTATTGCCTTCTCGTTCTTTCTTATTTGGTGACAACATTGTAGTTCTATTCACTTCGACTGAGTTTAGCATTGTCCTTGGTTTGGCCCATGTGGGGCAACCGATTGATCTAAATGCAAGTATGCAGTCCAAATTTATTGTTAGGCTATTTGGAGGAAAAGTTGGCAACGTAAATAGAACCATGATTCATGATAATACCGGTCATTAGCTGAATCTGAGAAGAAATTTGAAGTGGATGATTTTGTTAGGTTGTTTATTTGTCTTCTATTTAACTGTGTTATTTTTTCTGTTAATAACTATTTCACTCCTTGATTTATTATGTCATACATTGATAACTTGACGAGGTTATTTGATTATTCATAGGGAGATGCAGTATATAGATTTTTGTGCCACCAAATTATCTTGCATACCGGTAATGACAAAGGAAATGGTGGTTGCAAAATGTATTTAGATGGTTGTATTGTTGGTTTGATGATGAATTTTTAATATTTTAAGTGCAATTGTGATATGTTTAATATTATTATATTTATCTCTGTATATATTCAGGCATGACTATATGAAAGAATTCCTTCATTTGGACATGCATGTTCTTTATATTGTTTCCCCTGGTTCTTTCGCTGGGAACGGAGTAAGATATCAATCAAATATGATGTTGCTGAGAGATTATTTTCTAGAATTGATTTTTATAGGGTAAGTTGTTATGTTTTTAGTAGATATAATTATAGAAGTGACATTTTATTTATAATTGTGAAAATGTGTTAGATATAGTACTATTCCAGATGAGGAGATACTCTTAAGTGACAAGCAGGTAACTTCTCCCTAAATATAGAAATAATAAAATTATTGTTTTCTAAATAAGACAATTTTTTACTATATTACTTATATTTTTCAGGTGCCACTTTGTATAAGATGTTCTGAAATTTCTAATACTCAGAGGTTGCTTGAACCCATTGTTGCAGTTAAGAGCAATGAGGTGGAGGCCAAAAAAGTGAGTGAGGATTTGATTTTAGAATAAACAAAGATTGTTGAGGTTCAAGTGGGTGGTGAAAATGAACTTGTTGGGTGGCAGAAGTTAAATGTGGAATTGACAACTGCCAACATTGATGATAATGTTGATTTGATGATAAAAAAAATATTATTTCTGATTTGAATAAAGAAAATACAAGATTGGTAGGATCTGATTCAGAGAATGCTTCAGCTAGTAAGAGGCACAGTGGTGATAGATTTGAAGTAGAAAAAAAACTTATGTCAAGAGCTGATTCTGGCAGTGGTTCAAAAGAAGAGCACGTTTTTAGTAGTGATATTGGTACTTCGAAATCAGATAATATCAATCACTTTCAATCTTCTATTGTGGATACTGTGAGAACTAGAGCTGATCATATTCCGAAAAGAAAAAAGTCTATGTTTGTGACTCCTCCTAGCTCAACACCAAAACGTAAGAGGAAGGAAAAAAAAACAGGTAGATGAAGTATAAATACGAGATTCATTATTTTAAAATCTATTAGTTTTTGCATGTTATTGTATATTGTTACTAACTACGTATATATTTAGCTTACATTACTAACTATGTTTTCATATATGTTAATTTTATAGTAGATGTTAAGGATAGCGAGAGTCCTCCAAAGACTACATTGGATGTATATAAAAAAAGAATCGATTTTTGTGGACATCAATAAGCAGCTGAAGAAGAGAAAAAATTATTAACAGACTTTCTCAGTAAGGAAGAATTAGAGTACGTTTATTTTCAATATGTGAAATTAGCTTAAACACTTCTTATCAATTTTGTAATATTATTTTTTACTCTCCGGAATGTTGTGATATGGCAAGATGAGTTCATAAGCTTAACTGGAACTACATTTTATTCTTTTTTGTTTAATAATCAAATCATAAATGTTTATATGAAGATTATGAAAAAACACAGTTTAATTTATGGATTTAAAATTTACTGTACGGACACAAATATACAGGATTGTAGCAAATCAAGATATTTGATAGTTGATATTTGATTTTTAATTCTTATTATATTAAGAAACATAATTATATCTTATTTTGAATGTGTAGAAAGAAATTTTACAGTACTTACAGAAATATGACAAATATAGGCAAATACACAAAATAGATTATGATGCTTTCCTTGTAAGGTTGACATCCACAATAAGGAGCAAACTACAGGAACTAAATAAAGATCTATTTAGAAAATGTAATTATATCATTTTTTCTAATTAATGATAGATGACATTGCTATTTATCGATTTTTAATCTATCTAAAGGGAAATTCAGATTGTGAAATTCAAACATTAATTCATTTGCATTTGAGACTGCTAAAGTTTACATGAGTTTGACAATATTCTACTATAATGTCTTAAGATCACAGTATCAAAACATTTACTTTATGTGACAGCCCACGCTCCTAGGATAAGCCCGAGTCAGAGGAGCTTTTACTTAATATATCACCGAATCGCACCAGCACTCTAGGCCCCCAGTCGGCCTCCTAATCATGTGCCCTCAGTCGGCACCGCTACTCTAGACCCTCAGTCAGTCTCCTCGTTCTGTGCCCCCAGTCGACATTCGTGTTTAACGTATTATCGTGACTCACAAGAATAACCACTACCTGACACAGGATGTCGGCCTCCTCGGTCGGTACAGGAATGACATCATTTCTACATTTACCACGAGTATCTCACTGATGTCATGAACTCTCTGCCATATCCTAACCCCCCTACTACGACCACCTACCTCTGTGTCAGGCCGAGCGACGCCCAACGACATTGGCCTTTAAGTTGACACGACCATTTTCCTTATTCCGGTATGCGACATATTACCCTGTAACCTCTGGACATGTCCTGCCGTGTTCTCGCTACGGGGCAAAAGGTGGCAAACTGAGCAGCAGCTGTCAACTTCCCCGGCTATATAAGCCTCTTCACTTCACACATTCCAGGTACGCGCGATAGTGTATTTCTACTGTTCCATTACTTTCCTTTTGCTCTACCACCATCGGGGACTGACTTGACCATCAGAATATCTTATCAGAGACTTTTTCCGACGGGTTCTAACAGTTTTTATCTTACAGGCCAGGAACGAACACTGAAACCCGCTTCAACAACACATGAGCCTTAGGAAACCATCTCACCTTTGGGAGTCCACTTCGTTTCGCGACACATGATCATATCTCAAGGCAATTAAGCATCAAAACGAAATTATTCCAGGTTTACAGTCGATCTATTTGTTCATAATACCTCCACAATTTCTAGTGAACAGCATTTCAGTGATAGCCCAGCGGCGCAGGTGTATTTTTCAGCTCCATTCCCTGGTAATGAATATCCTGCAATGCAATCACCAACAGTGAGCTACGGGTGCCATTTCTACTATTGGAAGAAAGACGATGCAGTCCTCTTAACAGGGTGAGGCAATAGTTAGCATACCGAAGCGAAGTGGTTGACGTCGCGGTGGTGTGCCTCATCGGCGCGGACGACAGTGACGACGTCCTTGAGCGTGGCGTCGGGCGGGAGGCACCAATAGTCGATGGCAATTGCAGGGGCGGGGACGTTCTCGATCTTGCCCGCCTCCAGGTCCTTAAGGTACTCGGTGTAGGAGTGGATGGCCTCCTCCTCCAGGTAACCGACCACACGGTGGGCGAACTTGGGCGACACCAGGTAGCCCAGGAAGTAGGCGTTGAAGAAGACGCCCTGCACCGCAATCACCAGGGCCCGTTCGTACCACCGCGGCTGCGCCACTTCCATGAAGGTCATCAGGTGCATCCGCTCATTCTCCGCCTCCTCCAGCAGCGCGCGGATCCAGCCGCCGCTGTGCTCGAAGCGGCGAAGCGACCGCAAGTGGAGAAACATGCCGCCCACCATCCCAGGGACCGCCGCCACCGTCTCCAGCATCATCGCGCGGCATCCGTACCTCCTCTGTTTCAGATTTGGAGCAACTCAAGAGTTTAGTAGAACGCTATAACACATAGATACTGTCTAAAACTACACCGTAAAACCTCGGAGAGGAAGATAATTAAGAGAACGCACCTGGAAGAAGATATCGGTGGGGAATCGCAGAATTTTGACAGTCCAGTAGGCGATCTTGTCGAGGAAGGTGGTGGGGACGTGGTGTTTATGCAGATCGATCGACGTATCGGACTTGTACGCGTCCCATGGCTGAGAAATTTACCGTGCCCGATATAATTAGAGCAAGAGATTTAGCGATGCGATCGATGAGAAATTTACCGTGCCCGATATAATTAGAGCAAGAGATTTAGCGATGCGATCGATTACTAGAATCAAGTCGCTTACCGTGAAGCAAGACCACCTCCAAGGAGTTCCGTCCTCCTTGGTGATCTTGTACCGCTCGATGCCCCAATAACTCGAAACATGCTTGCCTTCGCTAGAATGGACGGCGGCGGCAGACTTCGCCTCATCCTCATTCTGCGCCTCGCCGCCGAGCGCCGGAGACGCCGAAGTGCTGGCCATCCGGACAGGGAACAGGCGCAAAAGCACCGGGGAGGGGGAACGCGAGGAGGACTGGAGCAGCGCGTACGACGGTTCCACAGCGGCGGAGGCGGCCGAGAAGAGGCGAGGGCCGAGGTGTCGGAACAGCACCGATCCGGCCATCCGAGAGCCCATCGTCACCAGCAAAGCAGAGCGAGAAGCAGGACAAAAATCTAATTTAATTCTGGAACGAAGAAGAAAGAGTAGGGGACGGTGATATTATATTTCAAAAGGTTGGAACCGCCAACCCAACGGCTCCTTGGTCTCTGCCCCATAAGTGTCCAGAGGGGGTAAATCACGGTGAATGTTGGGCAGGCTAAGACACCCAGGCGCGAGGGATTTTTTTAAACAGCAGCCGAGGTTTCACTCCTCGTTCATACTGTCGAATCTCGAACCCACGACCACCATTTCAAGTGTGAGTTTCTTAACCAGCTGATCCAGCCCGTGGGGGCAGGGGACGGTGATATTATAGCAGCCACGAGAGGTAGGGAGAGTTCGAGGCGGTTCGAGGGCAAATCTAAGCCGTCGAATCCGCCAGAGATTCGTGAAGAGCGAGATCAAGGTCGGTGCGCGAGAGGGACGTGGGAGTTTCCTTGCTTATCGGAACGTATCGATGGCAGCGAGTACACGATAGAATTTTGTCAACGAAGCAATTAATTAAATAAACGGAGTTCTCGTGCCATTTTTGTGGCGAGGTGAGCTGGAAACCGGTGTTTCTTTTCTTGGGCGGCAAGGCAGGGCGCTGGAGCAGGTTTAGGAAATTTGATCTCCCACCTGCCACAGCTTGTATTTACACGCTTCTTTTAACGGAAATTCACAGGCCTAATTACGGACCATTAATATATAATTTTATTTTCTAAATATTCCTTTACAGCTAATGTTTCTTAAATGGTGATTTATCGAAAATCAACGTGGTTGATTTTTGAAAATTAGTGTTATGTTGTTGATTTTCAAAAATTAGTAACACGGTGTTATTTATTTTAAGAAATCAATAATAATATTGTTGTTGATTTAAACTTTGAAATATTATAACTTTGATTGGGATTGAAACATGAGACGTAAAATATATCAAATCAAAGATCGTTCAAAGTTCTTCGATATAAAATATTGTGCATTTCGTAGCTCAATCAAATAAAAAATTATGATATTTCAAAATTTAAGTTTGCAACACATACTTGAATTGAGTTGAAAAAAAAATCACTGCTCTTAATATAATATTTCACGATGGTGTTTGATGACATAGATGTAATAAGGAGATTGTGCCAAGCACATAAGACTCTGATTAGTCAATCAGAAGATATCTCTAGGTTCATCAGCCACTTTACGTACGAAACCGATTGATAGTTATTAGTTTGCAGAAGATTATATTGTTGGTCTTCAAAAGATCAGCAACATATTGTTGTTGGTCTTTTGAATATCAGTAATATGCTGCTATAATTATGAAATCATAGGTGCTACAATTACAAGTTTAATTTTGAGAGTTTATAACTTTTGATTTATATTAATGTAGGATTAACATGACCTCCTAAATTTCAAAGGATCATAATTTTTGACCGAATATTTGGAATCAGGATCTTTCAACGCCTACACATATAGAATTTGAAAATCTAGGTTTCTTATAGGGGAAACTCTTAACAGCCAAATTTTGACCCAAATTCTACCGTGAGTCTCCAAAGATTTTATTACTATTTTTAAATTACTATCAGGCCCAAATTTGTGTTGTTGCTTCTTCATAGTTGCAATAACGATGAGATTTGACTATTAGTTGCACAATGTATCACCTGGAAGATCTTTGAATGAATTTGAATTTGATATATTATATGTCCTATAATTCAATCGGAATTAAAAGTTATGATCACTCAAGTTAAACTTATAGTTACAACAACTACGATTTCGTAGTTGATATAATGTGTTGTTGGCCTTTGGAACACTAGTTACTAACTTTATTTTGATAGATCAAAATTTTTGACACGGATTAACTATGAGACACATATTATATTTGTTCCGGAAGGAGTCGTCGACGATGGCCAGTCACTGAGGCTTAGCCCCGGCGGGGATGACTACGTCGCTGAGGAACTTGGGGGTCCTGCAAAAGTAACACAAGTGTTAGGGGGACACGCGCGGCAGGGGCTGGCGGAGTCCACTCCGACGCTCAAGTTAGTAGGTTTTTTTGGTTTTTTTTTTGTTGCTCAAGTTAGTAGGTTGTCCGCTTGGTAGTGAGAAAGAGTGATAGTATGCAAAGACGAGAGATCGTAACCCCCTTACCGGAGGGGTTGAACTACCTCTTATACTGGTGTCGGCAGACTAGTCGTGCCCCCCTTTTGCGGCGCCACGTTTCCGATATTCAGGCCGTACCCCCTGCTTTCGGCGGTAAAAGGGTATCCTTTGAAACAGTCCGCGTCGTTATCCTTTTCTATCTGGTTTGGACACTCGGGGCTCTCGAGGTCGGCTGTTACGAGGACCCCGCCTCCCGAGGTTAGCTCGGGGGTCTTTGGGTGTGATATCTCCAGAAGTACTCTCGTGGCCTAACCTCTCGAGGAGGCTTCCGCGCAGGGTCCTTGGCCTTACCTTCCCGAGCGCCCCCCCGAATGGGGGGTCCCGGGGCCCGAGGGGAGAGGTTAAGTCGTATCCTGGCTTCTTCATCCCCCGTGCCGGGCACGGGCTAGCCAGCCCCATCAATATCAAATCGAAGATTTTTTTAACAAATTTAGATTTAATATATTGTGAATCGTGTAGTTCAATCCGAATAAAAAATTATGATCTTATAAAGTTATAATTTATAATTATAGCAGTTACGATTTCGTAGCTGCTATAACGCGTTGCTAGTCTTTAAAAGACCATTAACAATGACAAGTTGCTGGCTTTCTAATGATCGACATCAATTGCAAGTTATTGATTTTTGAAAAGAATTATCTTTGTTGTTAGTCTTTCAAAAGAAAAGATCGACAACACATTCTAGCCGTTATGCAATCGTAACTGTTACAAATATAAATTATAATTTTGAAAGAATATAATTTTTAATTTAGATTTAACTATATAACACATAATATATCAAATCAAAATCCGTTATATTTAATTTAATATATCATAGGTCTGATAGTTAAATTTCATCACTGTAGCAACTAGAAAAATTAATGAAATAATATTATTACTTTTGAAATCAACAATACAAGGTTGTTGTTGATTTTTTTACTGATTTTTAAGCAAGCTGAAAAGGGGTTTGAAATTTTTTGTCCGATGAATAATAAAAAGGAAGGGAGAGATTGGATATTTTCAAAATCACATTCTTAACATGGGAAAATGTATAATTAACTACGGTTTTTGATAAATTGCCGTTTCTTAAACATAGTTGAATAGTGTTTTTTTTTTAAAATCATTTTAATTGTTAGATTTATTTGATGGTTATAAGTGTCTAACTATACGTTGACAGTAAATTATATATTGAAACGGATCGAGGTGCCGGGCGCCTAAATATAATATTTCTTTTCACGACTTTTCCCTTTGTGTTTTTGTTAAGCAATAAAGCATCTCCTTTCCCCTTCCCTTTCCAATTTTTTGCCAAATCTAACTCCCTACTTCGAAGTGCCATCGACCCCGTTCCCTTTCGACGTCTTGGTTCGCCGACGCCCATCGATCGCCGAGAGATCATCCCACTTCGGGCGATCTCTGGCTATCTGAACTCGAAAGCCATGGATTTCAACTAGCTTTTGTCTCTTATGGATCCGCCGGAACCCTCCGGCGGCAGCGGAAGCGGAATCGGCAAAGAAACGAGTGGAGGTGTGGGAGGAAGAGTACCTCGCGTATTTTTCCTTTGGAATCTTTTTCTCCCCCTCGCCGCCCCCTTTCTGTTTTCCTTCCTTGCGGGACTCGTCGGCTTGGCCATTGAGCAACTCTCCGTCACTTCCCTGGTCTCGCTACCCTCGACTTGTAGAATTGTTTCTAGTGGTGAGCTTCTTGATGCTTGTTCACAATGTTCTTCGCTATCAGGCATAATTTCTTTCATGTATCGTTTCCCTAACCGAAATGGTGAACAAGTTGACCTAGCGTAGTTTGCAAATTTCACATTTAATTAATCTGTTCTTGTATACCCGTTGATTCAATCTTATGACTATGAGTTCACGTCCATTATTTATTGCTTCATGTGTTGGATAATGGCTTTTTTCTCTATTATACATTGGAATTACTTTAGTTGTTAACATGGGTCGTATGCAATATATACTTATCATGTTGTTTCTTCCGTCCCTTTACATTCCATCTATAATATGTATTTGGTATGTTTTCAAGCTGGTGAACAGTGATACATTTACCTTAGAAGTGCTAACTAGCTCAATGCACATGATGAATCTTTGCTATCCTTTCAAACTGCGAATTTCTTGCTTCAATATGCATTGACATTGACCTGTTATGCTTGGATATCTTCTAGGTGTAGATGTTAGAACATCCAAGACATGCGAACTTGGAATATTGAATTATAAAGCTAAGCGAGTGCTCTATCCTTCAGAGAAGAGCACAAGATTCCCTTGTCATTATGATTACTATTGGTCTGCTATTTTTGAGGTGATCGATAATCTATTTAAATCAGACTAATCAATCACTTCAATACTATGCTAATAGAATGAAAAGATTTATGCATGCAGGTAGAGTACAAAGAATATATTACTAGCCAAATATTTCATGCAGTGGCAGAGGTCCCCAAAGAAGCTCTCCCTGAGAAATGTCGCCCTGGTTTTGAGACGGCCTGGTTGACTAAAATAAAATTCAAGGTAAAGGTTCAGGTTTGTGTTCTGAAGCAAAAAAACCTTTTTTCTAAGGTTTGGGGGAAGGGCCCTGAGATAACCTTAGTTTGTGGCTAAATTCACTCATCATATGGCAAGTGATCTATAATATGGTTGATGCACATGTTTATCTGTTTTGTTTTTTTTTTTACTTAGATATATTTTTTCCCCTCCTTAATATCACAATATCTTCTGCCCTTTTTTAATATGCTATGATTTTTGTAGGTAAATGAAACATACAGTTGTAGGTATATACCAGGTAGTAAAAAAGCTGACATTATGCCAGACGATCTCTTTCATTGCCAAGCAAAAGAACCTACGATTACAGAGATGTTCAGGAGATTTTTTATTCTGTAAGTTCCTCAACACTGAGTTTTGCCTGCATTTGTGATCAGGTGCCACCTCTTCTACTTTGCATCAATGTGTTTAAATACAAATTCAGAACTAAAACCCAAGTGTCTACCTCTTTTAACATAAAATGGTGCTTTCTGAGATTATTTCTTCGTAATATGTGTTAGATCCTTTTTTTCTCTGGTTCCTATTACATTTCTTGGGAGGTTGATATAGCATTTCAAATGTCATTTATCCAAAATCTGAGCAAGGACCGGAGGCATGAATCTAGAGGAGGGTCCACTTGAGTGCCTTAAATCTTCTTAGGCACACGAATTCAATCAGACATTATCTAAGTGACAACAACATCCTTGATCATGTCTTCATCTCCTCATGCATAAATTCTAGGAGATTCATTTATCTAGGTGACAACGATATCCCTGTCTTATTAGGAACCCAAGTTTGAAAGATCTATTCCTTGCTATGATGACACTTTTTACTCTTCTTCATGACCATGACATGTGCTAGTTAGGTCATCGTCATCACATTCTTTGCCAACTTCTCCTGCAAGCTCACCATGATGCATGTTGGATTGAGTACTGCTATGATGCGTACCACAGTGTTACACGGCTGCATCCTCGTTGATGGCAGTTTGCATTAGCTTTGCTGATGATAGGTTAGTTTCAAGAGGCAAAGCAAACCCCCCCCCCCCCCCTCTCCAAAGTAAACTGGCTCTGAAAGAACTTTATTTTTTTAATGAAAGGAATAAAGCTTGATTTTGTTCTATATGTTAAAACATAAGAATTATACTTGAACAAGTGCATAGCCCTTATGCATTACATACCTAGGTGTTTTAAAGCTCTTAGCACTTTAAGGCCATCTTTGCTCTTGTGGAACGAAAGAATTTCATTGAAAAGCATAGGGGTGGAGGCATATTCATCTTCCTATCCTCAGAAATTTGGACGGAATCCAAACACCTTCCTGTGGAAAGTTTTTTTTTTCCAAAAAAATTCCACATATAATATGCTGGAAACAAACTTTTACAGCAGAAAAATTGGGGAATGCTGTCTTTGGCCTTCTGAATTGTCCTTGGTCTTTTTTCTTTTAATCTTGGCATAGAACCTTGATGAAACATCTCTTTGAGCTATCCATCACCTTCTCTCCCAGTTGACAGTGCTCGACTACCTTGAGCCCTAATTGAGGTTCAATGCTTGGCCACCAACCTTGCTGTGGACTTGAATTGTCAGAACAACGATGAGGGTGAGATTGGAGGTGGCCATGATACTTCAATCGTGCATGGTTGCCAGGGAGTGTCACCTGAGATGGGGGTGAATGTTCTTGGTTTGGTGTCAGATGGGCCTTGGATTATGGTTAGGGCATTCATATCGCGAGCAAGTGTGCATGTGTTGCAGTGTGGTCAGAGGGACTGATGGAGAGGAGGTAGATGAGAGACTATGTTCTGGAAATGGTCGAGGAGTCGGCAGTGCTGTGAAGGACATATTGGCTGAATTACTTTATTGGAGAAATGTGGAATTCTTTTTCACTTACTTTCCTTTGCGTGATGTAAACACTACCTAAACGACACAAACTATTAACCTGGATGAAGAAAAGGAACTGAATTGGAGAACTGGGTGGGTAATTGCTATTGGCCAAGAAAACCTAGGGTTGGGTGCCACTGCTAGATCCCTCAAACTATGGATTAGTGTGCCAACTCAACAATAAAATAATTCTAATTGAATGAAGAGCAATAAACATGAAAAGAATTAGTATGGAAATTGCATTTACTCATAAATGCATGTATGTTATTTGGTTTTGATTATTTTGAATAGAATCTGTAAACATACTTGGTTTTTCTAATCGTGTTCAACGTTATTTCAGATATCACGATGTATGCATACTTATGATAATTTATCTTTAAATTCAGCATATAGTGCACATTGAAGGACTATAGTTAATCATATGGCTAAAGCTATGTTGCTTGGACTGGGGGTTGTGATTATCTGTATGATCTAGGTGTTGCTTCTTGTTTCTATATTTTTTATAAATGTTCAAAATATATAGGAGTTAGATAAATTCTTGAGTATCAGAGGGCTAAATTATAGGTCTCCCAATGGTAGGCAAGCGCAGTCTGTATATAATTACAGATACATTTGTTTCATTGGTAATCTTCTTGTACTAGATTATCTACATGGTCTGTGTTCTTTGACCATTATTTTGATAAGATAATTTGATGCTGCAGCTTTAAGTTGAATCATTGTACTTTCTTTACTATATTCATGATAGAATTTACTATGTGATTGATTGTAATTTCCATTGGCGTTTGATGCTCATCAATGTCTCAAACAGATCCAAAACTTTATACCTCAAGGAGTTTTCTGGGCGTCATATATTGCATGCAGCAGGAGGAGTTATCTCGGGCATGCTGGTCTCCTTGTTTGTTCTCGTCCTCGTCAGAATATTCCAAAACATAGCTCGAACCATTGTTAGAAATTGGACCAGTCCGAATGCTAATATTATGGTGAAACTCAGGCGATTTTGCCTTCTTGTGGCCTACATATGTGCTATGTGCTGGTTAAGTTTGCACTATAGCAAGTTAATAGGGTCACAGCAGTCGTATTCCAAAAGATCTGTATGAAGTCTCGCGGAGATAGAATTTTATTTATGTATCAAACTACAATTCTTTCCTCAAGTTTGTGACTATAGGTTTCATAATCTGGAAAAACCAGAACGTCAGCGGGCCTATAGATATTGAGCTTGGATCCTCTCTCTGTTGGCCTCCCACCAGAGCTTTGCGTGCACCTCCCCGAACTTGTCTCGACTGCACGGCAGACACCATCAAATCGTGTGGCCCTCATTAGTAACAGAATAAAGTGAATGCACGCAGAGTCTACGATGTAGAAGAAACTCCATGTGTTAAACTAAAAACCTGAATCGCACGCGACGGAGTTCCCTGCTGCCGTCGCCATTCTCGCGGATGGTGATATAAACACTGGCAGCAGGGAATTAATGGGCGGCGTCTTCGTAAGTATACGCGCCGTGCTGCTGCCTTTGGCAATGGCGGCGGTGGAAGCTCCGGCTCCCGAATGACGAAGAAGAGGAGGAGGTACTTCCACCTACTTTGGAATACCTCAGAACCATGTCCTTTATCTGCGTAGTTCAAATCCCGCCTCCGCAACAAGTTATAGATAATATTTGTCATAAGTTTACTCCAAATGCAAAAAAAAAATTGTACAAGATAGCGTCAAATCCCGCCTCTCAGGGATAGCGTCTAATTTAAAAGAAAAATTTCTAATTGAGGATGGAATCGTAAATATCTGAGATAGCGATCAGTCATCTTACTATTGCACCATAACCCTAGAGGTAAATTTACTCTAAATGCCCCTGATGGGGTTGAGCACCCTGTGACTGATATTTGGATTGAAGAAGTTATGTGACAAGATTTACCAAGTCTAGACGATTCTCTTGCCCTGACGCCCGAGACCTCCTCGAGAAGGTGGATTCCCGAGACCAACTCGGGGAGATATACTCGTGAAGATCGCTCCAGAAGGACACACGCCCGAGATCACTTCGGGAGAACAGGTCCCCGAGATCACCTCGGGAAGGCGAACGCCCGGGACCCCCCCCCCTCGAGCTAGAGGACCCGAGATTACCTCAGTATAGCGGAGCCTAAGGAGCACTCGGCCTCAAGTAACGGTCCCATTTCTTCGGATCGGTGGATAATCATCACCAATTATTATGGGATAATCACGATCCGTGATACGCGACCATCAAAGCCTTAATCATCGCAATGGTCTAGATTTGATGGCTGTGAAGACTGTTACAAAGATTATCTAGTAACCGACGATGGTGAGACGTGAAGAAGAACGTGAGGACACGTGTGGTTGCTGCCTTAGGTGTCACGCCCCGAGGAGCTACCCGTCCGATACCGACCGGACTGTCACTCCCTCGACCGACGGACAATTCAGAGACCTAACCTCTACGACCATCCCAGATGATTGTACCACAGCCTATAGGGCTGGAACAACCGTCTGAAATAAACAGAAATGAAAACGACGACAAAGCTGCGTACCGGTACGACTTACGACAAGAACCAAAACGATATTGAGGCCTCCATGGCACACAAAAGTACAACTATCCTGCCGTAACATAGACGTCACAAAAGAGTATAACATACCACAGCGGAAATGAAAAGAAATACAATGAATAAAAGAAAAGGGTACCAACATGTACCACAACCAAAAGACAGGCGGAAATCGTCTCGAAGACACATGAACTGGGACAGGCTGCTGAACAATCCAGACGATCATCCTGATAAGAGAAAAACATAGCCTACGGAGTGAGTCCTAAGAACTCAGCGAATACAGTCTAATGTGCATAGGAAGAAAATAATAGCAGCAAGTCACCGTCAATCTATCTATAACAGTACTGAAGATAACTGCAGTAACAAGAAGTGCAAAACTGAACCATAAGCTGTAAAGGAACTACATACCTACCTGCGTCGATCCCAAACCCGGTAGTATGCATGTCAACCAAGTGCAGCAATCAAGTGCAGCAAACACAATCATATGCATCAATGCACAGTATGCTCATGATGCAGCATGGGTCACCCCTGACGCCTCGGTCAATAATGCACACGCGGGACCATATGGGTAGGGCTGTGACCTGGTCTTCCCTGCACGAACAGACGGTCGATAATGCACACACGAGACCGAATGGGTAGGGTCGGAGACCATAAACGTACCCCACCATCGGGTGAAGTAACGCTCCAAACGTCCCTTGCTATCATCGGATAGGTAGGGCGAGTAGCAAGTACAACGACCCATCTCAACCTCCTGGGAGTCAAAGGTCGTCCCCTATGCTACGTGCAATAATGATGCGTGTCACTATCCCATGCATCATCCACTATCTAACCCTGCTGTCATCTACATGATATGCAGTAGTCCATATAACCGGTATGCACTAATACCTAAATCCTAGCGTAAGGTATAAGGTAAACTATGCATTATCAATCCATCCAGATATAGTAAGCAGTGAGGCTAACGGATACAACTACCGAAGCAAAAGCACAGAGATAACAATATCAGGTATCCCTACTGCTAACTATGTCTAGCTATGCATAAACAGAAGTACCCGCCTCGATATGAAGAAGTCCAAGCATCGAGAACCCCCCGTCCAAATATAATATCCGCAACGCAGATAGCCACAGAAAATAATATCCTGCATCAAACACGAAATCACTTTGCTATTAACTCATAAGATACTTATCCACAAGTATTATCTAATTTAATTAGGATCAATTTTATTTAATTAATCCTAATTAAATACTCACTTCTCTATATGCTACTAAAATCCAATTTAGCATATCCTAACCACAAGATCAGAAATTGAAATCCATAGATCTATGATTAAGAACCGAAACCAAATCTCGTTCATGATCAAATTCAAACCCAAAGGCAAGGTAAATATCCTGTGATCAAATACGAATTTGGCAGAGTTCACATACTAACAAAACAGCTCCAAAAGATCTGAAGAACTCGGAAGAAATAAAAACACCACCACAACACCTATCATAGCTCACGACATCCTCCCACCCGATCAAATCACACAGCCAAACCCCTAAATCAAAATCTAATTTGCATCAAACCCGATCGAAGAGCATGGCAGGGATCAAGATCAGAGGAAACAATTACCAAAAACCCAACTCAAATCAACCACCAGAATCTAGAACAACAAACCAAGCAGAAATCTGAACCAGATCTATCACCTACTTGCCTTCACCATCACAGAATCGATCTATCTAAGAATCTTCCTCAAATTTAAATCAATATCAACATCCAAGTCCTTACCTGCGTTGGCGCTGGCAACCTTCACAGCTCTAGACCCGGTGAGATCAACCACGGCAAGAAACCAACCGCAACAATAGGGAAGAGATAGGTCTGCCACAACCTCATATCCGCTCTACCCAATAGGAACCCCTAGGTTAGCTGCGATCCTAGAGAGGATCATATTCCACAACTAGTTATATCATCCGACGGTGATAAAACCAACACGAAACCTCAACAAAAACCTCCCCTTACCTTCACTCGGTTGCGGTGGAGACCACCGACGCAAATCTACCATGGCGAAGGTGGGAGGAGGAAGAGGTGAAGGAAATCGTCGGCTCCGATCGAAGAAAGGAGAACGGTGGTCGAAAATAGCCGGCGGATCGACTCTGCATCGAGAGAGGAAGAAGAAAGGTGAGTTGGCTGCGGCGTCGGGCGAGGAGGCGGCGCTTCGGCTTCAACTAGGGTTCGCGAAGGAGGAAGCGGGCGGTGGCTGCGGGCGAGTGAAGAGGAAGAGGAGAAGGCGTCGGAGAACTCATCCACTGGCTAGGGCATGCGAAAGAAATAAAAAGGGTGGCTTTTTACACAAAACCCCTTCTATTTCTTTCGAAATCCAAATTATGCCCTCCAAATTTGGCTATTCGCACAGTAGCCCTCAAGTTTCAAATTTTTTTACATTTTAGTCACTCAAACTATTCTGTATTTTTACATTCTCCCCCACTAACAAAAATTTGGTCCCCAAATTTGTTATCACATGTGCCAGGTACGACAACCAGTATAAAATACTGCACAATCACTCCCACGTACCTCAATCAAACAAGTGGGGATAGCGTGCTCGGATAATATCCTCGAGCTCCCAGGTCGTCTCGGCATCCGAAGGGTGCTGCCATCCGACTTTAACTAGTCGAATTACCTTGTTCCGCAATCGACGCTCCTGGAAACCCAAAATCCATACAGATACCTCCTCTTAAAGATTGTCAGACTGGAGCGAAACAGGCACCTCAGATGAAATGAGTGTGGAATCTGGCACATGACCTCTCGGCATGGATACATGTTACCCGTCGAGGATGCCGATCAAAGACGGTAGCAGTGCTAACCGATAAGCTACAGCTCTATCCTTTTCCAGAATCTAGAACGGACCAATATACCGTGGCGCTAGCTTACCTCTGAGGTAAATACGGTTCACCCCTTTCGTGGGTGAAACTCGAAGGAAACATGATCCCCCGCGACAAACTATATGGGTCTGCGCCTCTGATCAGCATAGCTTTCTGGCGATCCCGCGCCGCTAAAAATCTCCATCTGACAGTCCGTATTAACTCTGCCTCGTGTTGGACTCTCTGGGGTCCCCGCAGTTGAGCCTCATCGACCTCATCCCAAAGGGTGGGTGTCCTACACGCCCTACCGTACAATGCCTCAAACGGTGTCAACTGCATCGCCGAATGAAAACCATTGTTGTAGGCGAACCCCACCCAAATGCAAATGGTCCTCCCAACTGCCCCCAAAGTCCATCACACACGAGCGTAGTAAGTCCTCTAGAACCTAAATGGTACGCTCGGACTGTCATCTGTCAACAGACGAACAACTAAACCGGATCGCAGCTATGCACTTGTAGCTCGTATGAGACTCCTACCAGATTCCAGAGAAATCCCTAAAATCTGGTAATCTCCCTATCGTAAATCTCGACTAAGTGATCCATCGAGTCCATCCTACGGATCGAAGAAAAGTGCATAGATTTGGTTAATCGTTCAACAATCACCCGAATCGACTCGTGTTGCCTCCATAACCAACGCACTAGGCTTCCTCTCGTAGGGAATTATTCGAGAGTAGGACCGCTAGTCTCTTACTCTCCCTGTGGGTTATGAGCCCACCGCGCTACCACTGCGTCAATCGTCGTATCAATAATCAGGATACGAAGTCTCTCAATGTCATTTATCCACGTCGTTCTGCCAACAGGAACGTTTCGAATCCTTGTACACTCGGGTACATCCTGAAGATATCGTAAAACTAGGTCAATACGCCCCCGAAGAAAATTCTCTGGGACCGGAAATAATCTCAAGACCGCACCACCTATTACGGAATAAACTGCTCCGCATACACCATGAGGACCCCTACGTCCGATGACCTAAGGCTACTCTACCTCGAACACACCGAGGGTAATAATCTCTAACCAGAGCACACCCAATCTGATCGACAAAAGTGTCCAATCATCCAAAGGTAACAACATGTGCTCATATACCCAGTCAAGAATACATCCGGATGTTGTCTACGAATAGTAACGTCTCATCCCAACCTCCTAAGGCACCAGACTCGAGCAATCCACGTGGTGGCCAGATCATCGGTATGCCCGTACAACATACCAAGGGCATAACTAATCGAGGGATCATCGTCTAACAATCAGCTACAACCGAACAACTAATCAACATCATCCCTATCAAGGGTGCTCAACCCTAGGATCACTTGTGCCACATCTATAATCTGATCCTCCCGATCCATAAGAAATTGCGTAGATTGGGTTAATCACTCATCGACCACCGAATCATGTCATAACCCCTCCTAGTCCTGGTCCGGCGTGTAAGTGGGGATAAAATGCTTGAGAACTCTCAATAAGCATTCAGCAATATCCAACCAAACCCAGCGAACCACGCAAATTGGGTCAATCAATCAACGATCAACCAATTCACTTCAAACCCTCCACGAGTCCTAAGTAAATCCCTGACAAGGTCCTTAATACCTATTCTCATTTCCAATCATAAATTGGAAACGTCTAATATAACCCAGTGGATCCCTAAGGTTCAACTTTCATCAACTGACATACCAAATATCTAACTACCAACTAACCTACCCAACCTCTAAGCACAACATTCGTGATATCCTTCCTAATATCGATCCACCAATGGAAACGCCTCCGGTCTCTGTATCTTCGGTATCACCTGCAAAACACACAAACCAAGAACGGTGAGCCTCACTTGCCTCATAGGTGAGAGAATCAGTGAAGCTCCTCCATAAATAGGTTAGAAAATTTTCCAAACAATAGAAAACGCTAGAACACTCCTTCGGACTGGCGTCCGGATATTCTCGAACTACGGAAACGTTCGAGAGCTAAGGCTACCACTGACATCAGTACGACCCAGTGACAATAGGAAAACCCTAACGTCCATGTGCTAGAACCTCTAGCTCTGAAACGAGTAGGTACTGTAACCTAGTCGTCTCTGATACCAATGAATCACCCCATGGACTGGTTTGGAGGTCAACTCGTAACCACTCTCACCTGCCAACCAACGGTATACCCCTAGAGGTCCGTCCTCGATAACCTCCACCGATTACGGTTGAATTTCTTAGGTGTTACGTGGCTAACACCAAATTCACCGCACCATATCCATTCCTAATTCTCGATGTATCATCGAGAATATTTAACACGTACGACATGTTTATGAGTCATGACACCTCATAACTAGAACCGCGTCAGATCAGTCGACTAACCGTCGTCTCATAACCCAATATACTCCAACTCCGCTCTAAAAGGCGATAGAGACACACCATCTTTTAGGAGTATCCCAAAGTAATCGAAAAGTAATTATTTGTTCCCTGAGTACCGTCCTTAGTGTCTTCACATAAAGGTAACTCAGTCTCGTAAGTAATTTGCATCGCTGCAGAAACCAGAAGTCCAAAGGTACCTTCTTGGTTATCCAAACCAAGTACGAGCAATGATCCCGTAAGTGTCAAGCAACTAGCTCTACACTCCTCCGGATCGGTACAAGTCACATTTGACTGTACTATTTAGGTTATCTAACCAAGTATAATGAATCCGAGCTCAAAAGTCTCACGGGAATAGGATGTCGCTATCCTCTAACAATTGACATGATAAACAACCAATACCATCTCTGCTGCTACCACACACCACCATCACTACCCATGAGTGACCGGCCGGAGACACGTTAGAACAACTGCACACACCCGGAGGGATCCCTGACTGCTACAATGCATCGGACTCACTCCTCAGGGGCGACCGTGCAGAGTCTCGAAAAGGCATCTGTGAGCACACTCCAATAGCCATTACTCGCGTATGACGATGTGCGCAGGTCATGATCGTCATAACATGCCATCTAAGATATCTAAACAGAAATAAGCAACCCTAACCACCCATAGTTCCATAAGCTTAAAGTAGATCGATCCTATGTCGGTCGAGCCACTACGATACGCAAGCTCCAATAGGTTGTCGTCTGATGTAACCCTAACTTCCCAACACATCGGTCGGTATCATTGAAGAATCAATATTCTCCACTATACAATCGAATTCACAACGTGTCATCCGATCATCTCCTTAGTCAACCTTGACCATAATGGTAATTTGGAAAAGCTTGACCAGGTGTCATTCGAGCTACCTCCAAGTCAATGGATACTCATCCTAACATTATGGGAATCGATATCCAATCCCTCTCGGGAAATATCCATCCAACCTATCCAAGGTAAAGTATACAAAAGTATAAACGATACTCAAGAGACATATATCTACTATGATATACACCAAAATACCACAAAGATATATATCTATTAAAGTCATACTCATATTCCAGCTATATCGATCTTTTACTATCAGTTATAGTATATAGCTAGTACTACACTTCCTGCATCAGTGCAAGTCATGTACTCATTTGTACCCTCTAGGTCACCTAACTCAGCACGAGCGAACCAGAAGTCTAAAACTCCCCGATATAGGAGAAATCATCACTGTATCGATATGCAGTCTCAATATCTCACACAGTCAATAACAACTGATACTAGTATACAACTAGTATGGGACAGGAACTCTATAACTTGAATTCCTTAACCTCCGATAGGTTATTGACAGGTTCGACCCTCGTCTTCCGACCATAGATCGGTGCTACTCGAGAATCAACAGTCTCTGCATCCTAGACGAGTCGGCAACATGTCAACCAGTCACCTATAATCGACTCCCAACATGGTCGCAAATAAAACGGATCGACTACATGTCTTCCAGCCAAAACATATCTACGAGTACCTACCGGTCAAGTATACAAATCGATATACAATCATATCATAATAAAGAAAGGTCTAACTCTACACTAGACAGTGAATACCAGAAGAGGTAAATGAGTTGTGACATATACCTCGTGCCGCCTGGAGATGTCCCATCGCTGCCATGTCCCAATCACGTCTATCGAGAAAACGACTCCGACATAAAAATCTGGAAAAGCACCCACAAGACCACAAGGTATCTCGAGAACCTCGCTCTGATACCAAAAATTGTCACGCCCCGAGGAGCTACCCGTCCGATACCGACCGGACTGTCACTCGGCCTCAAGTAACGGTCCCATTTCTTCGGATCGGTGGATAATCATCACCAATTATTATGGGATAATCACGATCCGTGATACACGACCATCAAAGCCTTAATCATCGCAATGGTCTAGATTTGATGGCTGTGAAGACTGTTACAAAGATTATCTAGTAACCGACGATGGTGAGACGTGAAGAAGAACGTGAGGACACGTGTGGTTGCTGCCTTAGGTATAAAAGGTATCCTAACACCTCAAGTAAGGAGGTTATACACATTCTAACTTGAACATTTGTCCTTATTTCCTTCCGTCTCCCTAACAAACTCAGACACTGATTTGAGCGTCAGAGTGGATTCCACCGGACAACTTTCGACATGCTCCCCTAACACTTATGTAAATCTCGCAGGATGAGATCTCTTTTTCTTCGTCAACATCCTCGTGGATTGATCCTGATGACTGATCGTCGACATCGATTCTTTCTGGCATAGTCCTCACATATAAAGAGGAAAATTAACTCCATCACACATCACATGAGACGGTATGCACAAGTGAAAGGTTTAGGAAAAAAATTACTTTAAGAAATTACCCTGGGGAGTCACTGGTTTGACCTTTTCGCCCATTCAATGGGGCGGATTTGTGGGAAAGAAAAGTAGATAGAAGGTTTTCCCAAAAAAATTTACTCCAATGCGACTTCATTTTCTGAGGCTCTGTTTCCTTCGAGGTGTGGATCAAGGTGGGAAAGGAATCCCTAGGGAACAATAATCTTTCGAATGAAGGAAGAGAAGAGAGAAGAGAAAGAAGGGGGAGAGAAACGAATCCTGCGGAAAGCCTAGGTAAAGGACGAATAAAAACTATGAAAAGAAGGTTAAAAAACGAAGTGAGGCGCCGGAGTGGATTAATTGGACATGCGGCAGAGACGGCGAAGCCCTTTGAGCACGCTGGTTCCTTGGGCGTCTTCGTCCTCGTCGCTGCCATGAGGTGAAAGGCAGGCCACCTCGCGAGCCACAGGGAGGAAGAAGCGATAGCGGCCGACGACTGTTGCTCGCTAAGCTAGTGCTCGTCTTCGCCTCTAATTCCAAAGCAAGGAACCAAAGAGGACAAAGACGAGGAAAGATCCCCAAATCTTCTAATTCCTCCTTCTGAATGTCAGTCCTATTAGGCTAATACCAGGTACCTGTCTTTTGGCCTTTCCGCTGTGTTCTCCCCGTCTTCCTCTCCATTTCAAGCCCTGTAGAAATTACTTGTCCGCCTCATAGAAATTACTTTTGCTCTCTGCTGGTGTCTTCCGCAGCAGTCTCATAAAATTTTGAAGAACTTTAATGTGAAGACGATTTCTTTTGTTTGTGTCGGTGAAGTTGCGATCGAGACAACCACTTCTTGGTTCTTGGCTGGCGAGCATGATGGAGGACGATGATGATGAAGGAGAGTTACAGTCGGCGACGCGGTAGCAGGGCTGTGGAGACGCCTCAATCGCCTTACTTGGTTCTTGGCTGACGAGCATGATGGAGATGAGGCAGCGGAAGAGATTGGCATTCCGCCCGATTTTGGGTGGATGAAAAACAACTCAAAAAATGATCCGCCGATGGATTTTCGAATCATTCCGTCCATTATTTTTAACTAGTAAACAGTGGAAAAGAAGTATAATGTATCTTTCCTCGCTAAGTAAACTAGAGAAATTTTTCCAGCAGACAATTTTCCTTTCCTTTTAACATCCATCCTCCCATGTAAACATGAAGCAAACGCCCAAATATCTAAGAGTTGACCATTCTCGAACGTCATGCTTGTCCACCAAACGCCCAAATATCTAGGAGTACTATCTAAGGCTTAATATATACATCAAATGATACGTTAATTTTCTGAATGAGAAAAGGTATCACTTCAGTTCTGACTGACCTGTGTGGTGAGGCTTTTGACGGCTTCTTTGTTGCTCGGAGAAGTGGTCGCCGCACGCGCCGCCGCCCCTTACTCTGCGCCGTCGTCAGCATCCTGCTTCGCGGACGCAATGCAGGCCAACATCGATCGATCTTCCCTGCCGATTACGCGTCTTTTGTTTGTTCTCCGCCTACTGCAAGACGAGACGTACACTATTCAAGTATTCATGAAGTAGCCGGCCGTATCGATGCCAACTGCGAAGGGGAAGCTAGCTAGCGGAGGATTACTTAATAGAGAAAGAAGCTACGGCGTCGCCGGCGTACGTCTTATAAAAACGCCGACTCAGAACCCTATCACGTCCTATTTAATGTGGTGTCGGCTGTCTATCGTAATTCACACTATTTAACAAACATCCAAGTCGATGCCAAAATGAGCTGCCATTCTGGCATGGAATAGAAGGCAGCTCGATCGGA
This sequence comes from Boesenbergia rotunda, assembly GCA_024364735.1. Classification (NCBI taxonomy): domain Eukaryota; kingdom Viridiplantae; phylum Streptophyta; class Magnoliopsida; order Zingiberales; family Zingiberaceae; genus Boesenbergia; species Boesenbergia rotunda. The sequence goes on from JAGFNQ010002687.1 coordinate 227,363, forward strand.
GTACTAGAGAGTAAGTAGTCAATGAACGTACTGACTGATTACGCTGACACGAGAGTCCTCCTCCTTTGCTAGCTCCCTGCTCGATCGGTGGGTTCACTTCCATCGCAATTACTTTTTGTATGCGTATTAATTACTTTATTATAAAGCCGACAGATTTTGCTGTTAAAGATGGGCACCGATACATTAATATGGTTCATCTACTGATCAGGAACCGGCAGAATTCAGTATGAACCAACTCCTATACTTGTCTGAATTAACTAACTAGCTAGGACTCATAAGTCATACCGGAATCTAGCGTAGTAATTAAAGGAATTGAGAAAAGATTTTATGTAGAAGCTTTCACCTTGATCATATGAGTTGCTCTTGGTCTCCAGCTGTGTTTCTTCCTCAGATGCTCGCCGGCCTGCCGCCCACGCGGATTTATGTTAAGTGTTTTGTCCCTTGCTTCGAAACACGCTGTGGGGGAGCTACCACGTATTTGCAACAGCCGGCCGGCGACTGAGACGAGAAGGGACTTCGCATGCATGTCCCCTGCAGCGGCCCCTTCAATTTATTGGCTATGTAGAACTACTGCGTTGCACTCAAAGCGAGCGGTGCGTTCTCCGATGTTATGCATGCAGAAGTTTCTTTGTTTTTTTTTGTTTATCTTTTACTTTCGGTTTTGATTTCGTATTCAATCTCTATATATCTCTGCTACTCTGCTGTTGTCAAGCATGGCCTGGTTTGGTTGGTGATTCAGTTCGGCTTGCTTTTGTTGGTTGCAAATCGTAAATATAATTCCACATCTAAATATATAAAAAAAGATGATAAATTTATAAGGAATAATAATATCTTTATTAGTATGAGATCTTTTGAAAGAGCTCAAAAACAAAACTATGAGGGTTTAGTCCCAAATTGGACAATATCATACAATTATGGAGATATATAAATTCTTTTTAGTCCTAACAATTGATATCAGACTCAGGTCGTTCTTCATGATCCAGATCGAATCATGTGGATTAAGCCTTAAATAAAGGGTGTGTGAGCTCCCGTGTCTTGATCAAGAGGATCAAACACCAGGCAGAGAAGTCCTAGTTACGACTAGGCAGTGAAGTCCTAGTAGATTGGTTGGACCAAGGGGCAAAAAGTCCTGATAGGTTGAGGATCAGACATCAAAATGGAAAGGGTTTCTGCTTGTGGGGGGCATGTCATTCTTTGTTTGAGGGGAGATTGTTCAAACATAGTCTCACACCTAAATACATGAGAAAAGATCATAGAATTATAAGGCATAATGATATCTTTATTGACGTGAGGCTTTTTGAGAGAGCCCAAAAGTAAAATCATGAGGATTTTAAGTCTAAAGTGTATAATATTATATTATTACGAAGATATTTACCTAACGTATACAATATCATATTAATTACAGAGATATTTAAAAAAAAAAATTTGGTCCTATCAACTTTCGTTGCATAGATAGATGTCGTAGTCAAAGAATTGATTTCTGAAACCTTCTTTTGTTATCTATTTGTGCTTTTCTCGTTTATGATCTTCCCCTTGACGTCGAAATCCGGATCAGATAGAGAAGCTTCAGGATCTTTGATTTGTTTCATTTTTTAAAAAATTATATTTTCTAATTTTTTAAAAAATAACTTTTTTCATTCTTCAATTTTCTAAAAAATATTATATTTTTTTTAGAAAACAAAACTAAAAAATATAAACCAAACATATTTTTCAGAAAATCACATTTTTTATAAAAAATAAAAATAAAAAATAGATTGAAAAATACAAACCAAATGCCCTCTTCGTCTTATCACATGAGCAGCATGGAAAAAGCAAGCAAGCATTTGCATTTGGCATTGCATGTGGGGTAATTCTCAATAGCCAGAATACTGGCCGGAAAAGATAAAAATAAAATAAAAATTTTAAATTAATATTTTTTAAATTTTAATTGTTTTTATTTATTTATTATTAAATTATATCATTTTTTATTTATTTTCATATTAAATTGTATTCTTTATTATTTATTTTTATATTAAATTAATTTTTTAACTTATAAAAATATATAAATCTATATTTTTTTATAATTTTTAATATCATTATTAAAACTATCTAATCACAATTATAATTTTTTAACTTATACTAAATTATATTTTTTTCATATTTATTTTTTTATTAATTGTTTTTTATTTATTTATAAAAATATATTTATTAAATTATTTTTTATAAATTTTTTTATCAGTTCCTGAGCTTTGTTGTTGCATGCGTGACGCAACGAAATTAAGGCTGCGTTTGGTAGGATGTAATCCACCCTGTAATGTAATCAAGATTACATTACAAGTTAGATTCCTTTGTTTGAAATAACTTTAAAATTATAATATAATGTACTCTCGATTACAAAAGAGGTTGATGATTTGTAATCTGGATTACAAAATAAAATCTCTGTAATCTGGATTACATTACAGCTTATAAAGTCGTCGACCGTGCGGCGATGATCGTCGGTCGCTGGCGGTTCGCCAGTCGCCGGTCGGTCGGCGGCCGCCACCGGTCGTCGACCGCCGGTCGCCGTCGGTCGTCGGTCGTCGGTCGTCGATCGTCAATCTTGATTACATTACAGGATGGATTACCCCTCACCAAATAAAGAAATCCAACTTGTAATGATTATCAAAGATTACATACAATTCATTATCAAACATAACAATGTAATCAAGATTACATTACATTACATTATAAATTTAATTATATTACAGATCCGATTATATTATCCTCTATCAAACGTAGGCTAAAGGTGTTCTGTTTGTTACTTCTCCAGCTTCCTTTTGTTGCATGCGGGAATGCCAGGCACCATGTGTCGAGCTCAGGAACTGATAAAAAAATTGAAGTAACTCAAACTCAGATCCAGCCAGCTTGGCATTTAAGAGCACATGCATTAATGCATGAAATAGGTATTAAAATCAATACCATGCCATCTTATAACGCAACCAATTGTGTCCATCCTCTCACGTATTAATTATAATATTTAAATTAATAATTTTTATAATTTATTTTCTTTTTATTAATACTAAGATAAATTAAGATGAACAAATTATTTTTTATCAATATTTTTAAATATATAAAAAATTGAATCTCTTTTGACGTGGGGTGGACAGTGACACATTGATAACCTGCCCGGAGTGGATTGATGTTTTTAATTTATTTCAATTAAAATAAAAAATAATTTACCTAATAAATATATTTTAAAATAATAAATAATAATCATTTAAATTAGATAAATAAAATTAAAATTATATTTATTTAATATAAATACAAATAAAAATGAATAAGTGAATATGTACTTACAAATAAAAATGTAATGTTAAAATAAATATTAAAAAATAAATATATTAATATAATATATACATGATCTATAAAAAAACGAATGTAAATATATATATACATAAAGGCACACGCTAATGAATATGAATGACCCAATCAATTGGATGTATGATCGAATCCAAATCAGATCAGGCACACCGATATAATGACCGACCGGATAACAGTCAATCCAATTAATCCCACGGACATCCGATTGGCTAAAAGAATTCAATTCGGACATGCAGAAGAAGTTTATCGTCTCCTGAGTCCTGATCTATCTCTATCCCTCTTTATTAGAAAGAATGATGCATAGAAACTAGCCTGACGGTTCAATCAGAAAGTGACACGATTTGACGGCCCGTTACATAAAGAACGATGCAGGACGTAGAAGATTGCGGAAAATTCGTTCTTTCTCGTGGCACATCAAAAAGATAGGTCGAGGCGATGTTGCTTTTGGTGTCTTATGTTTGAATAATAAAATTTTTTTGAACCACATAATCTCTAATCTGGGTCTTTAAATTTGAATTAACAGAAAGCAGAATCATTTAAGGAGTTATCAATTTTAAGGAGTTATCAATTGATTAGTCGTTGATTAGTGTGCTTTTGGCGATCAGTTTTCTTTTATTATTTTGTCCTTATATATATATATATATATATATATATATATATAATATATATATATATATATATATGAATGATCTGCTGTGAATCGTGCGCTGCGGACCGCGTGCGGATGGCGCCTGATCGGTCACCAGACCGATCAGGCAGGTACCTGATCGGTTTGGTGACCGATCAGACACACAACCTGCGACTTCTCGATACCAACGGCGGCCTTCGATCGTCGCCCCCGAACTAAACTATAACCCAGGCCAGGGGGATGCAATGAACCCTAGGGGGTAGGGGTGAACCCGTCGGGTACGGGTGAATCCGTTGGAGACGTTCCCGAGCCTCCGGTGGCCAATCAGGCACACGGTTTGCGACTTCTCGACACCAACGGCGGTCTTCGGCCGCCGCCCCCCGAACAAAACTATAACCCGGGGGGTGCGATGAACCTTAAGGGTAGGGGTGAACTCGTCGGGGACGCTCCCGAGCCTCCGGTGGCTGATTAGGCTTGCCTGATCGATCCGATGACCGATCAGGAGTCAATCCGCACGCGGTCCGCAGCAGATCATTTATATATATATATATATATATATATATATATATATATATATATATATATATATATATATATAATTGCTCTGCTGCGGACCGCGCGCTACGGACTGTGTGCGTGACACGCCTGATCGGTCACCAGACCGATCAGGCGTTGGCCTGATCGGTCTGGTGACCGATCAGGCGTTGGCCTGATCGGTCTGGTGACCGATCAGGACAATGCCTGATCAGTAAGGTGAACTCGTCGGGATACGATGAACCGGTCGAGACGCCCCCGAGCCCCCGGTGGCCGATCAGACCTTGCCTGATCGGACCTCATGCATGGCACGTCGCTGTGCTGGTCTGCTTGGCAATGACACTATGACGCTCCCGGGCGACGTCGTCCAGGGCGTCGCCCCGACTCCAGCTCCGGCAACGACCAGCCGGATCAGCCGCTCCCCCGACTGTAACTCCGGCGACGTCGACTGCAGCTCCGACGACGATCAGCCGGCTTAGTCGCTCCCCCGATTGCAGCTCCGGCGACGTCGTCCAGGGCGTCGCCCCCGACTGGAGCTCTCCCGACTCAGCTGCCAGTCCGACTCCGTCTGGGTCCAGGTCCAACGGGTCAGGCAAGTGCCTGATCGGTTATCTTGACTGATCAGACACCCCCGGTTTGCCACGAGGGAAATAGGTAAAAAGGCAAAGCAGCGGAGAGAGGCGGACGCAGCAAGCCACGTCCGCAGGTTCGCAGCGTCACATTATATATATATATATATAATTTCCTCTTAAACTTTAAAATCGTCTTCGCAATGTCTCGATCAACAACTAACCACTACCAACTACCATCTAGAAAAGATACTGATTTTCAAACAATTACATGCACTGAATGTGATAGAGGTTGAAGACGGCTAATATCTAATTGTCATTTTAAATTATACAAGTTAATTTGGACATTTGTGTGATCCAACACCTAAAATGAATTCAATCGTCTAATTCATTAAATAGTATTTTTTTTTTTGTTATTTATATTTTTTTTATCTCCGGGATTAATCCAGTTTAGATTTTACTTTTAAAATTTAAAAATTAATTAATATTTAAACTAAAAAAAATAGATTTTCAGAAGGTATATGATAGGGTTGAATGAGCCTTAGCCAGAACGAGAGATGAAAAAGCTACAAGACACAATACGTCGGGTCGAGATAACCCTCATTCCCGAGCCCCGGGACTCACCGGGGAGGTTAGGTCCCGAGAGCACCTCGGGAATTGAGGCACCCGAAGACCTCGAGCTCACCTCGGGAGGTGGAGTCCCTGCAATAACCGACCTGATCAGGAACTGACTCTCCTACGGTACGGATAAGCATCCCCGTTAGAAGAGGTTTTCGCGACCCTTAAATGGCGCAACGGGTGGTAGCGGGATAACGACGCAGACCATTTCAACGGATATCCCGTAACCGTTGAAAGAGGAGGGGGACGTGGCTTAAGCTCCAGAGACGTGACACCGATCAAGGGGCACGTCTAGTCTGTCACCATCGGCATAAAAGGTAATCCAACCCCTCCGGTAAAGGGGTTATGCTCTCTGAACTCTTCCTATCTTGATACTTTCTTACTGCCTTTACTTCTCGAACGATAGACTGACTTGAGCGTCGGAGTGAACTCCGTCGGACCCCCGCCGTCGTGTCCCCTAATGCTCGTGTTAATCGCAGGAGCCTAAGTTCCTCTCTGACGCAACAACTACCATGTGGGCGAAATCTCGGTGACTGGCTATCGTCGGCGACTCCTTCCGGAACAAATTTGGCGTCGTCTATGGGAAACTAGCAAAGCACCTGAAGGAGCACCGATGGTAGGATCGGAGGGACAACCCCTTACCCTCACAAAAGAGGAACTTGACCGCCTAGTGCCTAACACCATCAAGGAAGTGCTGGAGCAGCACCAAGTCGAACAGGCTGCTCCACAACCAGGGGGTCCCGCGGGGGAGGAGATCCCCAGAGTCTCCGTCTCGCATTCCTGAAGATCCGTCACCCCGGAGGGGCGACAGGACGGAGTAGCCCAGGGCCCTCAGAAAGAATCCTCTGGAGACATTGAGAAGACCCACTTGGTGGCCTCCAGCGCCCCGAGGCACGAAGAGGGACCGAGGAAGAGGGATGGACCCAAGACCTCCCATAAGGTTCCCTCGACCCCTTTCTCGTCCGTGATTGTCGAGGACCCCATGCCAAAGCAGTTCCGCGGCCCCGGGATCCTTGAGTATGATGGGAAGACGGATCCGGAGGATCACGCCTGTAAATTTGAGAATGCGACACTCCTGCACCAGCATACTGACGGTGTGAAGTGCCGGGTATTCTTGAACACTCCGTCCGGAGCAGCTCAGCGGTGGGTCCAGAGGCTGCCCCAAGGTTCCATCAACTCCTTCATGAAGTTCAAGACAACCTTCCTCCACAATTTCGCGAGCAGTCGTCGCTACCAGAAGACGACACTTAACATGTTCGCCCTCAAGCAAAAGCATAAGGAACCGCTCAAGGAGTACATCCAGAGGTTCAACCAGGTGGTGCAGGACGTGCCTAGTGCAACATCAGAGATACTCGTCAGTGCTTGTACCGAAGGGCTCGCTAAAGGGGACTTCTTCCGGTCCTTGGTAAGGAAGCCCCCCCCCCCCCCCCCCCCCCCCGCCAGTTTCGATGATTTGATGGGACGCTTCGTCAAGCATGTCAATGTGGAAGAAGTACAGTACGCCCGTCGCAAGGATCCAGTCGGAGCCCCTCCTTCGGCAGCCACCAATCAGATAGAAGGGAGTCCCCGGCCCCGACACGGAGAAAAGACCTTCCTCCCGAGAGGGATCAGTGGACTGGCAGGCGCCGACTGGTGGAGACGGTAGACACCGAGCAGCCGGAGTCATTGCAGAAGTATTGCAATTATCATGGCAGCTTGACTCATTCCATGGAGGAGTGTCACGCCTTGAATAAGAAGTTCAGCGAGGAAGCAGACATCAAACCTCGAAGAAAATGGAATAAGTCAGGGTATCACAGAAGGTCGCCAAGGCGAAGCTTTTCTTCTCGGCGATGGCCTGCCGAGGAGAACGAGGTCCGTCCTCGGTCCCGATCACGCTCGAGAGGTAGGAGTCGGGGCCCGCACCCCGAAGATCCCTCTCCTTAGATAAAAATCCTCAAAAAGGCAAAGCCCCTATGCGGGGTCCACCTTCGGGCCTTGTAGGGGTCATCTCCGGAGGATCTATTGGAGGGGACTCCAACTGGGCAAGGAAGTCTTACACTCAGAGGTTGGAAAACTACTTCATTGGGACAAGCTGAAGTCGGGAACCAGGCCCTACCATCTCTTTAGGGCCATCCGACCTCGAAGAAGTGGAAGCTCCCCACAAGGACGCCATAGTGATCGTGGCCCGCATCACCAATTATGAGGTAAAGCGCATCTTCGTGGATACGGGGAGTTCCGTGAACATTCTATACAAGGCGACTTGGGAACAAATATAGATAGATGGGGATGAACTATTTCCTATCTCGACTCTACTATTTAATTTTACGAGATATCGAGTACAGCTGGTGGGACAAATTCGTATTAAATTATTTCTTTAAAATATTCTACTCTCCATCACATTTTTTTTTTTAAAAAACGCATGTGCATACTTTTTTTAATTATTAATAATAAGATCTCAAAAAAGTTTGAGATCTTATATCATAATTAATCAACGTAGGTTTATAAACGTTGGACACGTAAAATAAATTATTATCTTTAAATAATGCAGGTTTAGGGGCAGACGGCATCAAGGACTATGGTGGCGACACCGAGATGCAGGAAGTAGCGCCGTTTTCCACCGCTGATACCTTCGGAGATTCATGAGAAAATGAAATGAGAGAGACAGATCAGTAGATCACTACGGACTACAAAAGCTATACATCCAAGCGCTTCCCCACCCGCTCCACTTCCGAACACCTTCGCATCGTCGATGGCGACCAAGGAGGAGGCGCTGAAAAAGGGAATCGCCGAGTTCTACGATGCGTCTTCCGGGACGTGGGAGGACATCTGGGGCGACCATATGCACCATGGCTTCTACGACCCCGGAGCGACTGCGTCCATCCACGACCACCGGGCCGCTCAGATCCGCATGATCGAGGAGGCTCTCCGATTCGCGGACGTTTCAGGTGCCGCTTCTACTTCTTCCGATCCTTCTTCCGATATATTTCCTTAGTTCTCTTTTCTTCTAACTGCCAACAACTAGTTCATTCAAGATAATCTTTCTTTTCATCAAGCATGGTTTTTTGTTTGCCTACTGTTTGATTCATTCAGTTTTCACTGATTTGGTTCTTTACCTTCCATAGATTCCCATTTCATTTTTCATTTTTCATTTTTCAATTTATTTCATATATACTAGCTTTTTCGATATATTTTTATTTTTATTTTCGAAAAGGAGACGGGAAAATTATTCACCCAGTTGTAATAAATCAGATTTAGTGCACAAAGTGGCGAGAAAAGTATAGAACAAACATTTTGATAGAAATCTGAACCCATCAGGCCAATATAAAGAACAATAAAACAATACTTAGCACAAATAAATAGAAGAGAGATAGCTAGTGTTATGGCAGCAAGGCTTTCAGTCGGTGTGTGCGTGCGCTTTTGAAATCCTCTGAAATGCTTAGATTTTAATTACTCGACACCTCCAAAGATTTAACAAATCAAGAGATCCATTGGCAGAGGGCATGTATATATGTAGCATCCTAACTTGCTCTCCCCTGAAAATTATCTCATTTGTGGATCCACGGAAAGAGGTTAGGGAAAATCATCCTTTCTAGTTTCAACCAAAGCAGGAAAAGAGAAAGAACGACCCTCGGTAAAGAATAGTTAGAGGAATGCTTTTTTACCATCTTTCGCCATCTGTGTTTTAAAAAAAAAAAATAGCCTCGTAGCAATTTCTCTTAAAAGTCACACACATGCCCTATCATGACTCGACACTACTTCCTAATTGATAAGAGTGTGACCCGATGACCTATGGGACCAACTTAATTAACAAGATGGTTCTGGTTAAACTATCTAAAACCATGCATGCATTTTTTTGTTGTCATAGTTTTAACCGATTTATTAAATATTGGGTGTTTAGGTTTGAGTTGACCATATCATGTGTCAAGTGATAACATGACCGATTACACAACCTAGCCAGAATTGCCACCTCTACATGGGTCCATACTAGTTTATCAAGCAAGGTGAATTTAGTCCTCTATATCATTGATTGATGTTAGTGCTACCTAAACACAATCATTAAGGGCATCTCTAATGGGAGATTTTAAAAAAAGTTTGTGAAATAAAAAGTCTAAAAAAAATTTCTAATCAGTATGGACGCAAAGTTTGAGAATTATAATCTAAGAGTGATAGTAAAATTTCAATCATGCTCTTTCATATCTAACAATTAACAATATGAGTGGGGTCAATATTAATTAACGATGTTTTTTTTTTGGATAATATAGGATAAAAAAAAGAGGCTTTCATTGTGTCAATCTATCACTGTATCCCAGGAATATTGTAAACACATGCAGGCTGGATGATTAGATTGATGATTAATTAGATTCTATATATCATGATTGAAATGAAGCGCACTCTTAGTTCAAATGATAATCGTGCACGCCACAAATAATGAAAGGTCGAATTTTTTTCTTTTTATTTGTCATCATGGTGATGCCTATCTCATGTTATCTATCAAATTTATCCTTCTGCACCTTCATCCTATAGAATTAGTCTAATACATGCAACTCATATAGCTAAAATTATTGAGTTATAAATTTTGAAAACAATTATTACATATATATGCAGCATGATTGGACTTCATTTGCTTCCTGTAATGCTTTGAAATTTCAATTTTAAGTGAAAAAAATAATTATATAGTAGTTTTGGTGCCAATTATTACATATATATGCAGCATGATTGGACTTCATTTGCTTCCTGCAATGCTTTGAAATTTCAATTTTAAGTGAAAAAAATAATTATATAGTAGTTTTGGCGCCAATAGAACGTGGGGCGCCTTTAGATTTTTACCCACGTTTTTGCCCTTCTAAAGCACTTCGGCCTTAATCAAATCATAATTTCGAGATGGATGCTCTGCTGCGGTCGAGTTACTCCCCATTCTTTGGCTTCTACGATGCGCCATATCCGCTCACGGAGACGACAGCATGCAAAAAAACACGCGGTGAGGAGCTATCGCAGGGAGCGGCTGAGCTGAACGTTCGCGAGCCATCAGGTATATTGAATATGCTGTGGTTGTGGAAGGGCTACAAGCATCCTGGATTCTACGGTGCTGATGATTCTACCGTCACCTTTTTTGGCCAAGCCCCGATGATTGAAATTTTCTGGCATCACAGGTCCTTTTTCTCTGATTTAAACTGAGGTGTAAGGCCTAGTCTCAGTCTGTTTTCTACCTGAGATTTTAACGACTGGTCACTTGATACATAAGCAATCCACATGTTGCTTACAGATACCTCATAAAACTGTTAATTATGTCTAATTTCAATTCAAATATCTTCCATACTCTGACATTGTGGTCCTCGTGATCACCCGGTATGTCGTGTGATATAGCAGCGTGCATACCTATCAAAACATCATGCCAGCGTATTTTGCATATGTCATGATTTTGTTGAAACAAGAAGATGAAATTTAGTTTCCTTTTGATTTTCCTACACGCAGATAATCCTCTGAAAAAACCAAAAGAGGTTGTGGATGTGGGTTGTGGCATCGGAGGTAGTTCTAGATATATTGCAAAGAAGTATGGGGCTTATTGCCAGGGCATCACATTGAGTCCTTTCCAAGCACAGAGAGCACAAGCTTTATCAGCTGATGAAGGACTAGCAGACAAGGTACGCAATATTGCCTTTCCCCCTCTGTTTTCTGAGGGACGTCTTGGTTGACGTATTAAAGGTTTACTTGTTTTCTCTAGCCTCAATGGGGAAAATTTTATTCTTGTTCAGTTATCAATGACCTTATGGACATGAACAGGTAAATTTTCAAGTCGCCGATGCTTTGAATCAACCTTTTCCTGATGGACAATTTGACTTGGTTTGGTCCATGGAAAGCGGAGAGCATATGCCAGATAAAGTGAAGGTAGTTGTTTTATACTACCCGGAAACTGTGATGCTATTAAATTTCCACTATTCCCCTGGAAGTAAAAAAAAGACGAAATGTAGTTCAGAACTCTAGATCTTTCCTATTTGGACATTGTTCCATATCTCTTGTAGGGTAGAAATAAACTAAAAAAGAACATGAGGAATTCTTTTTCTTGACTGTTTGCATAATTTCCAAGTTGGGCGTTAGTCAGGGGCGTAAGAAAGTGGACAATTTGGCATAACTCAAGTCACGCGAGTCATTAAAAACATTTTTTTTTGGGTTTAGTCAGTGGTATGATCGCTCTAGGACTCCTAGATTTTGTTTTATTGTTGCTGTTTGATATTTAGTCTAACATAGTTTTCTTGTGAATCAGTTTGTGAGCGAACTGGCTCGTGTGGCTGCACCTGGTGCAACGATCGTCATCGTAACATGGTGCCACAGAGATCTCTTGCCATCCGAGGCGAATCTGGCTCCTGATGAAACAAGCCTCTTGAACAAGATATGCAATGCGTATTACTTGCCGTCCTGGTGTTCAGCTGCAGACTACGTTAAAATTGCAAATTCTTTATCACTTGAGGTAGGTAGCTTCTCAAGAATCAACTGAAGTACCGTGATAACTGATTCCTATAGCTAGTAATCGAATGTATTCAACAAAATATACAAGTCTTGTGACGCTCACTTCTATCAGAAATAACGCATAATGTTTCAGGACATTAAGACGGCTGACTGGTCTGATTATGTAGCTCCATTTTGGCCTGCTGTCGTCCGATCAGCCTTTACATGGAAGGGTCTTTCATCTTTATTGCGAAGTGGTATAATCTCCATAATTTTCCCATAAATTGTAATTGTAGCTGTAATTTGTTTGTTTCTTTCCTCAAATTACTTGTAGTGTGCCAGTATGTTGAACTTCTAAGCTATTGTAGGGTGGAAGACTATTAAAGGTGCATTGGTGATGCCTCTGATGATCCAAGGCTACAACAAGAAGCTAATCAAGTTTACCATCATCACATGTCGTAAACCAACATAATCGTTGGCAGACGAGCGATGCCGCTGTATCATCCAAATATCCTTATAATAATTAAGGAACTTCTTAGGGTTAATTGTATCTACCTTTTTCGGAAGTAGAGGTATTTTATGTACTTCTATTTAGATGCATGCGTTGTTTGTTTGGAATTTTAAAAACTGGAACTTGTATAAGTAGAGGTGCGCGGGGGCGTGCCAGCTTATAACTTCATAATACTTTGAGTAGAGACTCCCTTGATTCGGGAGTGTTAAAACTTAGTGATGCTGTGAGTCGGAACTTTTCCGATTCGGGAGTCGGGACTCTACTAATTCGGAACTCCCCTACTCAAGATTTCCTGGACTCGGGGGCCTCAGGGCTTCTAGCCTTCGGGGCCTCTGACCCTCTTTATCTGGGCCAGAGTCAATATTTCCTCGCGCTTGGAGAAATGGGTTGATCTGCTCGTATGGACCCTATGTTTGGCAGGGTTCTGGAGTCCACAAATCTATCTCCTCTTGATGGATTGTCAGGTTGTCGAGTTAAACAACATATAAATGGGTCCGGGATCAATTGTGATATGCAAAAAAGAAGGGTTAATCTCGAATTCCTCTATTGGTGATAGGGCAAAACCAGATTTGGATGGCCGACGGAAGAAACACGTCTTTCATAAATTTCGATCTTAAGAAAAAGATATAGAAATAATATATATATATATATATATTTATTTATTTATTTATGTATCTATTATTTTCCTATTTGGGATTATACCCAACCACTCCCTCTGCTCCACTCACCCCACTAAAAATATCCAGCACTTGGCAACGGGCCACCGGCCATGGCGTGGAAACAACGCACTTGGGCGCGTTCCGTTCCGTCGCTGATGCAGATGGGTTCATCGATTCGGTGAGCGCTCAGACAGCCATCCTCGGAGCAAATGACGTGGCATACGGCCATAGAACCGTAGGGATGGGCCCCGGCTTTCCTGCAGTATCGCCGCTATCGCGTCCGTTACCTTTCGCTAATGACATTTTAACTCCTCTCTCTCATCCTCTGGTCCCTCTCTCTGTCTCCTCCCTTTTTCCGACTGGGATTTGAGTTCTTGATCACTGTTTTCTCCGCCGCCGGACTCTCGGAACCATGGAAGCCATCCGTAAGCAGGCCAGTAAGCTGAGGGAGCAGGTGGCCAAGCAACAACAGGTGGGCGCCTCGTCCCTAACTTCTTCCCCTTTTTATTTCCGCAGATATCTTATTAATTGAAACAGATAACTCTTTCCTGCATTCCGGAAACCAGAAAAGGCGTTGTTTTTCTCTGTATTTTAAATTGAACACGAGATAGGTCTGGCGACGATGCACCTTTTCCGAGATTATATCTTTCACCATTTAAGATCGAGAATGGCGCCTTCCGAAAATTTGTGCTTATCAGTGAGGTAGATGTGAATCAGATACGAGTGTGCTCGTCCATACTTTGTTTTACTGGTTATAGTTGCTTTGATGAAATTGGACAGTCGTAGATGGATAAAGATAACATCTTTTGTATTCGAAAAGATGATTGGAGAAATTCTCGATTGTATTTCTCTTAGCATAAAGCATATTAATACAGGCTATAATACAGAATCTACGGAAATATCTTGGTGTGTATATTAATATGAAAAATATAGATATATACGCAACACAAAACTGTGTCTACTTGAAAGCTAGGAAGTCCAAATGGAGGGAAGAGAGGAGCGAAAACAATCATCTCCCTTGTCTACTTCGATGTAAGAATAAAAAGTAAGGGAAGAGAAAAGGAGAATTTGGATATCTTTTCCACACTTTTACTTTCTTCTAAAAATGGGCTCAAAAGTTGAGACAGTATTGTAAGACCAATTTATCTTTGAATTTTTTGGCAATGGTTAAATCGAAAGGATGAAATTGTCATTTTCTTTATTTCTGCTTCATTTCAAAGGACTCTTTGCTCCTCCGAGCAGACAAAATAAATGGCCATTGAGTGGAAAATGACTGCAAAAGTTTCGTTGAAAAATCACCTTGATAATCTGTTTAAACCCGTTTTGACTTGAAAATACTTTGTTTTGTAAATCTTGCTCTCATGAATTAAACAATATATTTATTTATGCAAACTGATTAGCTTTTAGTCTTACAAAAAAATAGAAAGGATGATGTTTTAATTCTATACACTTGGGATATTTTGGGTATGTGGAAAAGGTAGGCATGTGATCCGGTGAAAAACAAAATGTGGTGGGTCCTTTGAGAAAATCTATGCATGCCATTTCAGAAATATAGTTATAAATCCAAACACAAAGCATAAACATCGTAGTCATACAATGCTTAAATTAGTAAAACTGTGTAATTCACATGTCAGTCTGTCCAAACTAAGCAAGTTCATATCCGGACTGTTCAATAATTCTGGAACTGTGATATTGAGTGGCCTATTTAGATTTCGTATAGAAATGAATATACATGCCACATGATGTGATCAAAGTAATCTCTCATACAAGTCCGTTGACGCAATATCTTCCCAGCTTAATTGACTGCTGGATTGTTATATATCTTCCCATCTCAATTGACACAATCTAACTAATACTGATTTCTTCCTCATTTTTCAATGCATTGTTGTCTGCATATTCTGTCAAAAAGAAGGAAAAAAACTTGTTCCAAGAGCTTCTTAAAATAGCAAAATATTTGTTTAATTTGCTTTGTGAACATTAATTTCTAGTCACTAAAAGAAGTTCCATTCAATTGTACAGGCAGTCTTTAAGCAAATTACTGGACGTTTTGGTCACGATTTTTCTCTTGTTGATGAATCTGAACTTCAATGTCATCAAAAACTTCAGACACTAAATGCTTCTACAAAAGCAGCAAAGGTAAAGAGAAATTGAATAAGAACTTCCCTAAACATTTTCTTTTTATTTTAAATTAGCTGTTTATATAGCGCCTTCAACGGGATATAGTGCATGGTGTAGAGGCATATATTGCTATAAGTTCTAAGCAGGTGGAAATAGGTAATATATAAATTCTTACTCCTCTTAAGTCCTTAATGATTATCATTCTTTTATCTAAACACAATAATTTCTGTCCAGTAAAAAAGCTAGCTGAAGATTGTTGCAAATATGGAACCGAGTATCAAGATTTTGGTTATCCTCTTGCCAATGCTACTCTAGACTTTGGCACTTCTCACATTCTAATGGAGAAAGAGAGGGATAATCTTCTTAGAATGCTAGGAGATCAGGTTATTTCATGTGATTGAATAATGTTTTAAATTATTAGCTGAACTGAAAACATTGTTTTTCTTTTTTTCTGCTACTTGCAGAAGATCAACATCATCTGACAGAGTTCTTATATAATTGAAATTTGTTAGAATTTCTATAAAACAGATGATAATTATTTAATAACATATACTTGCAAGTCAGTTGGTGCAACTTTGTGCATTTTATTATGACCTTGATTGTTTTGCATGCAGGTTTATGAGCCAATTCGAACAATGATAATGGGTGCTCCTCTAGAGGATGCTCGCTTTTTAACTTATCGATATGAACGTATTAGACAAGATGCGGAAGCACAGGTAATCTTGTCCTTGCATGTATGTCGTATTGGAGTAAAGAATATATGTTTAATGGGTTAGTGAGTACGTTCTTGCCAATTAGACAGCTGAAGTTGTGAGACGTCAGTTGAAGTTCAAGGAAGTTGGTGCAACAGCAGATGTTTCTGCCAAGCTACAAAATGCAGAATCAAAGTTATCAGAACTCAAGACTACTCTGTCAGCATTAGGCAGAGAAGCAACTGCAGCTATGATGGCTGTGGAGTCTGAACAACAACAGATTACTTTTAAGGGACTTCTCACAATGGTACTACCTATTTTAGTCAAACACCTATACTGGTGTCTTATTACTTTTTCCTTATTCTTAGAGATTTAGTTCTTATTTTGTATAAGTTTTCTTGCGAAGGTAATGTGTTTATTTAAAGTCAAAAAATAATTATTTAACCATATTGAAAAATTGAAGTAGATCATTCAAAGTCAAAACTGACTATTTGTTTCTGTTTGCTGGAGTACTCCTTTGGTCCTTCCAACTTGCAGATTTGACTAATTTTGGTTGAATTATGGTGGTTCAAATGCAATCAATATTAGTTAAGTTTGCCTAGTTCTTAGAAGGATATGGGACATACAGTGCCTTTATCTACAATGTCAATACTCAACGTGAAGGACATCAACTAATTTGAGATTAGGAAACCATGGCTATAAAGGCTTATTAATTTGCAACATTCAATGAAAAAGTGATGGTGCATCATGATGGATATATGAAGACCTACTGCTAAAATTCTTTCATGATAACCAGTAATTAGGTCCTGTTAAAGCCTATTTTAATTAAACAATGGTTACTAGAATCTCCTATAGACAGGTCTGTCTAACTGAATCATGATATATCTGTTTGAGCTTGAGAATGCTGTTTGTAGGGTGATCAGTGATGTGGCAGACAAGAGATGTCAAAAGTTTTAGTATTGACATAACACCACATAACTTTAATTTTTGTATTTTTATTTGTCTGTAGATTGCATTCCTGAAAATATTATGTTCAAAATGATTTCATTCACCTGAGGAAGCTGAATTTACCGACAATATGTGTCTCTGCTGATTTGGTTTAACCAAGATTTGGTTTAAGAAAATGATTTAAAAAATAATAAGCAGGTTAACTTTTTGTTTTTGTAAACATGCACGAGCCTTAACTCTTACATCCTTGTGCGTCTCATAACATGAAACATAGACTTCAAAGAAAGTTACTTCCTTCTGATCTATGATGTGACTGAGAAGAGTTGAGGGTATTGTTGCAGGAGGAAGAGGCAGGCGGTGTGAACATTCAGTGGAGAGAAAGAGAAATTAAATGAATTAAAGGAGTGCAATGTGTTTCTTTTTTAAAGGAGTTGATTAGTAGGGTGGCACTGAAAATACTTTACAAAAGAAAGCAAAATACATTTGTTTTGTCCTTCTTAAACTATACCAAAATCCAAAAACAGAGATATAGTTCATTCATGTAATCATACAAAATTATTGAATCTATAACCCATAGGTTTTCAGTAAAACGACAACTACATTTAGAACTATCTATCTGCTGTATGACTAAGAGTATGCCTTCCTATAGGTAACTGTGTAGCTGAACCCAAACTGTGGTCAAAGAAAAGGTATGGAAGATTACCTATAAATCTTTTATGTTCTTCTGAAACTCACATGTTCAGTTATTTAGAATGCTATCATTAGCCACACAAGTAGTAAAAGCGATCAATCCTAGAAAAACCTGTTGGTTCATTAATCTTGATCTTTTATATTCATCTACTATATCAAACTTCAGTTACAATTTTCATAGCCTCCACCCTTTTTGACTAGATGTAGGCTTTGTCCAAAACTTACTGCAACCAGCAAACAACTAATACCCATGACCCCTACTACTTGTTGACTACAAAATTATGAAATTTCAAGAAATAAAATGAAATACAAGATTACAAAATTGAGAGCAATTGAATCAGATAAATATGATGTGTTTCAATTTAATGCTTGAAGACCTTGATCTCCAACAAGTACATTGTTTTCTTCCCTGCCTAAATGCTTTGAGGTTTAGACCTTGATCTCCAACAACTCCCTGTCCGTGCTGATTTGGTTTAACCAAGATTTGGTTTAAGAAAATGTTTTAAAAAATAATAAGCAGGTTAACTTTTTGTTTGTGTAAACATGCACGTACACCGATCCTTAACTCTTACATCCTTGTGTGTCTCATAACATGAAACATAAACTTCAAGGAACATTACTTCCATCTGATCTATGATGTGACTGAGATTGCACTGGTAATGAACTGTGCACCACCCAATGCTACTCTTTTTTGTCAATTGCAAGAAGAAAAGTTGAGGGTATTGTTGCAGGAGGAAGAGGCAGGTGGTATAAACAGTCAATGGAGAGAGAGAAATTAAATGAATTAAAGAAGTGCAATGTGTTTCTTTTTTAAAGGAATTGTAGTAGGGTGGCACTGAAAATACTTTACAAAAGAAAGAAAAATACAAAAACAGAGATATAGTTCATCCATGTAATCATACAAAATTATTAAATCCATAAACCATAGGTTTTCAGTAAAACGACAACTACATTTAGAACTATCTATCTGCTGTATGACTAAGATTATGGCCTCCCTATAGGTAACTGTGTAGTTGAACCCAAACTGTGGTAAAAGAAAAGGTATGGAAGATTACCTATAAATCTTTTATGTTCTTCTGAAACTCACATGTTCAGTAATTTAGAATGATATCATTAGCCACACAAGTAGTAAAAGTGATCAATGCTAGAAAAACCTGTTGGTTCATTAATCTTGATCTTTTATATTCATCTACTATATCAAACTTCAGTTACAATTTTCATAGCCTCCGCCCTTTTTGACTAGATGTAGGCTTGGTCCAAAACACACTGCAACCAGCAAACAACTAATATCCATGCCCCCTACTACTTTTTGACTACAAAATTATGAAATTTCAATAAATAAAATGAAATACAATATTACAAATTTGGGAGCAATTGAATCAGATAAATATGATGTGTTTCAATTAAATGCTTGAAGACCTTGATCTCTCCAACAACTACATTGTTTTCTTACCTGCCTAAATGCTTTGTGCTTTAGCCTTCAGATTTGTGTTTGTGATTTTAACCTGGAACATTTACAGTCTTCATGTTATTAATTTTCAGGTTGAAGCTGAGAGAACGTACCATCACAATGTTGCCGATATTCTTGATAAGCTTCATACTGAGGTATTTGATTTGCATTAAATAACAAAGCTGTTGGGGTTCCAAGTTGCAAACATAGTCCCACATCTAAACATATGGGAAAAGATCATAGGCTTATAAGGAATAATGATATCTTCATTGGGATGAGGCCTTTTGGGAGAGCCCAAGAGCAAAACCATGAGGGCTTAGGCCCAAAGTGGACAATATCATACCATTGTGGAGATATCTAAATTCCTTTTGGTTCTAACAATTGGTATCAGAGTCAGGTCGCTCTTCATGATCCAGATCGAACCATATGAGTTAAGCCTTAAATAAAGGATGCGTGGGCTTCCGTGTCTTGATCAAGAGGACCAAACACCAGGTAGAGAAGTCCCATGATCCAGATCGAACCATATGGGTTAAGCCTTAAATAAAGGATGTGTGGGCTTCCGTGTCTTGATCAAGAGAACCAAACACCAGGCAGAGAAGTCCTAGTTGCGGCTAGGCAGTGAAGTCCTAGTAGGTCGGGTGGACCAAGGGGCAAAAAGTCCTGATAGGTTGAAGATCAGACATCAAAATGGAAAGTTGCAAACATAGTCCCACATCTAAACACATGGGAAAAGATCATAGGCTTATAAGGAATAATGATATCTCCATTGGCATGAGACCTTTTGGGAGAGCCCAAGAGCAAAACCAAGAGAGCTTAGGTCCAAAGTGGACAATATCATACCATTGTGAAGATATCTAAATTTCTCTTGGTCCTAACATAAGCATCTAAATGGAATCTATCAATCTACATTCTTGACTCTTTTTAGGTAGTTCTATATCTCATAGTTCACATGCCTTTTTATATAACGGTAAATTGTCATAAACTCCCCAATAGCCCTTTGAGATTTGCATTCACTCCCCACATAAGTTTGTCTTTATTTTTACTCCCTGATGGAACTGAGTATAAAAGGGTGAAAATTGAGTATACATCAGTGAAAACTGAGTATAAAAGAGCGAAACTTGAGTATAAAAGAGTGAAAATTGAGTACATGGGTATTCATGTGGTGGATGCAACCTGCCATACTCAATTTTCTAATTTTTATACTCACTTTTCTTCAGACAATACTCACCAAACATCCCATCAGGGACTGCATGCAAAGAAATATTTGTGTAGGGATTGCATGCAAAGTTGACTTGGTAAGTAGGGAGTTTAGGAAAATTTACCCTTTATATAATGTGCATTTATAAATGTGTTCATCCTGTCATAGATGGTTCAAACCAGGGAAAATAATGAGTTATTGAGACATACAGCAACAATTGAACCAGTGCAATCTCAAAGTGGAAAGGAAGATTTCAAGACAAGTTGGTCTCATAGCGACCCAGTGACACCGGCTGCAGCAACTGATACTCAAACAGCGATGGAAGATTTCAACACAAGACATTATCATGATGAGGTAAAGAAAGAAGCTGCAAAAACTGTGGTAGAATCTCAAGCAGGAACGGAAGATTTCACGACCAGCCAGCCTCATCTTGAGTCTTTAACACACACAACAATAACTGAGACTGTGCAATCTCAAACAAGAAAGGAAAATTACAATACAAGTCGATCTGAGGGCGAGTCTGTAACACAGACTGTTCCCTCAAACAGTGAATCTCAACATGAGGCTATGATACAGGATACAATAACTGAGACCATGCAAAAACAAACAAAAGACAGAGATCATAAAAATATTAAACCTGGTCATCCTGCCGTGAATGGTCAGCATCCAATGTATTTTGTTGCACAAGTAAGAATTACACTAAAGATGATTATCTTAAGATCGATGTTTGACTTGCAAAGCCTTGCACATCTTATTGATCCATGCAAAAATTTTCCTTCACATTTAAAATTTTCTTGGAAGTTTTTATATATAACTTTTATTTTCCATGAACATTTTATGTTATGCAACTTTTCCCAGAATTACTATTGAGAATAGATGCACTCTGTTGTAACTTCTAGACCTATTTTCTGTAAGAATGTAACTTTTAGAATTTAGTTAAACTTTCCAAAGAGGCTCCTAACTCAGTATTGAATGATGCTCTTGTGATAGTTGTGTGTCTTATCACAAGAGTTTCTGCATATTGTCAAACTTAATAGTGAGATGACTAGTGGATACTAAATAATTAATGATAAATTTTGCGAAACAAGGGATTAGTCAGGGCTAATTACAAGAATTGGTGGTATTGCTAATTTACTTGCACGCCATTTATCATTCCTGAATAAAAAAGGAGATGAAACTACTTGTTACTATGACCTTGCAGCAACCAAAGTACAAAACTGATAGAGAAAATTTGTGGTTTTGTAGCCATAATGACTTTGTTGCCTATTACGGGCTTTAGCCTAAGCATCTTGAGCCACATTCCCACTGCACCCATTGAAAGACATTGATTGCCAACAGGTTAGTTAATTGTGACAAACACCAAATATATAGTATTTGGAATATGTATAATTTATAAAAAAATTTGTTTTGTGGATTGACACTGAGTAGTGTCTCATAAGTTTTCTTGTATCTTTTTCTTATTTTTATACAAAGAGCAAAGATTTGCTTTGTTTCCTGTTTGTAGATTTGTGTCATGAAATAATTTTATGGATGAATGCGTTTCTCACTTTCAAAGGCAATTTTTGTGTGAAATTAGTTTAGTAGATAAATTTCATGCATTTGGTACTTATTATTATTATTTTTTACTTATATGAAGGTTATTCACCCATTTGATGCACAAACTGATGGAGAGCTAAATTTATCTGTGGATGACTATGTTGTGGTGCGCCAGGTACATTGTCACCAAGATACAGGCTAAGTCATCTATGCCATGCATTTCCATTTGGATTTCTGTTTGTGAATTTCATAGATCTTTTCCAAATCTATCCTTTTAGACCCTCTTATTAGGTAAGTGATGCACCATATTAGGCGGTGAGATAAATGATTTGAACAAACAAACTAATTTATTGGGCATGAAGCACAGCTCTAAACTATTTATAGAGAGAGGGAGAATTATACCGACCTCTAACTCTTCTTCACAATCAGTGCCTTCAAGGCTCCAACTATACTTTTAAATCCAACCAATTAAAATTGTCATTCTTGTCCCTCTTACTCTTCCTCACTCTGTGTATCAATCAAGGAGACTTTAGCAGCTGGAATGTGATTAAGGATCATTCTTAGAAAGGGTGAAGCAGGAGAGCTGCAATATCGGTAAAATTTCTATTTCCAGAGCAGTGGTTTGATGTCACTCATGTTGAATAGTTTTGTTTTTGGAAAATAATCAATAATAAAAAATAATTAGTAATGATCAAGTAATCATCAGAGGACATTGAGCTTGTTATGATATTTTCTTAGAATTGCATCACTATACCTTTCAGATCCCTCTGGGAATTTTCTCACATACATCCACGTAGGTTGTAAAAATGCTTTGATAAACACAGAAGAGCTAGCAGTAATAAAGAGATGGATTTTGATAAATTCTGACAACTAGTATGGCTGTTTATACAATCGAGTGCCCTCGCAGTGTTTCCATTTAGCCTTTTATTGTGACTGTTTAGGTGAGAAAGGTGCTTTGCAAACGTACTACTAAAAGTTTTATAATTTAAATTAGCTTTTGTTCTCTACTCCTAAGTAGCTTCTGCTCATCTTAGTAAACGGTTGCAACAAAAAATGTGATAAGCAGATCTGAAGTTTTTTACCTAGTCAATCCCATCGTTTCTTTTGACTTCAACAAGACTCCACAGGTAGCACCTAACGGGTGGTCCGAAGGTGAATGCAAAGGAAAAGCTGGGTGGTTTCCATCTGCTTATGTGGAGCGGCGAGACAAAGCACCAGCAAGCAAGGTGATGGATACTCACTTGCTCACTTGACTTTTCTACGCACGTCAAAATTGTTGTACAGATGCATGTGTGAGTATTCCCCTGCACATTGGTTGCTTGATGATTTTCCTGTTCCACAATCACCATGTTCATTGAGCGTACCATTGCTTTCTCAAGAAGGTGACACTAGAAATTATTGTAAAGGCCCATGCTATTTCATTTAGCTGGCAATGATCTCACTCTCGTCATATCTTCTGAATCTCTATTCTCAGTCATGTATGTACTCCACGTGCCGTATAAAAAAACAGAAGAATTTTGCTTTACGGTTCAAGATGTGTAAATAAAAAAAAATGACAACTTGGTGCATGAAGTTTTCGTCGTGCAGGATCCCAGGGATGAGTAAATATTGAACAGAAATAGTGAGAGCTGCATATGACAATTGCTGTTGGCAATAACACGAGGAAAGTGAAGAAAAGGAACATATAATAGATAAGGTATTGTGTCGATCAAATACTATGCACAAATATGAGATAATTATTTATTTCAAATGAGAGTAGGTATCCATCTAAAATCGGATTCATCAAAGTTTGGTTTAGTTAATTAATTTTTTTAATTATTAATTAGTTTGATTTAGGATTTAAGTTTGAGATATTAATTTAACTGATTAAATCGAATTATACATCTGACATGTTTAATTAGTTGATTGATGATCCCGAACTGGGATTTCGAGATTTTGGCTTTTTCGTATTTTTCTTCTCACGCGATTTCTCCTTAATTCTAATCTCTCCTCATCTCTTATCTGTTGGTAGCTGATTTGTATCTCTTCAATATTTGACTTAGTTAATTTATGATCGTCGGATCTTCCGAGAAGTTGCTTTCGGAGGAAGTCGAGTCTAGTGTTCGACACTATTTCCGTAAAACGATATTGCTCCGCTACTGGTGCTCACGGATAGCAGCAATTCATTTTCAAGATACAACGACGTCGTCTCGGAATAGTAGCACTTCAAATTCTGAGACCGTCGAACCTTTCCATAGACTTTTTGGACTCTCGATGCAGAAGATGGATGAGTGCGAATGCTTTTATATTGTAAGAATGAATGAAATGATCAAGTGGAGGGATGTATTTATATTGAGTGAAGAGGTAAGTATCCTTTGGTTCGGACATATTTGGATTGTTCATAACGAAAGGGTAGAACCCTTTAAAGTTCTTTTAATTCGTCCTGTGATCTGAAGAGTTATAATTCTTCATATCCCATCTTAATCTCAGCCGTCAGATTAGAACATTTAATCCGACGCCTCAGATCCATTCTCCCTCTTCACAGTCAGATTTGAATCCAACGCTCTAGATTGCACCTGCCTGCGATCTGTCCAGATCTTTGATCCGACGACCACCATCTGTTCGCCCAATCCAGTCATCATTTTTTACACAGTCACGTGCCACATAGACACTGCCTCATCACCGACATGCCACGTGACGCTACCTGATCATGGCACGTCACTACGTAAGCATAAATTAAAGCTCCTCAAGTGCAAAGTGCGCCAACAAAACGTTCATTGCGCGCGTGGCGAGCTCGCAGGTGGGAGCACATGCTCGCCCAAATATAGAGACCTCTTGTGCTTTTGTATTAACAATATTAGCACAGAAACACATATAAGGAAACACTGGCTTTCCCAGATTAGCAATGTGGGACTAAAGTTCCATCTTTTTCCTTAATGTTCATTTGAGCATATTTTGAATAATTAATTTCTCATTGGTTTTGAGCAAATAAATAATCCAGATTTATCTACGCGAAAAGTAGATTTCGATTTTGAAGTCAAACTTGACTTTCAACGATTGATAGCATCAAAATATTACTTTGCAAAATCATATCCAACATTATCTTCGGCATTCCATCGACTTTCTGAACTTCGGCTCCAAGTATAAACTCTAAAGACCTAAACTCTCCTCCAAGACAACCCTCATTTCTTCAACAACAATCCAATTACCTGCATCTTTGACACCAAGACGTTCCGTCGCCTTGAACCATCACTCCCTGAGTCTTTCGACCTATCGTCTTCCTCAGTTTTCACTCACAATTCGCCTCTCAATGAAAAAAATTTAATTATTTCAATTTTCGATCATTTCCATTCACTGGTTAAAAAAAAAATTTAAGTATTTGATTCTAAGTTGATCTATTCGATCGGTTCTGCAATTAATCAATTTACTGGGTAATAGATAAAATTAAATATGTTTTAATATTATTATTATATTAATTTCAAAAAATTAATTCTATAAAAGATCAAATCTCTATTATTTAAATAAATCAGGAATTCCCGATAAAGTATTTTCATGATTTTATCAGATTTGACTAAAGAATAATTAATGATAATATAAAAGGAAGTATTATTTTAGTACAAATTTAATTATTGAGAATGAATTTTTATTTTAAACCGATGAAAGAATATTTTTTTAAACAGTAAGGATTAAAATTTAAAATTAAATTAAATTTCTTATAATTTCCAAGTCATATTTAGTTTTCTCTGTATTACTAATTCTTTTATATTCAATAATTTAATATATTGTAGATATCCTATGGAAATATATTGAATGACACTGATTTAATAATATATCACAATTTTAAGTAGGATATTATATTGTACAGAATTTTTCAGTATCCATATTCATATGATATGATATATATAATGAAAATTTCAATGTACCGTATCGAAATTTTACTATAACTGATATAAAATTTATATTATATCAAACATTTAATAAAATATCAGTATAAATTTTTTTAATAGTAAACTTTTGAATATGATATAAAAGTTAATATACCTTATCAAACCATCCCTACACCCATTAAGAGTTTTATCATTATTTCCAATATTATTATTTATAGTAATACAGTTATAGACTATTTTTTTTTAATTATTATATTTTATAACACTTTAAAAAATTTTAATAATCAATTAGTTATAACACGTAGAAAAATTAAGTTATTTTATTTTTAAAAAATATAAATAAATATCAACATTTAAAAGACTTTAAATCAAATTTAAAATTTAAAATGTAAAATCAATTGATTCGGTCTTGTGTCGCTCCTATAAATGGTATTGATATGATCTCTTCTTCATCTACCAATTGATTCTTCCTCTCTTGCTTTTCTATCAGAGATTTCGTTTGATCGTTCCTTGTATAGCACCAGAATTGAAGCAATGCGGTTCGCGGCTGCCTTCTTCGATGCGGCGTCACAAGCGATTCGACGCCCCCCTAAGTTCTCCCGACTCCTCGTCATATGTGCTATCGGGTTCGCTTCTTTCGATTACCATGTTTTTTCTTCGTTTATTGTCCGAGATCAAACGACTGTCTTACATTTGAGTTGTATATGTTTCAGTTTAATTTACTTGTTAAAAGACGATGGATTCAATATTTTTAGTTTCGACTTTTACCACGACGGTGTGATCGCTGTGTTTTTTCCCCCGTTTAATGTTGCCTTCTCCAGTGAGTCTTTGTTGATATTTGCAGTCTTACATGGTTCTTATGTGCGGATGATTTAGTTTATGCTTGAATTTTTAGTTTTTCTTTTGGTACAAAATATTGGGTTTTTGGTTGTTTGAAGGCCACTTGGAATTGAGCAGAAACACATACATGATTAGCACTAAAGCAAAGTTTAGTAGAGTAGAGAGTGCTATTTTATCTAAGTTCGTTCATAAAGGCGTTGCAGTAATGTCAATACTGTGGTTTTTAGTTATGGTAGGGAAGGCTAATGTTTGGTTCTCACGTTCATAGAGGCAAATCATATTTATCTAAATCATATAGGAACTATTCTCTTCATCTCTTGTATAAATTTGATACATAAAATTGTTTTTTTTTAATATTACACACTGGCTTATAAAATTGTATAGATTAAAAGAAAGTGGATGAAAAGTTATAAATATTATTATTTTTTTATCAAGAAAGAGATAAAAAAGAATAAGGAAGGTAAAATGTTGATTAATTATTATTATTTATCAGGAAAATATTAAATAAAAATTTGACTTTGGGATGTTGATTAATTATGCATCTTAGTTGACATATGCTTCCATTAAATTTGACAAAGTGATGGTAAAATGTCATCTTTTATACATCCTCATAGCAGGAATTCAAAGGGTGATTTAGCTAATTTATAATAAAATATCTTATGCTACACTATTCTCTTTCTTTTGATCAATAAAGACGGAATTTAACATGTTTTTTCCTTACAGTGGCGGTGGAATATTAGCATATGCTGATGCAAAGTCGGATCATAGTTTTGATACACCTGGAACAACAAACAAAAAAAAGTTGGTTGTCCTTGGAACTGGTTGGGCGGGTACTAGCTTCTTGAGAAATTTAGATACCTCTCAATATGATGTCCAAGTGGTTTCACCTCGTAACTACTTTCTATTCACTCCTCTACTACCAAGTGTCACTTGTGGGACTATTGAACCACGTAGCATTGCAGAGCCTATTCGCAATATCATGCAAAAGGTACTAATGCAATAACATTCATTTTTAAGATCTGTAAGAACAAAGTGATTTTCCTTATTTATGAATCCTGTAAAAATTTGAGTCGCTATTACTTTTGTAATTATTGGAAGTTCTTTATGTCTGATTTGACTTAACAGAAAGGTGAAAAAATTCAATTTTGCGAAGCTGAGTGTCATAAGATTGATCCAATTAACAAGAAAGTTCTCTGCCGATCCAATATTTTCACAAACTCAGATGGGAAAGGAGAATTTGCTGTAGATTATGATTACTTGGTTCTTGCACTAGGAGCGAAGTCGAATACCTTCAACACTCCTGGTGTGGTGGAGAATTGTCATTTTCTTAAGGTATATTTAAGCTTGCAGTACAGAACTACATAAATATCAGTCCAGTGTTCCTTCTTTGTTTTCTTTTTTTACTTTTCTGAATATAGCTCTGTGAAGGGAAGCTCCCAAACAAAATATAAAAAACATATATTCAGTGTTGGTAAAAGTAACGGAAGTATGACATACTTGATGTTTAGCTAAATATTGAACATAGAAGACTGAGTTAGCTATTCTATTGTGATATACACAAGTTGGAACTATCCTAATCCTTTGTCATTCTTGTACCTATTACTTGATATATCTAAATTTTTTTTATGCTAATAAAAGTGCTTTATGGGGAAAAAGTTCTTTTTCTTTATTTGTTTGTTTATGTTCAAAAAGGAGTTACATATCTCTTGCAATTGGGAAACCCTTTCTCTAGGAAATAGAGGATACACAGAGGATCAGGAGGAGTGTGATGAATTGCTTTGAGAGAGCATGCCTTCCAGGCCTTAGTGATGAAGAGAAAAGAAATAACCTCCATTTTGTCATTGTTGGCGGCGGTCCCACTGGTGTAGAATTTGCAGCTGAACTTCATGACTTTGTGACTGAAGATTTGGCCAGGTTGTATCCCACTGTTAAAGATTTGGTGAAAATCTCAGTAATTGAGGCCGGTGAGCATATTTTGACAATGTAAGGAACAATTCTCTACATTTTTTTTATTTCCATTTGCATTTTGATCAATATTTTGCTAATCACAATATTGGCTACTTGGCTTTTGCTTGTTTCCAATCTCAAACTACTCTGAGTTTAACTTGATTTTGTATCACTCAGCCTTGAAAGATGTTCGCTTTTGGTATTTCTCTGCATCTTGAAATCTCTGTTGACCTACCGTCTTCTTACTAATTCCAATATCAAAGCGTAATGATATGGACTTGCTGTTCATTTTGAATGTTGCTCATGATAATAACCTGACAAACACCTTGGGTGTTGTTATATACAAGCTTTGAGAGCTAGACTTATTGTACTTTCAACAATATTATGTTTAGCATAGAACTAGACAAAAATTATTAATCTGCTAGAGGTTTCAAAAGCTTTTACACATTCAATAGTTGGCAAGCATGTTGACACGTGACACTACAATTTGATTTGTAGTTTAAAATCTTATTTGGCAACAAATCAGAAGAAAACAAAAAGAGCGGCCATGTAGTCCCCATAGGATTCAATATATGTATTGATGAGAAGCAAAATTGAGTATTTGAATTTTCTTAAGAAACTTGAATTTATCTAAATAGTATTACAATTTTTTTTTCTTAAATAAATTTCTAAAAGAGTTAACAATACTAGATTGCATAAGATAAATTAAATGGGCATTCTCTCAATTGCTCACGACTCAACTATTATGAATATACAATTTGTTTGTATTTGAGATGCCCTGTATAATACTCCACAAATCTTCTTTTTCCTGAAACCATTGTTTCACTGAGTTTTGATGTGTAGGTTTGACAAAAGGATAACTGAATTTGCCGAACAGAAGTTCCAAAGGGATGGTATTGATTTGAAAACCAATTTCAAGGTTGTCAAGGTAACTGATAAGGATATCACTATGACTAATGGATCGACTGGAGAGGTTTCAGTTCCCTATGGAATGGTTGTTTGGTCTACTGGTATTGGAACTCGTCCAGTGATACTGGATTTTATGAAACAAGTTCAGCAGGTAAACTAATAAATTATATATATTTATAATTATATTTGTCGACTATCTCATTGATTGTTCCTTTTACAAAGGCTGATAGACGAGTATTAGCAACTGATGAGTGGCTGAGAGTCCCAAATTGTGATGGTGTCTATGCTCTTGGTGACTGTGCAACAATAAGTCAGAGAAAAGTCATGGTACGTATACTAATTTTCCAACACGTTCTGCTAAAGATTATATGTTCAGAAACCATCCTTAACACTTTAGCAGATGTTTCAATCATTCAATGTGTGTTTCCTAGAACTATTCTACATGTCCTGCTTTATGAAAATTTCATCTTGTCATGTAAATAGCCTTCCGAGTCTATTGATCTTGACATTCTATTCAGGAAGACATCGCAGCAATTTTTAGAGTTGCAGACAAGGGTTATTCTGGTACTTTAACCGTAAAAGCTATCAAAGATGTACTGAAGGATATCTGTGAGAGGTACCCTCAAGTGGAGCTTTACCTGAAGAGCCAGCATATGAAGGATTTTGTTGATCTATTTACGGATGAAAATGGCAATGCTCTCAAACAATCCAAAGAATTGGATATAGAAGTGTTTAAGAAAGCTCTTGCCCGTGTGGATTCACAGGTTAAGATGCTACCTGCTACAGCTCAGGTATATTGTGGTTCTTTGCATCTTTATTTGTAGGGAGATCATCTTTGCAAGGAAAATCTTTTTATCTTCTATTTGTATAATGTTTCAGGTGGCCGCACAACAAGGCGACTATCTTGCTAAATGTTTTAACAAGATGAAAATCTGCGAGGAGCAACCTGAAGGTCCTCTTCGTATAAGAGGGTCAGGTCGTCATCGGTTCCATCCATTTAGGTCTGTAATCCATCTCTATATATTTTGAGTCATGCCAACGTGGTTGCATGCAGGTACGTTACTGTAATTCCTTTCTCTGAGTTAGATATCGGCATTTGGGGCAATTTGCTCCTTTGGGTGGTGAGCAAACGGCTGCACAGCTGCCCGGAGACTGGGTTTCTATTGGCCACAGCACGCAGTGGCTTTGGTACTCTGTGTATGCAAGGTAGTACGAGTAGAAGATGAATTGTGCATGCAATTTATATCTTTAGTTTCAATCTTATTTTATTGATTTTTTTTCATGTAAAATTCAGTAAGCAAGTGACTTGGCGCACGAGGTTTCTTGTGATATCTGATTGGATGAGGAAGTTTATATATGGAAGAGATTCGAGCTGTATGTAAGTCACACAGCGTTCTAGAGAAAGTGCCAGACTCAACAGGACTCCTGCTGCTGCTTGTCGATTATACATACTGTTTTCCTTTATAGTTTTCTCACTTCGATTGAGTTATAAATGACAATTTTATTTATTCTCTATTTTGTTCTGACATTACATATTTCCAAATAAGCATAAGATGTTTAATTGATGTATAGTTGCTGCTTGATTTTATCCAATGTTGAGTTTTTATTGTTAGTTGATTAGTATTTAGTATTCAGCCCCTTTCCCAGTTGATCAAGTTGATGAGGTTTTTTTTTACACCCCAAGAACCCTAATACGGATTGTGTATGAAAATCTTAAATGGATGTCCTTAAATTTTACAATTCTAAGATGCTTTTTTACTCTAATTATAATTTAAAGTCGTAGGCTTAATAAATTGAAGATGGAATATATGACATTTGATCCATTCGGATGGTTGACCCTGGTTGATCCATCCTTTCTTCGTGATTGATACGGATTTGAGAAGTAAAACGAACGGTTGGGTTGACATCATGACACTCTACTTGCCAGTCGACCAAGTGACACCTGGCTAAATCAGGCAAGGGGTCGGCTAGACGGTGCGACATACGACCAATCAGTCGGGCCACAAGGGGAAGCCCGATCGAGGTTTTTGCCTTGTTGTTTGTAACCACGCAAGGACCGACCTCAGGCCTGCCAAATGACTAGCTTGAGTCAGTGGGGCGGTCGGTCGATCGGGTAGGATCGTTTGATCGGTGGAGCCAACAAGAGGTCGATCGAGTAGGCCCGTTCGGTCGGAAATCACGTGTCGTAACAACCTCTAGCGACTCCCTTACACCAGCCCGCTTTATCGACTGTCCGATCGGTAGAAATGACAAGTGGCCAGGAGGGGCCGAGTTGTGAACCACCAAGAATCCCGTACGGAAGATACCGTTTAATTGTGAGAGGACATAAAAGTGTACGAAGGGATTCACAAGATCAGTCAATTACTGCGAGGTGACAGATGTATGACTCACACAACCCAAAGTGGACACCATTATTGAGGATAAACAAATAGACACTTGGAGGTGACAAAGACATGAATTACAGTGGCTCGCCCCCCTTTTTGTATCCAAATCCTATCATAAGATCAGATCATTAACACGATATAATCGCTCGGGTGAAGTTGGTCTCAATTTATAGGCGATCATCAAGTGGCTAAAGGTGGAAGGAGTTTTTTTCTCCGAAGATATGCACCCATCGAGAATTGACTCCTTAAGCCACAGTAAAGTTGTTATCACGTGAAAAGATAATATCCTCCGGTCTTTATTAGTATTCGACCCTTTCTGTATTTTATAAATTTATCATGTGATAACTAGTTTAGTTGTTTCTCAGGGCTATTTATTTATATGTACACCCAATTGTGACATAAGTTAATTAAGCTCGTCTCAAACGTCCCTCACAACCTATGCCTAAATTATATATATGAAGAAATATAAATTATGATGTCAATTATAATCCATCATCAAATACCTAGAGAATAACAAAAGTATTTTTTTTCTAAGAATATGTATTCACCATGAATTAACCCCTCGTTCCCGGAGCGTGAATATGAAAACAACCGTCGAGATGGGATCAATACTAATAATAGTCAGGAAGGCATCCTCACTAATCATCAAGTCAGGGGAACCCACAAGCTAAACAGGAAATCAAGGGAACTAGCAAGTCCAGAGAACCAAGTACAAAAAAGAAAGGGCAAGTCCCACCCTTTCCTTGTCAACAGTCTCCTTTGCACCTCTAGGAACTGGAACAGCCTGAACACTAGCAACAGTAGTAGCATCCGTAGCAGCATCGGTAGCCGCTTTTAAAGGAACTCTAATAGTATCTCCTCTTTTAAAGGATCAATTGAAGCTTCAAGTGGTAAGTATAATTCTGATTGCACACAAATTGTTAGTGTCTAAGCATGAAAACGATTGCAAAAACAAATGATTTTATACTTACAGCGATTTCAACTTCTTGAATCTTCTTCTCTGTTCTTCTTCTTCTTTGTCTTGCTGTCGTGCGATCAACCACCGGACTGATCTCAAAACTCTTTCACAAGCCAAATCCCTCTTTCGATTGAAGCTCCTCTCCTTCTTCTTTTGTTGCCTTTGGATTGCAATCCGGACGCTTTTTATAGTGGAAGAATCGGACGTTACCTCTACCTCCATCAATGGAGGTGTTCAATGCCATTGATTGTGAACGTTTCAACGTTCACAATCAAGGCTTGTAACGCCTCTGCTTGTAACGCTAACATCTCCCACTCGTCCAATTCTATCCATATAGGTCATCTAGTCACTAAGACTATGTAAGGAAGTCACAAAGACCATATGAGAGCATTCAATTCATACTTCAGGAAAAATGGTTCGTGCGACAGCAAGCACACTGAGCAATTCATGCTAAGAAAGTTGTTACACTTAACTTAGCTGCTCTATAGAATGAATCAGAGACATCAATAACTTGCCTTTACCCCAGATTAAATATTTACATCAATATGAACATCTCTAATCCCTCATAAGACATCTATGTCAAGAGCATGTTCGACATCTCAAATCAATACATTTATTCACAATTACATTTTTAAGTACTTAACAAAAAATGTAACTGGTCGACCAGTGAATAAGTATTACAGATGTAAACCAATTTTAATCTTCCTTTTCAGCTAGAATCTATTCATTCTAATCAGTTACTTTCCTAGTTATGCTCCATAGACCGAATCATCCATAGTCAATAGGACACACACTAAAGTAGCAAACACTGATTAAAACTTCAAGTAGACAGCTAAATAGTCACTTAGGGTAAGATTGAGATTAACTGATAATCTCAAGGGTCTCACATAGTAGAGAAGCAGGGATTCTTTCTCCTACTACCCTTATTGTCGCTACAGCACATGTGGTATGAATCACATGCTACGATGTTTTTCTCTCTACCAAAAAGAGTGCATGTTTTTCTCAAATATCTAACATCGTACAGATTTCGATCTAGACATACCTAACGTCTAACCCGAATTCAACTTATGAATTCCAATCTGGCTTTAAACAGGTTTAGTAAATGGTGGATGCATTTACTTCGATCATTACATAAATGATCTCATCTTGATACAACCTCAAGGCGACCTCAACTTATGAGTATGTCTCTCTTCACAACTACATAAGTTGTCTCATAAGTAATGGTCTTACCTCTATTTATACTCAACAAATAGAGACGGACTGTCCATGTGAGTGGACCAATCTCAGCCTGCCAACACGCTCATCGAGACTTTTTCAAATGTAACAAATACATTCACACTGAATAGATCTTGACATAAAAATGTAATATATACATTTACAATGTGTTACATCTTGCGTAGTCCCAAAGACTTCACATGTTCAATAAATGACTCTTTAGTCAATGGCTTAGTAAAAGGATCTGCAAGCATTGCTCGGGTAGGGATGTACTCAAGAATTATCTTTTTCTTGTCAACAATATCCCTTACAAAATTGTATTTAATTTCTATACGCTTGTCTTTGCTGTGATATTTAGGATCCTTGGAAAAAGCTATAGCAGCTTGATTGTCACAACACACTGTAACAGGGCTCCCACTGTCCTCAACAATCTTCAGATGCTTTAGGAACCTTCTCAACCAGACAGCTTCTTGTACAGCCGCTGCACAAGCCACATACTCAGCCTCCATTGTCGACAGTGCTACACAAGCTGTTCCAAGAAATGGCACCTCCATTCAGCAAAAAAATATAGCCTGATGTGGATTTTCTGTCGTCAAGGTCCCCTGCCCAATCTGCATCTGTGTAGCCCTTCAAGCTCAATTTTGATCCTTGAAAGCAGAGACAATAATCTGTCGTTCCTTTGAGATATCTGAATATCCTTTTTACTGCTTTCCAGTGTCTCGATCCTGGGTTTGACTGGAAACGACTAACTAAGCCAACAACATAGCTTATATCAGGGCGAGTACACAACATAGTGTACATCAAACTACCAATGGCACTAGCATATGGTCTTTTCTTCATCTCGGCTATCTCTTCAGGAGTCTTGGGAGACATACTTTTGCTCAAAACAACACCTTTCGCTGTAGGTGTCTGTTCAATGTTGCAATCAAACATATTGAAGTGTTGTAGTATCTTAGTAATATAAGCTTCTTGGGACAAACCCAAAAGTCTTTTTGATCGATCACGAATGATCCGTACTCCTAAGATATACTCAGCTTCTCCCATGTCAATTATGTCAAATTGTGATGAAAGCCAAGACTTGACCTCAATCACAACCTTTAAGTCATTTCCAGCTATTAGCATATCATCAACATATAATGATAAAATGACCAACTTTCCTTTATCCTTTCTTAGGTAAACACAATGATCCTCATTGATCATTTCGAAACCATAAGATAAAATGACTTCATTGAATCTTATGTTCCATTGTCTCGACGCTTGCTTTAGCCCATATATAGACTTTTTAAGTCTACATACTTTATCCTCTTGGCCTTCAGCAATATAACCTTCTGGTTGTACCATATAGATTTCCTCGTCAAGATTACCATTAAGGAAAGCCGTTTTTACATCCATTTGATGTAATTCCAAGTCATAATGTGCTACTATAGCTAAAATGACACGTATTGACACAAACTTCACAACAGGGAAAAATGTCTCTTCAAAATCAATACCCTCCAATTGGGTATATCCTTTTGCAACTAGACTTGCTTTGTATTTATTAATCGATCCATCTGCCTTCCTCTTGATTTTGAGAATCCATTTATTCCCAATAGCCCTTCGGCCTGGAGGAAGATCGACTAAATCCCAAACCTGATTCTTTCTCATAGACATCATTTCTTCATCCATTGTAATTCTTCATTTTTCTCTAACTGAGCATCTCAATGCTTCCTCAACCGTTCGAGGTTCTTCATCGTCAACTGGGAGAATCATTAATGCCTCATTTTCAATGTCAAACCGTCTCTGAGGAATAATCTTACGATTACTTCTTCGCAGGTTTGACTGTTGAGAAACTAATTCACTTATAGGCAATTCACTCCCACTAGGTTGACTAGATTCAGGCATTCCCTGAAATTCCTGATCTGTTAATGGAGGAACAGTATCCTCCTCCTCTATTGCAAATAGAGGAGTTGATTTATCAACTTCACCTCTTGTTGGGAACTCAGTTTCGAGAAAAGTAGCATCTCTTGACTCAATTTCAGAGATGGTTCCATCTTGCTGCTCACCAATAAAAACATATCCCTTAGAAGTATCAGAATATCTTACAAAGATACACTTCTTACCTCTGGGTCCTAATTTTCTATATTTGTGAGTCTTATCATGAATATAAGCAGCTGACCCCCATGGTCTCAGATTACTCAAATCTGGTTTTCTGCCTGTCCAAAGTTCATATGGAGTAGATGGAACAGATTTAGAAGGCACCCGGTTAAGTATGTAGGTTGCAGCTAATAATGCATCTCCCCAATAGGAAATAGGCAAATTAGCTTGAGCCATCATCGACCTAACCATTTCAAGAAGAGTTCGATTTCTTCTTTCAGCAACTCCATTTTGCTGTGGAGTTCCAGGGATAGTTAACTGTCTAATAATCCCTTTCTCATTACATATTGTCTTGAACTGATCAGACAAGTATTCACCTCCACGGTCAGTGCGTAAGATTTTAACCTTACGTTCCAATTGATTCTCAACTTCGTTCAAATAACGATTAAAGCAATCTAATGCTTCAGATTTATGAGAAATCAAATACACATGACCAAAACGCGTGAAATCATCAATAAATGTAATGAAATATGAACTACCATTTCTAGCCTTCACATTCATCGGACCACAAATATCCGAATGAATCAATTGCAATGTTGAATCAGCCCTAATAGCCTTACCAAATGGTTTCCTAGTTACTTTTCCAGCAAGACAGTGCTCACATATAGACAAGTCAACTTTAGCACGAGTGCCGAGCAGACCCTCTCTTGCTAATCTATTCATTCTTTCTTGTCCTATATGTCTCAATCTAGCGTGCCAAATTTCATCATTAACATCAGCATCACTAGTAAGAGCAATGTTTGAAAAACAATCATTATTTCCACAATTAGCATCAGGTTCTACATCAAGAACCATGAAACCGTTTGATATAAAACCATATCCAATTAACACAGAGTCAATTCTCAGTTCTACTCGACGACTGTAAAAATTCATACAATAACCCAATTCAAGAAGACAATTAACAGAAACCAAATTCCGTCGAATCTCAGGAGCATACAAGACATCATGCAGAAACAATGTACGCCCACCACGAAGGTTGAGTTTGCAAGTGCCAATTCCTTTGACTTCAATTCTTGCATTGTTTCCCACATATATCCACTTATTGCCAGCTGGTACGCGACGGTACTCCACGTACGTAGCTCGATCACGAGCTACGTGGTTCGTTGCTCCTAAATCTATAATCCACAAAGGATAAGAGTCAGCTAACAACACTGAACTAGCAACATAAAGCTCATGAAAAGAAGACAAACATGGATTTACCTTTTTCGGCTCGGTACACTCCCGAGCAAAATGACCCTTCTTGCCACAGTTGTAGCAAGTAAGCTTGCCCTTAGGTTTCTTTCCATTCTTCTTTCCTTTCTTCTTGATTGGGTCCTGCACAGGAGTAGCACCAGCTTCTTTTCCCTTTCCCTTTCCTTTCTTAAACCATTTTTTCTTATTCTTGGACCCAGAACCTTCAGCTACAAAAGCTTGCTCAGAAATCCTTGCGGATTCTACTCTCTCCGCCTCCAGTTCAATATGGCGTGAGACATCAATGAAAGTCCTGATACTTTCACTGTGAGTAAGGTTCTGCTTCATTGTTTCCCAAGAATCAGGAAGGGAACGAATAACTGCTTGAACCTGTTGTTCGTCGGTCAACTCATGACCAGCAGTCTTAAACTCCCGAATCATATTACCCATTTCTCTCAGATGTTGGGTCATCGTTACATTCGGGCGCTTTTTACAACTGTCAAACTTGATTGTCAGTTGTCGAAGCTTGCTCACACTAACTCCACTGTATCTTTCTTTCAGGGCAACCCAGACAGCATGAGCTGATGGTAGTGGCTCATACTCAAATACCAGGTCATCTACTATTGAACTAATCAATATCCCCTTTGCAGTGGAGTCCTTTTTCTTCCATGCCCTATAGGCATCAAGATCCAATCTGTACTGTGTAGTCGAACCAACAGCAGGTTCAACCATGAAATGATTTACAGCCTCCAGAACTTCTTGTTCCTCAAGAACATATTGTATCTTGAGATGCCATATCTTATAGTTGTCCCCATACAATTTTTCTCCCTTGTTCAGTTCAGCTATGATGTTCTTGGTTGCCATGATCTATCATAAATAAACATATTATTCATTAATTCAGTGTATATCATATGCACATAATTTTTTGATTGACTCAATGTAAACTTGACTTGGATTTACGAAATCAAGTGATAACTACGTTTCCACTCATCATTCGCATAATCCAATCTAATTAACATTGATCAATTATATTACATACATCCCATTAAACGAACTTATCATTTGTCTTAATTATGAATTAATCATATAAATGAACTAATCATTTGTCTTATAAATGAACTAATCATTGAATATGAACTAATCATATAATGAACTAATCATTGACAAGTCAGTTAACACATAACATAACTTTATTTAATAGACTTAATAAGCAGGTACAAACAAACAGAATTCAACGAACTAGATAAGTTGACATCATTCCCATAATAAAAAATATTATGGCAGTGGCTATCACTCTCTCATTCATCTCTAATTGACCAATCTGATCAGGCTCGGGATCTTCCACAGATTCTATCGGTTCTTCCTCAAATATTTCAGGATCTTCCTCGATCATTTCAATATCAAGGTCTTCCTCAAATATTTCAGGGTTTTCCCCAGGCATTTCGGGATTTCCCTCGAACATTTCGGGATCATCCTCGAACATATCAGGATCGTCCTCGAACATTTCAGGATCATCCTCGAACATATCAGGATCGTCCTCGAACATTTCGGGATCTTCCTCTGGGTCCTCCTCAGAATCTTCAATTGGATCCCACTCAATTTCCTCAGGATCCCCTTGGAATTCTTCAATCAGATCCATCTCTGGATCCTCTTCAAATTCTTCAGGATCCTCTTCCAGATCGTCCTCAGAATCTTCCAGATCCTCTTCCAGATCGTCTTCAGAATCTTCCAGATCCTCTTCTGAAAAATTCTGGCGAAGTAGTTCTCTACGCAACTCGATATAAGAGATACGTCCTTCATAGCATCCCCAAATACCTCTTGCAGCTACTTCAGCACGCCTTGGCAATGAATTAATCAATGCCCCGATCCGGTAGTTATCTAGAACTGGAAACTCTTCCTGTTCGAGTTTCCAGAATAGACGTTCAAGCCTTCCTATATGCCCTTGGATGCCTAGGTGTGGGAGGAAGTCAATCTCCTCTATCTGTTCCCTCAAATGATTCCGTCGCACATCTCGACGAGTCATTGTGGTAATAAATCTCGGCATCTGGAATTGAAATATACAATGTCAGTACAAAACCGACAAACCAGTAACAAAACTGGTTCAATTCAATTCACAACACAAATAGATAAAGGCATATAATTTTCCTTTTGTTTGTAGCTACAATTAAGCCTATTTAAATTTGAGATGCAATTTAATAATCAAATCATCCTGTTTAGTTCAGATTATTTGATCAAAATGGTTTGGTTAAACCAACTAATGGTTTGAACCAAAACCGATTTGATCAACTTAATCCTTTTTAAATTAGACTAGAATCTAATTTAAATAAGTTGAACCAAATTTAAACCAATAACTGAATAGAGCCACTGGTTAAGGCTGTTTGCCTTCACTGGGAGGTCAAGGGATCGAACCTCCCTTGGGCAGCAGAGCGGAGTGCAGAGTGGATTAGGTTTTCGAATAAGTTGGTTTTTTTTTTAATAAAAAAACCAACTTATCCTCCTTAAAAAACCCCGAAACCTAATCTCCTTCCTCTCAACCGCACGCAGTCGCCGCCCAACGCCAAAACATCCTTTCTTCTTCCCCACCCAGCAACGATTTTTTTCTTGCCATCACCAACGCTATGGAGCGATCTCCCGCGCGTGAAGCGATCGTCGGCCAGGGGAGCGAAAACGCCGAGAAGAAGGTGACGATTCCAAGCGATCAAAGCGATTTGTTCATCGCAAAGGTAAAAAAAAATGATTTTTTTCATGCTTTTACGACTGCTCTGATACCATTGTTGGTGTCTAAGCATGAAAACGATTGCAAAAACAAATGATTTTATACTTACAGCGATTTCAACTTCTTGATTCTTCTTCTCTGTTCTTCTTCTTCTTTGTCTTGCTGTCGTGCAATCAGCCACCGGACTGATCTCAAAACTCTTTCACAAGCCAAATCCCTCTTTCGATTGAAGCTCCTCTCCTTCTTCTTTTGTTGCCTTTGGATTGCAATCCGGACGCTTTTTATAGTGGAAGAATCGGACGTTACCTCTACCTCCATCAATGGAGGTGTTCAATGCCATTGATTGTGAACGTTTCAACGTTCACAATCAAGGCTTGTAACGCCTCTGCTTGTAACGCTAACACAAATATCATTCTCTAATGGCTGAGCACCCGTAAACACTATTTATACTGACGCCGAAGAACTTTAATACGATTGACTACTAATATATCAAAATGTACGCCCTTAAATTTTAAGGGGGCGTTTGGTAAACGGATTTAGAAGACGGGAATGAAAATAAAACCCATTGATGATGCTTGATATACAAGAATCAAAAGCAAAATATGGATATGATACCCCTGATTTTATAACCTATCCCACACTAAATTATCACTAAACTCATAAACTCCTCAATCAAAACTCATTACCATTCTCATTATTAAATGTATACCAAGTACCCTAAGAGTCTTATAAGATGTACGTTTCTAATTAGTTACCTTCTTTAGGTACCAAAGGCCTCTAGAAAATTTAATATACATTTTAAAATTTTATTTGGGGCTAACATATTATCAATTTAAATAAATATGAATATTATTGAATTTGTAAAAGCATAAAATATTCTAAAATAAGTAAAATAGAATGAATTGTTTTAAATCATTAAAGTTGTTATTATAACTTGGAATAGATTACAATTAATATAAATACAAATTAATCTAAATATAATTATTTTTATAGTTTAAGTTTATATATTTATTATATTAATTATGGTTAAATTAAGGGTAAATTTTTCTAAACTCTCCACTTACCAAGTCAATTTTGCATGCAATCCCTACCCAAATATTTCTTTGCATGCAGTCCCTGATGTGATGTTTGGTGAGTATTATTTGAAGAAAATTGAGTATAAAAGTTAGAAAACTGAGTATGGCAGTTTGCATCCACCAGATCGATAACCATGTACTCAATTTTCACTCTTTTATACTCAAGTTTTACTCTTTTATACTCAGTTTTCACTGATGTATACTCAATTTTTATCCTTTTATATTCAGTTCTATTAGGGAGTAAAAACAAACAAAAACTTGTGTGGGGAGTGAAGACAAAGTTTGACTCCCCATTAGAGATTTAAAGTAACTTTACCGTTAAATTAATTAGATGCATTTAACTTATCATGGTGTATGTTATTGGTAAATATTATTATTTTAGTGGATGAGATATGTAAAATATAAATGTTAAATTCTAATTTTAATAGAAAATATTAGAAATTAAAGATTTCATATTTAACAAATTAAAGATAACATATATAAAATTTAAATTTAATGGTAGTAGACATAATAAGAAATTATTAAAATAAGAGATGAATTTGTAAGTAAAAGTTTAAAATATTTAGAAATATTTTCACAGAAAAATTGAGAAGTTGTTAGAGAAATTTTACATTGAATACAAGTAAAATAATTAAAATAAAAGAAGCGTCCGATTTGTTTTTAAGGCAATTTATCAAAAGACGTATCCAAAAATAGATATTTACCAAACTGCGTACCATGGTTTCATTTTCATCAAAGGGCCAACTCATTATAGTGAACTTCCTCTTATACCCCTGTTGTTATCTATTGTCTTTATCTTTCTCTCTCAGTAATAAATTCTGAGACGTCAGCACATGTAACGTGACTTAATTACTGACTTTTATTTTAAAATAATATCTAATGAAATCGGCGCTAAATTAAAAAATATAAGGTAAAAATTAAAAAAATATTTCACTTTAAAAATTTCTCATCCAACGTGATTTAAAAATATAAATAAATAATTTTTATTTTTTATTAATAGAAATTAATATATTAAATAATATTTAATAAATATATTAATATATAAAAAGTTTTTAGAAACAAACAGTTGGATTTAAAAATAAAAATAAATAATTTTTATATTTGATTAATAGAAATTAATATATAAAATAATATTTAATAAATATATTAATTTATACATATTTTTTTTTGAAAAAAACTGACCATGGTAGATTTCAGGCCCACACTGGGCCTGAAATATTTTTATTTCAGGCCCAGCGTGGGCCTGAAATTTTTTATTTCAGGCCCACGTTGGGCCTGAAATCTATTGATTCAGGCCCGACGTGAACTCAAATTTTTTTTCTATTTAAAAAATATATTAATATATAAAAAAACCTATCAAAACACTTAATTTTAGATTCAAACGCAGTGTCTAAAGTCATCCCAGGAGAGTTTGAAGTCAAATAACTTCAGATCCTATAAATAATTAATTAAATAAATAATAATTAAATATAAAAAATATTTTTAAAATTAAAAAAATTTTAGTGAGGGCTTGAAGTCATCAGTGACTTCAGGCCCTCTATCTGAAGAAATTTTCCCTTAGGCCTGAAGTCATCCGACTTCAGGCCTAAGGAGGGCAGTGTACCCGCATGTGATTTGTCAGAAAGACAGGTCAGATTGGGGAGTTTCAACGTGCATTTAAGAAATAAACTAACCTTCAGTTTCAACATAAGAATAATGCCGTTTTGAAATCAGTAAGAAATGTATCACTGTCTTCGATTATTAACAAATAAATTTATGGGAATAAAAACAAACGAACGAACCTTCATTGTGGAAAGTGGGGAAAAGGAAACTAAGAAAAAGGGGACACCTGGAAACGTAAGTAGGGGCGTGCTTGTTGGAGCTTGAACTCCTCGGATCGCTCAAAGTACCGCTCCATCATATCAAGGAACCGATCATTGTCCTCAGCGGTGCAGCGCGGGTCCTTCACTAAGAGCGCGCCGGTGTCCCTGAGACTTCTGCTCACCGCCGCGCATAGCACCCTAAGCTCCTCGGAAAAACCAGTTCCGCTGCTGCTCCTGGCGGAGATTTCCAGGTATCGGGAAAGATCGATCACAAGGAGGTCCATTGCCGACGCCATGATCGCAATGATTTGGTGAGGTGTAAACTGTGGTACAAATATTGGCGACCAGAGGATTTTTATAATGCAGATGTGGAGATCAGGGATTTAGGGATCAGAACCGAAATACTGGAGCCCAATCGAAACAGGAAACGAAACACTCACTGCCAGAGAAGGAAAGTAGGCAGTCTCCACCAGCCCCCGAAATAGTCAATTTTTTGAAATACGAAGTACAAATGGACAGTGTACCCGCATGTGATTTGTCAGAAAGACAGGTCAGATTGGGGAGTTTCAACGTGCATTTAAGAAATATACTAACCTTCAGTTTCAACATAAGAATAATGCCGTTTTGAAATCAGTAAGAAATGTATCACTGTCTTCGATTATTAACAAATAAATTTATGGGAATACTAATAAACGAACGAACCTTCCTTGTGGAAAGTGAGGAAAAGGAAACTAAGAAAAAGGGGACACCTGGAAACGTAAGTAGGGGCGTGCTTGTTGGAGCTTGAACTCCTCGGATCGCTCAAAGTACAGCTCCATCATATCAAGGAACCGATCATTGTCCTCAGCGGTGCAGCGCGGGTCCTTCACTAAGAGCGCGCCGGTGTCCCTGAGACTTCTGCTCACCGCCGCGCATAGCACCCTAAGCTCCTCGGAAAAATCCAGTTCCGCTGCTGCTCCTGGCGGAGATTTCCAGGTATCGGGAAAGATCAATCACAAGGAGGTCCATTGCCGACGCCATGATCGCAATGATTTGGTGAGGTGTAAACTGTGGTACAAATATTGGCGACCAGAGGATTTTTATAATGCAGATGTGGAGATCAGGGATTTAGGGATCAGAACCGAAATACTGGAGCCCAATCGAAACAGGAAACGAAACACTCACTGCCAGAGAAGGAAAGTAGGCAGTCTCCACCAGCCCCCGAAATAGTCAGTTTTTTGAAATACGAAGTACAAATGGACAGTGTACCCGCATGTGATTTGTCAGAAAGACAGGTCAGATTGGGGAGTTTCAACGTGCATTTAAGAAATATACTAACCTTCAGTTT
This sequence comes from Boesenbergia rotunda, assembly GCA_024364735.1. Taxonomy (NCBI): domain Eukaryota; kingdom Viridiplantae; phylum Streptophyta; class Magnoliopsida; order Zingiberales; family Zingiberaceae; genus Boesenbergia; species Boesenbergia rotunda. Next base: position 271,619 of record JAGFNQ010002687.1, read on the forward strand.
CAACATAAGAATAATGCCGTTTTGAAATCAGTAATAAATGTATCACTGTCTTCGATTATTATCAAATAAATTTATGGGAATAAAAACAAACGAACGAACCTTCCTTGTGGAAAGTGGGGAAAAGGAAACTAAGAAAAAGGGGACACCTGGAAACGTAAGTAGGGGCGTGCTTGTTGGAGTTTGAACTCCTCGGATCGCTCAAAGTACCGCACCATCATATCAAGGAACCGATCATTGTCCTCAGTGGTGCAGCGCGGGTCCTTCGCTAAGAGCGCGCCAGTGTCCCTGAGACTTCTGCTCACCGCCGCGCATAGCACCCTATGCTCCTCGGAAAAACCAGTTCCGCTGTTGCTCCTGGCGGAGATTTCCAGGTATCGGGAAAGATCGATCACAAGGAGGTCCATTGCCGACGCCATGATCGCAATGATTTGGTGAGGTGTAACTGTGGTACAAATATTGGCGACCAGAGGATTTTTATAATGCAGATGTGGAGATCAGGATTTAGGGAACAGAACCGAAATACTGGAGCCCAATCGAAACAGGAAACGAAACACTCACTGCCAGAGAAGGAAAGTAGGCAGTCTCCATCAGCCCTCGAAATAGTCAGTTTTTTGAAATACGAAGTACAAATGGACAGTGTACCCGCATGTGATTTGTCAGAAAGACAGGTCAGATTGGGGAGTTTCAACGTGCATTTAAGAAATATACTAACCTTCAGTTTCAATATAAGAATAATGCCGTTTTGAAATCAGTAAGAAATGTATCACTGTCTTCGATTATTAACAAATAAATTTATGGGAATAAAAACAAACGAAAGAACCTTTTTTGTGAACTCCCCGGATCGCTCAAAGTACCGCTCCATCATATCAAGGAACCGATCATTGTCCTCAGCGGTGTAACGCGGGTCCTTCACTAAGAGCGCGCCGGTGTCCCTGAGACTTCTGCTCACCGCCGCGCATAGCACCCTAAGCTCCTCGGAAAAACCAGTTCCGCTGCTGCTCCTGGCGGAGATTTCCAGGTATCGGGAAAGATCGATCACAAGGAGGTCCATTGCCGACGCCATGATCGCAATGATTTGGTGAGGTGTAAACTGTGGTACAAATATTGGCGACCATAGGATTTTTATAATGCAGATGTGCAGATCAGGGATTTAGGGATCAGAACCGAAATACTGGAGCCCAATCGAAACAGGAAACGAAACACTCACTGCCAGAGAAGGAAAGTAGGCAGTCTCCACCAGCCCTCGAAATAGTCAGTTTTTTGAAATACGAAGTACAAATGGACAATGTACCCGCATGTGATTTGTCAGAAAGACAGGTCAGATTGGGGAGTTTCAACGTGCATTTAAGAAATATACTAACCTTCAGTTTCAACATAAGAATAATGCCGTTTTGAAATCAGTAAGAAATGTATCACTGTCTTCGATTATTAACAAATAAATTTATGGGAATACTAACAAACGAACGAACCTTCCTTGTGGAAAGTGGGGAAAAGGAAACTAAGAAAAAGGGGACACCTGGAAACGTAAGTAGGGGCGTGCATGTTGGAGCTTGAACTCCTCGGATCGCTCAAAGTACCGCTCCATCATATCAAGGAACCGATCATTGTCCTCAGCGGTGAAGCGCGGGTCCTTCATTAAGAGCGCGCCGGTGTCCCTGAGACTTCTGCTCACCGCCGCGCATAGCACCCTATGCTCCTCGTAAAAACCAGTTCCGCTGCTGCTCCTGGCGGAGATTTCCAGGTATCGGGAAAGATCGATCACAAGGAGGTCCATTGCCGACGCCATGATCGCAATGATTTGGTGAGGTGTAAACTGTGGTACAAATATTGGCGACCAGAGGATTTTTATAATGCAGATGTGGAGATCAGGGATTTAGGGATCAGAACCGAAATACTGGAGCCCAATCGAAACAGGAAACGAAACACTCACTGCCAGAGAAGGAAAGTAGGCAGTCTCCACCAGCCCCCTAAATAGTCAGTTTTTTGAAATACTAAGTACAAATGGACAGTGTACCCGCATGTGATTTGTCAGAAAGACAGGTCAGATTGGGGAGTTTCAACGAGCATTTAAGAAATATACTAACCTTCAGTTTCAACATAAGAATAATGCCGTTTTGAAATCAGTAAGAAATGTATCACTGTCTTCGATTATTAACAAATAAATTTATGGGAATACTAACAAACGAACGAACCTTCCTTGTGGAAAGTGAGGAAAAGGAAACTAAGAAAAAGGGGACACCTGGAAACGTAAGTAGGGGCGTGCTTGTTGGAGCTTGAACTCCTCGGATCGCTCAAAGTACAGCTCCATCATATCAAGGAACCGATCATTGTCCTCAGCGGTGCAGCGCGGGTCCTTCACTAAGAGCGCGTCGGTGTCCCTGAGACTTCTGCTCACTGCCGCGCATAGCACCCTAAGCTCCTCGGAAAAATCCAGTTCCGCTGCTGCTCCTGGCGGAGATTTCCAGGTATCGGGAAAGATCAATCACAAGGAGGTCCATTGCCGACGCCATGATCGCAATGATTTGGTGAGGTGTAAACTGTGGTACAAATATTGGCGACCAGACGATTTTTATAATGCAGATGTGGAGATCAGGGATTTAGGGATCAGAACCGAAATACTGGAGCCCAATCGAAACAGGAAACGAAACACTCACTGCCAGAGAAGGAAAGTAGGCAGTCTCCACCAGCCCCCGAAATAGTCAGTTTTTTGAAATACGAAGTACAAATGGACAGTGTACCCGCATGTGATTTGTCAGAAAGACAGGTCAGATTGGGGAGTTTCAACGTGCATTTAAGAAATATACTAACCTTCAGTTTCAACATAAGAATAATGCCGTTTTGAAATCAGTAAGAAATGTATCACTGTCTTCGATTATTAACAAATAAATTTATGGGAATAAAAACAAACGAACGAACCTTCCTTGTGGAAAGTGGGGAAAAGGAAACTAAGAAAAAGGGGACACCTGGAAACGTAAGTAGGGGCGTGCTTGTTGGAGTTTGAACTCCTCGGATCGCTCAAAGTACCGCACCATCATATCAAGGAACCGATCATTGTCCTCAGCGGTGCAGCGCGGGTCCTTCACTAAGAGCGCGCCGGTGTCCCTGAGACTTCTGCTCACCGCCGCGCATAGCACCCTAAGCTCCTCGGAAAAACCAGTTCCGCTGTTGCTCCTGGCGGAGATTTCCAGGTATCGGGAAAGATCGATCACAAGGAGGTCCATTGCCGACGCCATGATCGCAATGATTTGGTGATGTGTAACTGTGGTACAAATATTGGCGACCAGAGGATTTTTATAATGCAGATGTGGAGATCAGGATTTAGGGATCAGAACCGAAATACTGGAGCCCAATCGAAACAGGAAACGAAACACTCACTGCCAGAGAAGGAAAGTAGGCAGTCTCCATCAGCCCCCGAAATAGTCAGTTTTTTGAAATACGAAGTACAAATGGACAGTGTACCCGCATGTGATTTGTCAGAAAGACAGGTCAGATTGGGGAGTTTCAACGTGCATTTAAGAAATATACTAACCTTCAGTTTCAATATAAGAATAATGCCGTTTTGAAATCAGTAAGAAATGTATCACTGTCTTCGATTATTAACAAATAAATTTATGGGAATAAAAACAAACGAAAGAACCTTCTTTGTGAACTCCTCGGATCGCTCAATGTACCGCTCCATCATATCAAGGAACCGATCATTGTCCTCAGCGATGCAGCGCGGGTCCTTCACTAAGAGCGCGCCGGTGTCCCTGAGACTTCTGCTCACCGCCGCGCATAGCACCCTTAGCTCCTCGGAAAAACCAGTTCCGCTGCTGCTCCTGGCGGAGATTTCCAGGTATCGGGAAAGATCGATCACAAGGAGGTCCATTGCCGACGCCATGATCGCAATGATTTGGTGAGGTGTAAACTGTGGTACAAATATTGGCGACCAGAGGATTTTTATAATGCAGATGTGGAGATCAGGGATTTAGGGATCAGAACCGAAATACTGGAGCCCAATCGAAACAGGAAACGAAACACTCACTGCCAGAGAAGGAAATTAGGCAGTCTCCACCAGCCCCCGAAATAGTCAGTTTTTTGAAATACGAAGTACAAATGGACAATGTACCCGCATGTGATTTGTCAGAAAGACAGGTCAGATTGGGGAGTTTCAACGTGCATTTAAGAAATATACTAACCTTCAGTTTCAACATAAGAATAATGCCGTTTTGAAATCAGTAAGAAATGTATCACTGTCTTCGATTATTAACAAATAAATTTATGGGAATAAAAACAAACGAACGAACCTTCCTTGTGGAAAGTGGGGAAAAGGAAACTAAGAAAAAGGGGACACCTGGAAACGTAAGTAGGGGCGTGCATGTTGGAGCTTGAACTCCTCGGATCGCTCAAAGTACCGCTCCATCATATCAAGGAACCGATCATTGTCCTCAGCGGTGCAGCGCGGGTCCTTCATTAAGAGCGCGCCGGTGTCCCTGAGACTTCTGCTCACCGCCGCGCATAGCACCCTAAGCTCCTCGTAAAAACCAGTTCCGCTGCTGCTCCTGGCGGAGATTTCCAGGTATCGGGAAAGATCGATCACAAGGAGGTCCATTGCCGACGCCATGATCGCAATGATTTGGTGAGGTGTAAACTGTGGTACAAATATTGGCGACCAGAGGATTTTTATAATGCAGATGTGGAGATCAGGGATTTAGGGATCAGAACCGAAATACTGGAGCCCAATCGAAACAGGAAACGAAACACTCACTGCCAGAGAAGGAAAGTAGGCAGTCTCCACCAGCCCCCTAAATAGTCAGTTTTTTGAAATACGAAGTACAAATGGACAGTGTACCCGCATGTGATTTGTCAGAAAGACAGGTCAGATTGGGGAGTTTCAACGTGCATTTAAGAAATATACTAACCTTCAGTTTCAACATAAGAATAATGCCGTTTTGAAATCAGTAAGAAATGTATCACTGTCTTCGATTATTAACAAATAAATTTATGGGAATAAAAACAAACGAACGAACCTTCTTTGTGAACTCCTCGGATCGCTCAAAGTACCGCTCCATCATATCAAGGAACCGATCATTGTCCTCAGCGGTGCAGCGCGGGTCCTTCACTAAGAGCGCGCCGGTGTCCCTGAGACTTCTGCTCACCGCCGCGCATAGCACCCTAAGCTCCTCGGAAAAACCAGTTCCGCTGCTGCTCCTGGCGGAGATTTCCAGGTATCGGGAAAGATCGATCACAAGGAGGTCCATTGCCGACGCCATGATCGCAATGATTTGGTGAGGTGTAAACTGTGGTACAAATATTGGCGACCAGAGGATTTTTATAATGCAGATGTGGAGATCAGGGATTTAGGGATCAGAACCGAAATACTGGAGCCCAATCGAAACAGGAAACGAAACACTCACTGCCAGAGAAGGAAAGTAGGCAGTCTCCACCAGCCCCCGAAATAGTCAGTTTTTTGAAATACGAAGTACAAATGGACAGTGTACCCGCATGTGATTTGTCAGAAAGACAGGTCAGATTGGGGAGTTTCAACGTGCATTTAAGAAATATACTAACCTTCAGTTTCAACATAAGAATAATGCCGTTTTGAAATCAGTAAGAAATGTATCACTGTCTTCGATTATTAACAAATAAATTTATGGGAATACTATCAAACGAACGAACCTTCCTTGTGGAAAGTGGGGAAAAGGAAACTAAGAAAAAGGGGACACCTGGAAACGTAAGTAGGGGCGTGCTTGTTGGAGCTTGAACTCCTCGGATCGCTCAAAGTACCGCTCCATCATATCAAGGAACCGATCATTGTCCTCAGCGGTGAAGCGCGGGTCCTTCATTAAGAGCGCGCCGGTGTCCCTGAGACTTCTGCTCACCGCCGCGCATAGCACCCTAAGCTCCTCGTAAAAACCAGTTCCGCTGCTGCTCCTGGCGGAGATTTCCAGGTATCGGGAAAGATCGATCACAAGGAGGTCTTTTTCTGCTGCGCGCCGGTCTTTTTCGCTTGCCGACAGGATTAAATTTGGCGTTGTCTGTATGAATCTTCGCCTGATTGGAAGCATAAGGATGTGTGACTCAAACAAGATTGTTGGGACCGGTGCATATGGCTAGAGGGAGGTGAACAGCCGATCACCCACTTCAATCGCGGTTCTCTTCCTACACGTTGTTAATGCGCAGGCTGAATAACAAATAACTAAAACTAACAACTACAAGAGACAAACCGATATACGTAGTTCGTAGATAAGACTCTTACTCCACGGCTATCCGTAAGGTGGACGATTATGATCCGTCGATGGATGAGTCCCCGGAAGACCTCCGGCTAGCACTTGTCGCTCCTTGTGGGTGAAGAAATCTCACCACAAACTCCCGACAACATCTGAGCACTTGGAGACTACTAATTAGCTTTATCCAAATTTATTTCGTCAACCTTTGCCCAGTCAAACGTAACTCTCTTAAACAGAGCTCACAGCTAAAATAGTCGTTACCAGTCAATTGGTGTTGACACCAGTCGACTGGTCCACTTTGGATTTGAACGTTGCAGCCCAACGTTCGAATTCCAGCTGACACCAATCGACTGCACAGAAGATCAGTCGACTGATCTTTCTGTGCCTTACATCAGTCGACTGATCCAAGCATCAGTCGATTGCCTAAGCCCTAAACCTAGGGTTTCCCTTCCTGAGTACAATTCTCTCACACTTGGGCCCTCGTGACTCAGCTGACTCTTCTTTTGCAGTTTCGACCTGTTGCCTTCAAGCCTTCTTCGACTTTGGCTCTCGTCCCTCGGATGCATACAAACCCACGGCTCGTCCTCATGTCATCCTTCGCGAATGCCTCGAAGAGCGCTTCCCTCGGCTCATCGTTCCTGCTTTGTTCACGGTCCCTCGGATGCATACAAGCCAACGACTCATCTCATCATTCCATCCTTCACCGGACCCGAAGCCGTCCAGCTAAGTCTATGTGTATCCTGCAAACCTGCATACTCAAATACACATATCAAATACAAGGGTAAACCTAGCTTAAACCCTTTGCCCAAACATCAAAACACATGGTCACTCCGGACCATAGATTGCTCCAACAAAGATGACCATCGCTATACCATAAGAAGACTTCGAGTGGTTGGTCGCCGCCAAAGCTCTGAAGCTAGCACAACAACAACAGTCAAGTGACTGTCTGGTCGTCGAGTTCCAAGCCACCTCGGTTGCCACCCCGATCGCGGGAAAACCTACTACACGCCCTGGCAACACTGCATACTTGTTGGTAGCTCTTTTTCAACCCGGGGGAAGACAAAGCCCAGTCAGACCAGATGGAGATCTCCTCAACCAATCACACACTCCGCTGCAACCCGTGCAAGGGAAAAGCACCAGTCAGTTGATACTCCCTCGACCAGGTAGAAGGGCATTTCTCCGCTCACATCCTTAAGGACCCCCTGCCTAAGCAATGTTGGAGCAAGCTTTGGTCCGAAGTGACCATGTGTTTTGATGTTTGGGCAAAGGGTTTTGTTAGGTTCACCCTTGTGTTCTGATATATGTATTTGAGTGTGCAGGCTTGTAGGATACACATGGACTCAGTTGGACGACTTTGGGTACGGTGAACGATGGCATGGAGGCAAGTCGTGGGCTTGTGTGCGCATCCGAGAGACCATGGATAAAGCAGAGACGATGAGCCGAGAGAAGCGGACTTCGAGGCGTACGTGAAGGATGGCATGGAGGCAAGCCGAGAGCTTATGTGCGCATCTGAGAGACGAGGGCCGAAGACGAATAGGGCTTAAAGACAACATATCGAGACTGCTAGAGCAGGAACGATGAGCCGAGGAATGCGGACTTCGAGGCATCCATGAAGGGTGACATAGAGGTAAGCCGAGGGTTTGTGTGCGCATTTGAGAGATGGGAGCCGAAGACGAAGAGGGCGCGAAGGCAACAGATCGAGGATGCTGGAAGAGGTGTCAGCTGAGTCGTGAGGGTACGAGTGCTGAGTGAAATGCACTTGGGAAATCCAAGGGTTCGAGTGCTGAGAGAAATATACTCGGGGAAGGGAAACCTTAGGTTTTGGAGTGGACCAGTCGACTGGTGTCTGGGCAGTCAATTGGTAAAGACCACAGAAAGATCAGTCGACTGGTAATAGACCAGCCGATTGATGGCACTTAGAAAGTCGAACGTTAGGCTGTAACGGTCGAGTCTGAGTAGGACCAGTTGACTGGTAATGGACCAGTCGATTGGTAGTGGTCTTCACAGCCTCGAGCTCTATTTAAGGGAGCTCGTTTAAGACTGTTTCTTCTTGACGAAATAAGTTTGGTTAGAGCTCATTAGTAGTCTTTGTTGCTCAGAAGTGTTGTCCGGGTTGTAGCGAGGTTTCTCCACCCACAAGGAGCTCCACGAGCTAGCCGGAGGTCTTCCGGGGAGTCATCCACCGACAGATCAAGATCGTCCACCTAACGGACAGTCGTGAAGTAGGAGCGTCATCTTCGAACCACGTAAACGATAATGTTAGCGATTGTTTTATTCGTGTTATTATTCTTTTATTTGCTCGTATTATTTTCATCCGTTATAAGAATTAATTCTGGAATGAAACTGGAAATGACATGAGAAGCATATGACCAATTAAGACACGACTCAAATGTTTAAATATCCACATGATATGTACATTTCTTTTATATATACTAGTAATTTTCTTTTATTTCTGCTTCTCAGATCCTCTGCCTAGATTGGCCTCTGGGCAGGCAGGCAATTAGGATATATAATTAATGCAGTTACTCCACTTCAGAATTTGTTACCAAGCTTTGCCAATCAGCCACAACCAGTCAAGTACAACACCTGAGAAAAGACCTGCAATCAGAAAAACAACCAACAAGTTCCCCAATGCATTTTGTTCCGGACCCTGCATTATACATACAACAAATAAGAATTCATGAACAATATGCATATAATGATCTTGATTGATTAGTAATTAATTACCTTGTATCCTTTTGGTGCTTCTGTAAGAACGCAAACAGTGAGGTAGCCATTGCTGAGTCCTAAGATGGACGTCAACATTATCATCCACCCTTGATCTCCGAGCTTGGCTGTGAAATAAAATGCCGGAATGAATAGGAAACGCGAGAGACATGCAAATACGAGCCCTTTCCTTGATACCAATTTGATCGGTTTCAGAAGAGGTACATATCTACCCACAAGGTCCCAGACATTGTACATGGCAAACAAAACGAGTGTATACCTGCATTTGGAATTAGATTTATCCTTTTGTTTTTATGATAATTAAATTCCTCTCTGAATAGATAATATGCATGAGCACTTACCATGAACCCAAGCTATGAGAACCTGTATCTTCGGCTAAGAAACCAGGGAAGATTGACAGTGTCAAGACATATATCAGGAAGAGGTCGAGGGCGTAATCGATATTTTGAACTAGCAGTTCTTTGTTACTTAATCGATCGAATTGCTTCGGATCCTCCATCGGCTGTAAGTAAAAGGATTAATTCACATCCCAGACATAAGAATTGACATAATGTTATTTATAAATCTTACAGCTGTATCGTTTATTGATGATTGAATGCCCGCAGCAGCAAGATCAGCAGCAACTGTCATGGAACCTTCAGAAGCAGCTTTTGCTCGGTAGTATTTGACGATTGATAATTTAGGAAATATAAATGCATAGAGAAAGACGCAAAGCAGCTCAAAGAATGTTGAGATCGCAAGAAACAACACTGAAAAAGGAGGATTGAGAGCTCTGTTTAAGCTAAGTTAGTTCTTAATGTATAAATCTATTTAGATTATAAATATCATACATACTTGCTCCCTTACGGAGGCCATCATCTGAACCCTCAAATGCTGCTTTGGTGATTAATCTCAAAGCAGAAGTCAGAGTCCCAGAAGCTGCGAGCCCAGCCATGAAAGACTGCAATAGTTGTTTCAAGAAGAAAACTTTGTGTCAACAACTAATCATATGATGTCAGTTAACTAAGAAATCAGATGGGCAAAGATGCTCACTTGAATAAACTCTGGACACATCAATGATAAATCACCAACCATTCCTCCTTGAGTATAACCGTCGGCGACACCAAATGCTGCACTCCCTATGCAAACACCAATGAAGATGCCCAGCCCACCTTTACCAGATGTTGCTAAATCTAACTGCACGGAATCAGTGTTGGAATTGAATATATAGACAAGCAGTTTGGAAAAGTATGATGCTTTAGAAAAAGTTGGTTGGTTCTTGATACTAACCACAAGAAGGCCAAGCGAACTTAAGAAGAAAAGCGAGTATCCTGTCAGATTTCGGCGTCTAGTGTTAAGTCTTGCTTCGTGATGCGCTAATATGGCTATTGTTCCAAGAGCAAAAGGTTGGTATACAATCGTGAGTATTCTCGTTGGATGGTACCTCTGTAATAAAATGGAGGAGGAAATAATTGCAAAACATATCGAAAGGTAAAAAGCCATTGTTGATCAGAAAGTAATTTCTTACCGGAAACAGATAGATATAGTAATCCCCAATAGTCAACATGCTGTTCCATGCGAAAAGTGATCCATTTCCAAGTAGCCATGTTATAAACAACACGGTAAATCTTCCCTGTTTCAAATAAGATCTTGGTAAATCGATCGAATCAACACATTTATGAACTCGGCGTAAACTGTATTTACAAGGAAGAACCTTTGTTTTGTCGAGTTCCCAATTTTGCATGTGGTGGTTACTCATGGCTGCTCAGGTTCAGCCTCTCCTGTAAATCGAGCTTAAAACAGAGAAAAGTAATCTCAACTTTATCGATCGTAAGATAAAATATTCAGAGGAGGGGGTATATGCCTCCTTTTAAAGGCCTCTCAATATGACAAGAACTAATCTATCTTAAAAATTACTCGGTAAACAAATAACTAACTATCAAAACAATTTGTCCTACTCATATAAATTTTACTATTTTGTCTTAACTAATTTTAAAATAAAAGTTCCAATTTAAAAATATTTATATAAAATCTAAACAGAATCATAATATATTTTCTATTTGAACAAATGAAGGAATAAATAAGCGCACAAACAATATAATTATCATCATCATCATCCATCCAGCTTTCTTTGATAGTATAACAGTGCTTACCAGGAGCAAGATTGATCAATATAAACTGAAGTAAACCAAAACCATATAAAAACGAATGAAATGGAGAACAAGTAGGCGAAATTGAGGTGCGAAGGAAACCTAAGAACGCCCCCACTTTATAAGAGAAACTAAGAAAACAAAATGCCCAAAAGGACGCAACTTGTCGATTGGAAAGAGAAAAGAGATGAAAGCAGTAAAAAGAGATACCTTTAAAGCGTGTGGAGGAGGATGAAAGATTCTTTCAGGAATTCAAATTCAAGTGAGGATTCAAGAATATCTTACGTTAGGTAGGCAATGTACGCTCAAAAAAACAAAGATAAAAGAAGAGACAGGTTGAGTGAGAAGATGAGGAGTTCGAAGAAAATGGATTACATTTTAAAGCTAATTAATTATTTTATGGAATTAAAAAGGTTTTTCAAGTGAGTCAATTTCATCCAACCCAAGAAAAGAGAGGCAATCATGGACGCATTCCCATGTAGATGCGGTGTGTGGAGTTGACCGCCAGCCAAAATTGAGAGCCTTTGTAGATAAATGAAGCTGATCAGAGTTAAAGTAAGAAAATAATATTTTTTTAATTCCGGCAAATTTAAAGTTGATCAGAGCTAGAATTGGTCAAAACAAAAAGATATATATAAATGTTAGGTTGTAGATTTAATCCGCTACCATGATCGAGGTTAGATACACAGTTTGTTTGTTTATTTATTTATTTTTATCTCCGAAATTCAGTCAATTAAATTTTATCTTTAAAATTTAAAAATTAAATTATAGTATGAAAAAAATTAAAATTAAAAAATTTGATTGGGTTCCTGGGAGATATATATTTAGAGTGTCTATTTTTTTTTAATTTCGAAATTAAGGTAATTAGATTTTATATTAATTTTTAAAAAAATTAAAATTAAAAAATTTTAAATGTTCATGAAATATAATATTTGTATTTAAGATTTAAGAAAATTTTTATTTTTAAAAAAATAAAAAAAATGAATTGTAAACGTCTCAATCATGCAGGTGCGAATCATAAATCATACAGGTACGAACAATATATCGAGGTGGCAAAAAACGATTCATTCATCGCAGTACTCTCGTCAATCCATCTCAGGCCAACACAGAAAAGTTAAACCGAGACTACTAGCCCGGATATTTTAGCTTACACTAATTTTATCATGTTTTAACTCTCAAACTTCAAAATAATGACACCACAAGTGCTAATCATCCGTTCATCCGGTGGACATGCATATTTTCAGAAGGAGAGAGATATATATAAGTGAATTTATCATACTCGGATCAGCAAGAAATCAAGGAAAGTATTCTCCAATTGGAAAATTCTAAAAATATCAAAGGGTTCATCTTTAAAATAAAAAAAATTAAAACCATAAAAATAATTTCTAAGCATTATTTTCTACCCAAAAATTATGAAAACTCTAAAAAACACTCCAAAATATTAATTTGTTTAAAAAAAGTCTAAAACTGACACTATGTTAAACCTTTTCCCTTACATTTACAAATCTTAGTTTAGCTATTGAAGTCTGGGAATGACAGTTGAGTGTCTGTGCCTTCTGAGAAAAATGGAATGGTTTGAGCACTGGGAAAGAATTGCTCACAACACAAACAACCCAAAACAAAAGGCCATCAATCTTTGCCCCACATTTACATTTTTAATGAATGCAACTCCAACGGATAACTACTATTATCGACCATCAAACATTGTGATTGATAAATGATTGATCGATATCGATTCTGGCTTGCTGGTTGATGAATCTGACTCAAGTGGACCTCTAATAGCAACAAATCCTGGTTCTCTTGGTTGTGACAGTACAGCATCCTCACTGCCCAACATTAACACAACTGAAGACATTGTTGGTCGATCTTCTGGTTGATTTTGAACGCATAAGAGACCAATCTTTAGGCACCTCATGGCTTCAGTCATAGGAAATGAATGCTCAATTGATTCATCAACTAAATCTAAGATTTTTCCTTCTTTATACAGACTCCATGCCTGAAAATTAACAATTTTGATAACAATATACTTGATCGATAAACAAGTTAAAGGAGTTTGACATTTTTAAACTTACATGTCCAAGAAGATTCAATTGGCGCGAAGGGTTATAGATTCCCCTATTCTTTTTCCCGCTTATAATTTCAATAACCAATACACCAAAACTAAAAACATCAGATTTCACTGAAAATACTCCATCCATCGCATATTCAGGAGCCATGTACCCACTGCATTTATAAGCTTAATTATGCATTGTAATATATTGAAAAAGCAAAATGATAATATTCAAAAATGTTTAAAAAACTTACTATGTCCCGACGACTTTTCTAGTATTCGCTTCCGTTTCATCTCCACCAAATATTCTTGCCATACCAAAGTCTGATATTTTCGGATTCATATCCTTGTCTAGAAGAACATTACTAGCTTTCAAATCTCTATGGATAATTCTGAATCTAGAATCCTGATGGAGGTAAAGAAGTCCACGGGCAATCCCTGCTATGATATTGTATCGTGTTCTCCAATCCAACAATGCGCCTCTTGCTTTGTCTGTTTAGAAGTTAGTATTATTAAAGATCAAATCAATTTCATGAAATAATTGAGGAATTCACATGCATTTGAATTATCAATGAAGCATCATCAACTTGTTTATAGTCTGCATAACAGAGTATATAGATTGATTGGCAGATTTGGCATTGTTTATTGCAAAAGAAAGCATATTGTTTATTTGCTACAGTAGGGTTAGTCGGTTTTGTTTCTTGCAATTAATCACATCAGCATCTATTCCTATATATCAAACATTGCAAATGATTTTTAGGAGTAATTTGGAAAAGATGCCTGTAGGGGGACTTAAGAAGGAAAATAATCTAAAACAAGAATCACTGTTTAAACCACTTGCCAAAGTGGAACATAAAAAATGAATGTAGAAAACTTAAGAAATTGTTCTCTGATAGTATATATTCTGTAAAGTTCCATATCCAAGCATGAAAAAGCTATTCTACATTTTCATTTCTTATGAAAACCTCATGAAACTTATATCATAGTCTACATAGAAAAACACCAAGTCTCTTTTAATTTACTGAAGTTGTAAATCTGGATTAGACCATGAGAATGAATGAAATGAACAACTAACCAAATAAGTTAGCATCCAAACTTTTATTGGGCATATACTCATAGATCAACATTTTTTCTTCTCCATGAATGCAGCAACCAAGAAGTCGAACAAGATTTCTATGTTGTAACTTAGCAATCAGCACCACTTCGTTCTTGAATTCGTCGAGTCCTTGCACTGAGCTTTTAGATAGCCTCTTTACAGCTATTTCTTGTTCCTCTGCTAGTTGACCCTGTAATCAATGTCTTTTAGAAGAGTTGACCTTGTAAAAAGTAAGTCACGATCTCACTGTATTTTTTTTCCCTTTCAAGATCTTGCTCAGATATGCAATAAGCCATGTGTAAAAAAATGGTCTTCAGTTACATACCTTATATACTGGACCAAAGCCACCTTCGCCAATCTTGTTATCCATGGAGAAGTTGCCGGTGGCATCTATTATTGTGCCTAAATCAAAGAGTGGAAGGTCCAAGTTCTGTCCTTCATTTTCTTCGTTAAGGTGCTGCTCTGAGAAGGAATTATTACCTGCAATACCTGGCAGTATGTTCCTAATCAGTCTCAGCCAGTGCAATATAGAAGGGAAACAATCGAGGTTTATCTACACAAGCTTTCCAATGAAGAGGGAATTCATATGCGCAAGAAGGAAAAGAGTTGCAGATATAGATATATACTTGTGCTAATTCTCTTCTTTCTCCAAACAAAGGCAGCGCAGGACAGGAGGATAATTGCCACAGCAAGCACCACAATGGCAGTGACAATGTAAGTATTCTTTCGAGAACCTTTTGATTCAGCCCGTGCGAGATCTTTTCATAGAAGAAAAAGAACACCAATTCAATGGTAGAAGAGTAAGAGTAGCATCGTTGTGTATAAAGCATTGAACCGTCACTGTATAGATGAAGATGTAAGTAGATGAAGGAAGCGTACCGAGATCGGAGGCAGCAAGTCGGACATAGAGATCCTGTCCGCCGCTGATGTACACCCTGAGATCCGTCAGATCGGAAGTCCACGTGATGCAGCCGATTCCACTCCCACCGCCGGAGATGTTAGCGGCGGCATAAGCAGTACACGAGCAATTCTGCAAGCACAAGACCTTGCAGCTGTCGAGGCTGAGGCTCATGTCCACTGCGGCGCTCGACGTGTCAGGAAGTTTCGCGCCGACGACAGTGGTGAACCCATCGGTGCCATTCCGGCAGTCCAGATCTGTGTTCCTCAGGCAGCCATCCCTCCCATCCCTAAATTCCCAATTCGTGGGATTCCGGGGATGGAACCCTGGGAGGCAGTCGCATATGGGCGAATCGTTGGGGTTGCAGACGCCGTTAGGACCGCACGGCGACACGTTGTCGCACTGGTCCTTGGGGGCGTACCAGAAGGGGTTCCACTGCTTATCCTGCTCGATCCACACAAGCCGCTGCGTGATTCCCGACTGATTAACGATCAGCCTCGAGATGTACGCCGGATCGTGTATGTAGAAGGAGTAGAAGACCTCGTCGCGGTGGACCACGAAGTCGAAGGATAGTCTATCGTAGCTCTTCATTTCGGGGATGCCGCTGAAGCGGAGGCCGTCCCACGGGCCCGCCCGCCATTTCTTGGTCGTCCCCGACCAGAGGAATATCTCCGGGTAGCCATCCAAGTCCATCCCCATCGTGTATCCGCTCGGTGCCGGATCGGTATCGCTCGTCCACGCCGTAAGGTTGCGGTTCAGCCCACTCGTGAGGTTCCACCCCATCTTCATGCCCGGGAGCAGCGTGTCCGTCGGGAAGTCGAAGCTCTGCCACAATCTATCGCTGCCGCTACTTCCCGACTCCCGGACGACGAAGTTGCCGTCATCGAGGAGCTGCGCCACCGGACTCGACAGAGACCCCGACGCGCTTGGGATCGAGGAGGACCAGAGGACGGTGGAGTTCTCGTCGGTGACGATGGCGAGCGTTCCGTCGGCGGCTAAGGAGAGGATTCCACGGCCGCGAGTGATGGGGCGCCCACGGTTTGCGACCCACACGACGGTCTGGACTGACACCTTGTTATACCATATGCCGACGTACCGTCTGCCGGAGCCGAAAAAGCCCAACGCGAAGGTTTGGCCGGCGGAGACGACGGTTGTGCCATTGTCGAAGAGTGGATGAGCGGGAGCTATCGTGTCAACTCCAATCCCACTGGTGTTGGTTATCGTTACAAAGGTGGCAGTAGCGATCGGGAGGAGGAGGCGGCAGAGGAAGGAAGATCCGGTGCGGAGGCTGCGGCTGAACATTCTCTCGACTCGAATTCTAGGAAGCTGGGGACCGGCATCCATGAATCTGACATAAGACATTGTTTACAAATTCAGTTCAACTTCAATTAGGATTGATCACTGCGAAAACGATAGATATTTTTCCATTGAGCAATGATAGAGAACGTGAAATTTTAGCGTGAAACTTAACGTGAATGACGTTACACTTTTTATATACACGCCCGATTGTCGCTCGGACAGTGGCGGCGGCCTCCGGCCGCCGCCCCGAACAAAACTATAATCTGGGGGGACGGATGAACCCGTCGAGGATCGATGTAATTGAGTTTCATATTGGATTCACGTTGAGTTTTTCATGTTCCCAATCATTTTCCTTTTCCATTATAGCAATGTTTATACCTACTACAGTAATAAATTCAATCGTGCCCCTGAGACAACTTAATACAGAATTTATGCAAACGGCAGCAGCCCCGCCCATTAATTTTTGTGATTGCCTGGCTCTTCTAACTTCACTTCCTGCGTAGATTGAAAACTAAATAATTGGCGCTTCCATGACTTTACGCGGACTTGGGGTGCAACGCAATGCTTGCCCTTTTTTGCTACAAGATGGTGCAACTTTTTCTAGAACGAGAGTAGGCGGCAGAGCTCCCATAGCTTAAAATAGATGCTAGACATATGGTACTTCTGGTCAAACAGCTAAAGGTTGAATTTGTATGCAAACTCATGACACGTCACTCACCCCTCTCCTCTCGCTGTGTAGTTCTGTTTATTTCTCTTAGTCCCCAAAGAGATCCGGAGTGGTTAATACATGAGAATATTATCTATTTATTTCTCTTTGTTTTCTTTCAAATTAGACACGAATCCTGAAACATTGGACTTCTAGACCGTCCACCGTAAGCGCTTCCCGATTTATCCTAGCGGCCGATGGAAAATTTTCGTAGGGCCCGACTTATCCTGGCGGCCGGTAGAAAATTTCCATCGTAAGCGATTCCCGAAAGTCTTGTTGGCCCCGTGGAAGTTTTGCTTCAAGCACTTCATTACCTGGCTGGCAATGATATCGCCAAATTCATTCGACTCTAGGAACTTATAAGCTTTGAAGTCTGCCTCCACCTCTTTAATACGGGAAGCCTCAGCCCGAAAGTTGCACAGTTCGGTCTCAGCTGCCTCCTTGGCACGCTTTAGTTGCTCCATCTTAGCAGACATTTTGTCTTGGTCCGCCAGAGCCTCCTTGAGCCTGTCCGAAGTGATCCATACTTCCGACCATGTCTGGGCCAGGTCTTCATCGAAGTCAGATAAGCGATCAGCCTCCATCATGAGGTTGGACTCCTTCTGGGCGAGCTGTGCGCTTGGTCTTTGACACGTTCATTCAATCTCTCGACTGAGGCCTCTAAAAGTCGGATATCCCCCGACAACTTCTTCTCTTTCACTTGAAGTTGATCCCGCTCTTGAGTCATCCGAAACAGGTCATTGGTGATGCCCACAGCCCTCTCGGACGCCAAACGTTCCCGGTGTCGGGAACTCTGTAGGGAGGACTCCATGGCCATCAAGGTGTCCAGCTGATGCTTCACCATCGTGCGGAGATCTTTGCTGACTCCCACTTGCATGAGTCTCGCCCTATGCTCATGGTCAGCGACGACCTCTACTCTCAGTGCTCGGCTGGTCAAGGTCTCAATCTCTGGTAGGCGTACACGCCATGGACGGCTGTCAAATAGTCTTCAACCACCTATCATTGCACCAAGGCATTATAAAACATACAAAAAAACAGCCTATGTACATGGAACACACACCTTCAAAAGGGACTCACGGAGGGTAGTGAGAGGCCTTGCAGAGACTTGCAAGGCCCCCCCCCCTTGAGACCTTCGGGTGTCAACCCGGCTCCCTGAAGGCAATGAGCCCTTGCGCGGAGGAAGTGGCTGGACAGTGGAAGCTCTGGATGGCAATGTAGAAGGGTCGGAGTCGCCCTCCTCATAGCTGGAAGTCCCCTCGGAGGAAAGACCCTCGGCAGGGACCTCCTTCAACTGCATCGGGGGAAAAGATTGCATGGAAGCTCCAACGCCGCATCTAGCCTTTCGTGAAGGCGGTCATGCTGCATTCGATATTGGGTGGGCAATGCTTGCTTACCCTTCGTGACCTCGGCAAGGTCAACCGAAGAAGAGTCGGAGGCCTGATCACCTGCCTCTGGAGTGGCAGTCGACGAAAAAGGTGGAGGTAGAGGAATAGCTTCTTCACCATCGGAAGATGGAATATCCTCCTCAGGAATAGATGGAAGTGTGTTCAGGCAACTGAGGCGCAGCCTTTTCCGTCTGGGGCCTAAGCCTTCCGGGACCTTCCTCTTCTGCCGACTAGAGAATTGGGATGTTGATGGGGAAGCGGGGGGCAATGACTCCTCTGTGACCCCCTCCGGATGGACAGCAGTCGGGGGTGGGTCATCCCCGGAAGGGACGCCCATCTCCGGGTCAACCGACGAACCTGAAGTCCCCTGGTTAGCAAACAGTGGAGGCGCAACAGGAGCCTCTGCCCGCTCTGACGTGGCATACTCACTAGACGATTCAGCAATCCCCTCCGAGAACTCGACTAAAGCAGAGGGTGCACCAGGAGCGGCTACGGGAGGATCCAGAGCCTCCATGTTGGCTTCATCCCACTTGATAAGTCGGTGCATCTCCCTCGAAAGCATGATTTCCTCTACAATAGCCAAGCAACCGAACATCAATCAGAATTAACAGGCATTGAGGGAAAATATGAACTTACTGAGGCTTGGACTAATACAGGTGACTTTAGGACTAAGGCTCGCTCGGTACATGAGCTCCTCACTTTGCACCAAACCTGGGCCACTGAACTCCATGCCGGAGAGTATGCTTCTGGCGTGCTGGTAGGCTGGATTCTGTAGAAAATCCCCCAGTACGGGAGGAGCACGCAAGTCCTCCGTCCATCGGAGAGGACTGAATGGTAGCTCAGACAGTAGGATGAAGAAAAACTTCTCCCTCCACCCTTTACGAGAAGAAGGGAACCCTCCTAAGAACTTATGGCTAGGACACGCTGAAAAGCTAAAGGCCCCTCACGAGCCAATCAGAACAAAGAAGGAATGGAAAAGGCGAGGGGTCAGAGGGATGTCGAAGAGCTTGAAGATAATGTACGCCCCGCCCATCTAGCAAAGGCATTGGGAGCCATCTGGTGGAGGGGGATATCAAAATAGGAGGCAACATTCATGAAAAAAGGAAGAATGGGGAAGCGGAGTCCTGACTCTACTTGCCCCAGAAAGAAGGTAAAGAAACCTACGGGAGACTCCACTGGCATCTAGTCTACTTTGGGAATCACCACCGCCATCTCGGCCGGAATGCCGTAGGCCTCAATGGTCGCCTACAAAGCCTCCGACCTCACTCTCGAAGAGGCAGACTCATACCACTCCGCTCGATAACCTTCCATGGTTCCTAAGGAGAAAGATGAGAAGGAGGCAGAAGACTTACGCGAGAAGAATCCTTAGGGAAGAAGACGAAGACGAGGTTCACCAAACAACGAAGCTAGAAGGTGGTCGAACGTCTTTGTCTCCCCTTCTTATATGGAGGAGGTCGTCCGCCTATGTGCAATAGGGGCAAGGCACGTGGGCGACAGGAAATCGCCACATCAAGGGGCGCCATGGAGCTGCCGTCTGATGTGAGTTTGCTACAGCTGCGCATGTCAGCAAGAGATCGCAGGGAGAGCAGGTAAGGCACGTGGCGAAGACGCATTCGCGAAGGGGCTTTATCGCCATTAAAGATCACCATGCGCTTTTATGGATGGTGAACGAGTATCATTGCAGTATCTCGAAAACCTCGGAATCCTTTGTGGAAAAACAAAATCAAGAAGGGATTGCCTCGAGCCCCGAGGCAAATGCTACAATTCCTCGGACCCAATATAACCGCCAGGGAAGCAGTAACGGGTGCAGGGACCCACAATGACATTGCTTCTTCATTGCAACACTAGTCTAATCAGTCAGCAACACTTCCTTCTGTTAAATACCGAAAAATTTAGGGGTTAAAATTGAAAATTTGAAATATAAGGGTGTGGTTGGAATTAATCAAACTTAGAGGGCTTTATTGTAAAAAAACCAATCATTTTTTTAAATCCCCTAAAAAGCCCTAACTTCCCCATAGAATCTCTGATTCCTCCCCGACACTACCCCTTTCGATTTTAGCCCGACGCCGCCGACCCTTTCGCCATAGCCCGCACGCGCCGCAGCGGTTCCCAGCGAGTGTCACTCTTTCGCCGTCTCCCCGTCGTCGCCGCGCTCTTCTCCTTCTCCTTCCTCTTCTCCTTCGCGTGATCCAGCACCCACTTAGTCGCGTTGTTGCCTCGCGTGGAGCCCTTGCCGAGTTGCTCTCGTCGCACGAAAAGGAACTGCCGCATGCTTCCACTGCTTGAGTCGTTGGCCACGGTCAGTTGTTGCCGGAGAGGTGTTATCCATCGCGTATGTGGATAGTGAAGAGTCATCGTCGGAGCCGCGCCTCACGTCGCCGTTCCCTGTTGATTTCGCAGACCACCCATCAGATAAGGGTTTTCTGTGATTGTTTAGGTATGGGTTGTTTGATGTTTTAATGCCATGATTTTGTTTTGATTACATTGGCGGTGGAGTAGTTGAGGAAGAATGTTCTCAGGTGGTGTTTGAAGTCCTGCTGTGAGTTTGGTTTGGATTGGGGCTATTAACTTGGTGATGGTTTTTATTCAAAACAATAGGGTTATATTTAATCGACATGTAAATTCTATTTGGATTTTGTCTTAGGATAGTATGTGGTTGGTATTCATGTTGATGTTGGTTCTTTGAGTTTTGAGAAAAAGATTGGAATTGATGTTTAGATTTGTAGTTTCGATTTTGTGTAGGTGTACTTTTCTTGTAATGAAAGATGTAGATTTGAGTTATGACTGTGTGATACCAATGTTGTGGGTTGATTTGGGTATAGAAGATTTGATTGCTCTTGAAGCATCATGTGTGAGCTCCAAGTTTGGAAATTTATCTAAGTAGGAATTGATGATTTCTTAAGAGTTAATTAAATAGACGTTACAGTTAAGATTTATCTTAATCACATTGAGTATCCTGTTTAGTTAATTATTAATTATATAAATAGCTAAACTTTATCCTCAATACAGGATCCTGATTTTGGACTCGCACGATTGATCGTGGGAAATTTATTCGGTCACGTTCTTCAATACAAGGCGGGTATTTCTCCTTTGTATTCGAGTAGTTTCGTTTATCTTAAAGCATGACTATATTATGTCTAATAGGTTGCTTGACCTTGTTCTTTGCCGTTTGTTATTTAAATATCGCCGTTGAGACTTACTCTTTGTTGATCGTCGAGTATTCCAAATTCGTTTCTGTACAGTCCTCTATTGGTTTTCTGTTCTGTAAAGTACCGCTTGTACGCGAGTACTTAGAAGTCCATTAAACACAGATAGGTTTATTTGGTATTAGAAATATCCTACATAGTAGTGTAGGCGCATAATCGTTGGTTTTCGATTTTCGGTTGGTTGTGTCGATGCATGTTTTACTCGTTGGATTTTATTGCATCGTTGTTTCTCCGGTTGTTCGTGCATCGTATATCATGCACCATACTTGCACGTTGCATACTAACGATTGTTGGGCTTGCATTTGGTTAAGCCGTCGTTAGTCATATTGTTGCTCGATTCACTCAACCACTTGTTGTCGTGGTAGTTATTAGAGTGCGAGCATTTGTCCTGTTATGCCAAACAGTGACACCCTCACCGTTGTTTTTAGAGGGATGAGTTGTTGGTGGCTCACCCTCACCGTTATTTTTCGAGGGATATATTGCAGCTATATAGCTCCCCCTATGTATCGGGGTTGGAGTGTAGACTCCTCAGCATCCTGTCCACTCAACCACGCCTTATGTGGTATGATTACTGTTGTTGGAGTGGTACAGTTGTCACAGCCCTACCCACTCGGTCACACAAATGGGATGTGTTGACGGCTTGACTGGCGTCAGGGGTGACACATGTCATTGCATCATGTGCATACGTATTTCTTTTATGCATTTGTTTGTGTTTGATGCACTTATATGAGCTATGATTGTTGCATATGTATGACATTCATGTCTATCTTGATATTATTGTTGTTGAGTTGTTTATACATGCCTAGTGCTTACCCGGATTTTATGCTATGTCGTTTTACTATATGTTATGCATGATTAGGTAAATCTGATATTTCTTATAGACTGTACCTTTTGATTCTCTACTTCGTTATCTTATTTATGTCATGTTTATTGTCTACTCATATACCCGCAGAGTCCGCCCGGACTCACCACCCCTGCTTTCCTTTTTGTTGTTTCAGATAGCAGGTAGTGGTATTGCTTGGAGCCAAGAGATGATCCAGTTGCCAGTCCCTCAGTCCTTCAATTTCACTGGGTGATTTTGGTTTGGAGTTGTTTCAGAGTTAGTTCTCCGTAGTTTCCTTGTTTCTGCATTTTGTATTATTTCTGGTATGGTCTTGATAAAAAAATTGTAGTCATGTCTTATTGATCGGGTTTATTCGTTGTGGAGTTTCTTATTAAGTTGTATTTTCTTTTATGTTTTTAAGGTGGCTGAGCCACCCGTTAAATTATTATAAATTGCGTGGTTGTGTGTCTTTTATATATTGTTGTGATGCTAGCCGCATGTGGCTAAGCTATAGATGTGAGATAGTATGTATATTTGCCCCATATTGTCCGCCGCACAGGGGAGATGCTGCCCGATTTTCAAGGAAGCATGTGCCTCTGGGGGCGTGACACCTTCGATCAGACTTTAAGGAAGGGACTTGTGATGGGTTGAGCACCCCGTGGCTGACACGCGGATTGAAGAAGCTATGTGGCAAGATGCATCAAGTCTGAACGACTCTTTTTCTGAAACTCCCGAAACTCTCTCGGGGAGGGGATCCCCCGAGATCCTCTCAGGTAGACACACCATGGAGATCAAGTCAGAAGGCGCACTCTCGAGATCACCTCGGGAGGTTAGGTTCCTTAGACCACCTCGAGAAGGCAAAATTCCCAGGACCCCCCGGGCCAGAAGACCCCGAGATCATCTCGGGGGAGCGGAGCCCAAGAAGCATTTGGCCTTAAGTAACGGTCCCTCTTTTATTCGGATCTGCGGATAATCGTCACCGATTATTGAGGGATAATTATGACTCATAATTATCGCAACGGTTCGAACTTAATGATTGTGTGGACTGTTACAAAGGTGATCCTGTAACCGACAATTAGGGGGCGTGGCGAAGATCGTGGAGATGCGTGGAACGACAACTTCAGGTATAAAAGGTACTCCAATTCCTCCGGTAAAGGGGTTACGCCCTCTCTACTTTACGCATACCCTTTTTTGCCTTCTTTTCATCTCATGGATCGAGACACTGACTTGAGCGTCAGAGTGGGCTCCACCAGACAACCTCCGACGTGTTCCCCTAACGCTCGTGTTAATCTCGTAGGGTGTGAGCTCTTCCTCTAGCATCAGCGGTCCATGTGAGCTGAACCCTGATGGCTGGCCGTCGACATCGATTCCTTCTGGAACATTATATATTAGAATAGGTATCACTTTCTTAATTTACCTTGACTGTCTATGAAATATTTTTGTAAGACCAGATCAATCGATTCATATTCGATTATTATCTAATTAATCATTTTTTCTATTACATTAGAGATAATAAAATATATAATTATTATTTTTAAAATATATGAGTTAAAATAGTAAATATTTTAAATTAAGATTAAAATAAATTTAGTAAAGATTTTTGGGAAAATTTGAGAAAACTTCCTAACATCAAACTTGGCTTTGCATGTACTCCCCAACCAAAAATTTCTTTGCATGCACTCCCTGATGGGATTGACAAGACAGTTTTGTGTGTTATTTTTTTTATCAGTATAAAAGAGTAAAAATTCAGTATAAATCGTAAAGATTTGAGTATAAATTATTTGAGATTGAGTACTAATTTAAGAAATTTGAGTATTATTTGAAAAAAATTTGAGTATACATTGTTTCAGTATATAGTAAAAATTTCAGTATACATTATCATAATTTATGTATGAATTGATTTAGATTGAGTATTATTTAAAAAAAATTGAGTATAAAATTTAGAAATTTGAGTATGTGAGGTTGCATCCACTACATCAAGATTTTCACATGAGGGGTCACAGAAATTTTATACTCAAATTTCTTAAATTAGTACTCAATTTCAAACAATTTATATTCAAATCTTTATAATGTAT
Source organism: Boesenbergia rotunda (assembly GCA_024364735.1). Taxonomy (NCBI): domain Eukaryota; kingdom Viridiplantae; phylum Streptophyta; class Magnoliopsida; order Zingiberales; family Zingiberaceae; genus Boesenbergia; species Boesenbergia rotunda. Next base: position 296,222 of record JAGFNQ010002687.1, read on the forward strand.
ACTGAGTTTTCACTCTTTTATACTCACCACATCAAGATTTTCACATGAGGGGTCACTAAAACTTTGTACTCAAATTTCTGAAATTAGTACTCAATTTTAAACAATTTATACTCAAATCTTTAAAATGTATACTGAATTTTTACTCTTTTATACTCAATCCAGCAGGGAGTGAATGTAAAAAATTTATCAAGTGGGGAGTGCATGCAAAGGCCAGTTTGGGATTGGGGAGTTTACTCCAATTAACTGAAGATTTTTTTCGTAATTTTAATTATTTACTAATCAAACTAGCATCGATAACTTTTTTTAAGTTTTTTTAAATTTTTTATAGATTAAAGTTGAATTAGATTGTTTTATATTTTTTTACCAGTTAAAGTTATATTTGATTAAAAATTTAAATTTTTTATGGTTAAAGTTAGATTAATTTTTTTATTAAATTTGTCCACAATTTTTAATTTTTTATAATTAAAAATTTAATTTATTAACAAAAATAAAGTTTGATTAATAAATTAAAAATATTTATTGATTATGCTATTAGTAATTTATATTTTTTATTAAAAAAGGTAAATAATTTTCAACCCGTGTATTTTCAATAGAGTTGTATTTTGCCCCATGTATTTAAAAAATAATATTTAGCTTTTTATTTTTATATTTTGTTTTTTGTATTTTCTATCCAGTAGTATTTTGTTTTATATTTAAAAAATAATATTTAACATCCTTAGATAAAAAGTCAGATGTCAGACAATTTGTAAAAGTCAAATATGCTCTTGTCTTTTTTATCATATTTTGATAGACCTTAAGAGAAAAAAAATATTGAATTGACTATTTTATCCTTCTATAAAATTACTTATAAAATTCATATATACACTAATATGAAAAATAATAAACAACAACTCGGGATAACTAGTCAAAATTTATTCCACCATTCTCACCAAACTCAAAAAGAGTCAGAATTCTAAATTGACGAATAAAAATCAAATGAAGATGAAATAAATATCATAATTAAAATTCTACTCCTCATCATCAAAACGGTAACACACAATGAAGTAGAAGTGAAGTATTGGTGTGATAAAATTGCACCAATATAATATGCACATCAAAAATATTAGAAAATATAGAAATAAAATTTGTATACTATTGTAACTACAAGATTAATGCTTAAGCATCTTAAACTCAAAATCGTTAATATAAAATTAAATGGATGTCAACTATTATTTGTATATGAAAAAATAATGAATGTGGATTGTAAACCATGCCAGATTACAAATAGTTATAAATCTTCGAATAATTACCAAAGTACATGATCTGGGCGAGTGGTTTTCAAGGAGGATCGAGGGCCCGGTCGGATCCAGTCGGATCCGGCTTAGGTCAAAGAAGGTTAGAGCGGTTTGACCTCAGTCCAATGAGACAGACATGAATCTAAGCAGGAAGCATAGAGGCCGAGACAGGTGAGACCCTAGTTTGGCCTCGGCTACTCGGGGTCAGTCACCCGAGACAGATTGCTTGGGGTCAGTCACCCTAGGTCGGCCACTCGGTATTGGTCACCCGAGGTCGGCCACTTGGGGTCGGTCACCCGAAGTGGATCACTCGGGGGTCGGGCACCCAAGATGGACCACTCGAGGTCGGTCACCTGAGGTTTATCACTCGGGGTCGGTTACCTGAGATCTGTCACTCGGGGTTGGGTCAACCTGGGTCGGCCACTCTGGGTCGGTCATCCTGGGTCTGTCACACTGGGTCGGCCACCTTGGGTCGCCCACCCTGGGTCGGCCGCCCTAGGTCAGCCACTCTGGGTAACCCCGACCGGGAGACCCTGCTTGGGAGGCCTATTGCTTACCGAACACTCATGAAGAGACCTGACAAAATGCTTCTGCTTAATCCCGACTAAACTTTCCCGACCGGTGATCCCCAACCGCTAAAGTTCTCGGCCAGGAATGTCTGCTCGGGTGCCACTGATTGGGCCTCGTCTCAAGTTGCTTCGAATCCTGCTCCTCTTAGCCAGATCAGTATCTAGAGCACTAATCCGATTCCGAACCCGACCCACTTCGTTTGACCCAGACCCAATCCGACCGGGCCCCTAATCAGCTCCAAAAATTTACCGGACCGGATCTGTACACATTTAATTTCCATAGGGACATATAACTAAAAATAGTATCACTTATTATAATTGGCATATAGTATTTAACAATAAATGAGGTTATAAAATTAATCTGAATTCATAGTCATGGCGATCGCCATTGATGCAGTAAATATTGACAAAAATGAAAGCTACGGGTGATTGTTTTTCTAAAGGAACAAAAACATGTCTCTTCTGGATCGACGAGATGAAAGGAATGACAATTACCTCTTATTCTTGGGGACCAGTAATGAACTTCTATCCACGAATCCAGTTCATGATTAAAAACTTCTATCATAAACATTTAAAGCGATATCACCTTTACTTCAACGAACGTATAAGTCCAATTTTTTAATTTTAAAAAATCCAACAGAATTATCGTGGGCTAATGATACCGAAAGCGATATCATCTTTACTCCAATGAACGTATATGTCCATTTTTTTTTAAAAAAAAAAAGAAAATCCCAACAGAATGATGTGACAAGGGGAGAAATTAAGAAGACATTTGGTTTGTTTCATTTTTCATTTTTATTTTTCATAAAATCGTATTTTCTAGTTTTCTGGAAAATGACTTTTTTTCATTCTCCAGTTTTCCAGAAAACACTATGTTATTTTCTGGAAAACAAAGCTGGAAAATGCAAACTAAACATGTTTTTCAGAAAATCGCATTTTCTACATAAAATGAAAATAGAAAACAGATTGGAAAATATAAACCAAACGCCCCCTAAATTGTCCGGCACTGTAGGTAGGTTCGCCAATCTACGTGGCTACTTATTAAATTATAATACTTATATCAGACTCTTCCCGTCCAATTAATGTCATCGTTTAAGGAGAAAATGATCCTAGTGATCATCCTTCTCTTATTTTCTTGATTTTTCACTTTTGAAGCCCATAGATCCTATCCACTTGGCAATCATGTTGGGACGTCATCCGGGGAAATTATCGAAGGATATAAATTGATATAATTTCTTCAAAATTAATGTTGAACATTATCTCTATAAAACGATATTGCTCCGCTACATGTGCTAGATTACAAACTGAAAAATTTACCTTGATGACCAATGAAAAATTTTCGTGAAACTGAATCGATCCCCTCAGGCTCGTCTGTTATCTAATATATCATTTTTTTTCTTTTGCTTTCTTCTTTTGTTGACGCCCAATAACTCTAAGTATATTTATTCAATAGCGACTTTAACACTTGGGTCCTATCAAGTAATGCTTTTTTAGTTGGGGTATAAACACGTTAAACCACTCATGAGCTATTCAAGTTTCAGGTTGAAAAAAGCTCGTTTGAGTTCATTCGATTAAGTTAATGAGTCAAGCTTGAGCTTGATTCGAGCTCGAAAACATTATCGAGCCCAGCTTGAACTTAGTAGTATTTGGTTCGTGAGCTCGTGAACATGTTCGTTTAAAGGCTCGCGAACGTGTCAGTTGAAAGGTTCACGAACATATTCACTAAGAGACTTATTTATCTTATTATATATATCTATAACACTAAATTAATATCATAATATATTATTAATTATTATAGTTAATTATCTTAAACGAACTTAACTAAACTCATTTAATTTTTAAATAAATTTTAATTGAGACGAAGCCGAGCAGAATTCGAGTTATTTGATTTTATTACGAGCCGAACTCGAGCTTAAGAACTAAAGTTTGAATTGAACTCGAGCCGAGCTCGAACTTAGAGGTAACGAATCGAATCTGAACTCGAGCCTTTTATTGTTCGACTTACACTCAGTTCCATTTGATTAGACTCCTCCTTTTAGAAAGCTTGATGAGAGCAGCATGTCATAGTTCAATCAATGAAGCAACACTTTTTTCCGCCTCCATTATTGCTACTCTAGGGTGCATGGTTTACTTGTTGATTGATATAAATTAGCATTGAGTACATCTATTAGCAGACAGGTAGGATAATGTTGGTACTCCACTTCAGAATTTGTTACCAACCTTTGCCAATTAGCCATAACCAGTCAAGTACAACGCCAGAGAAAAGACCTGCAATCAGAAAAGCAACCAACAAGTTCCCCAATGCATTTTGTTCAGGACCCTGCATTATCATATGAATAAACAACAAATAAGAATTCATGAACAACATATATATACATATATATAATGATCTTGATTGATTAGTTATTATATACCTTGTATCCTTTTGGTGCTTCTGTAAGAACGCAAACAGTGAGGTAACCGTTGCTGATTCCTAAGAAGGACGTCAACATTATCATCCACCCCTGATCACCGTGCTTGGCTGTGAAATAGAATGCCGGGATGAATAGGAAACGTGAGAGACAAGCAAACATGAGACCTTTCCTTGATACCAACTTGATCGACTTCACAAGAGGTACATATCTACCCACTAGATCCCAGACATTGTACATGGCAATCAAAATAAGTGTATACCTGCATATGGAATCAGATTTATCGTTTTATTTTTATGATAAATTCCTCTCCGAATAGAAAATGCTTGAGCACTTACCATGAACCCAAGCTGTGAGAACCTGTATCTTCAGCTAAGAAACCAGGGAAGATTGACAGTGTCAAGACATATATTAGGAAAAGGTCGAGCACGTAATCGATATTTTGAACTAGCAATTCTTTGTTATTTAAACGCTCGAATTGCTTTGGATCCTCCATCGCCTGTAGTTGGAAGGATTAATTCACATCTGAGATAAACTAAATTGTTTAAATGTTATTTATAAATCTTACAACTGCATCGTTTGCTGATGACTGAATGCCAGCAGCAGCAAGGTCTGCGATAACTGTCTTTGATCCTTCAGAAGCAGCTTTTGCTCGGTAGTATTTGACGATGGGTAATTTAGGGAACATAAATGCATAGAGAAAGACGCAAAGTAGCTCAAAAAAAGTTGAGATCGCAAGAAACAATACTGAAAAAGAAGAATTTAGAGCTTTGTTTAAGATAAAGTAGTTCGTATTGTATAAATCTATTTAGATTATAAATATTATACATACTTGCTCCCTTACGAAGGCCATCATCGGAACTCTCAAATGCTAATTTCGTGATTAATCTCAAAACAGAAGTCAGAGTCCCAGAAGCTGCGAGCCCAGCCATGAAAGACTGTTAAGAAGAAAAATTTGTATTATCAACTAATCCTACATGTTGCAAGTAAACTAAGAAATTAATTAGATGGGCAATGATTCTCACTTGTATAAACTCTGGACACATCAAAGATAAATCACCAACCATTCCTCCTTGAGCGTAACCATCGGCAACACCAAATGCTGCACTCGCTATGCAGACACCAATGAAAACGCCCAACCCACCTTTACCAGATGTTGCTAAATCTAACTGCACGGAATCAATTGTGGAATTTAATATAGAAACACGTACACAGTTTGGAAAGGAATGTTTTAGAAAAAGTTGATTCTTGATACTAACAACAATTAGGCCAAGTGAACTTATGAAGAAGAGCCAGTAGGCCAACAGGTTTCGACGTCTAGTATTAAGTCTTGCTTCGTTATACGCTAGTATGGCTGTTGTTCCAAGGGCAAAAGGTTGGTAGACAAGCGTAAGTACTCTCGTTGGATGGTACCTCTGAAACAAAATGGAAGAATATATAATTAAACCACGTATCAAAAGAAGTCTATCTCGATAAGAAAGTGATTTCTTACCGGAAAGAGATGAGCATAATAATCTCCAATGGTCAACATGCTGCTCCATGCGAAAAGGGATCCATTTCCGAGCAGCCAGGTTATAAACAACGCATTAAATCTTCCCTGTTTCAAATAAGAGCTTCGTGAAGTGATTTAATCAACACAGTTAATGTGGATTCCGTGTAAATTGTATTTGTAAGGAAGAACCTTCTTTTTGTCGAGTTCCCAGTTTTGCATGTGGTTACTCATGACCGCTCCCCCTTCAGCAGCTCCTGTAAATCGTGTTTTAAGCAAGCCCCATTTAAAACTGAGAATTACAGGAAAGCGTAAAACAGAGAAAATTAACTTCAAATTCATCGACTGTAAGATCAAATATTTAAACAAATAACTAACGATCAAATAAAACGATAGTACTATTATAAATTTGTTATATATATAATTTAAACAAAATTATATAATATATCCTCTTTGAACAAATAGATACTTTAATTAATCTAGTCAACAAAGTTATTCTCTCTTACAGTTAAACAATATAACAAACACCTTAACGATACGACAAAAATACGTTCAGAATCTTTAAAGGAAACAATATAATTATCTTCATAATCATGAAACCAGCTTCTCTAATCGAATGATCCTAAACTTAATAGTTTGACAGTGCTACCAGGAGCAAGATTGAACAGTATAAACTGAAGCAATTAAAACCAAAGCCATATGAAAACAAAGGATATGGATCTCCTAATGTTTTTACCTTGAGATCTTTTAAGAGGTTGAGGAGAGACTGAGCAGACCAGCAAGGCGATCGAAATTGAGGTGCCAAGGAAACTTAGAATGCCACAGAAGATGAGGATGAGTTGTTATTAATTATTATCAGAGAGCGGTTGAAATTTATTTACTTTTCGCGAAGACACGAAGATCGAATGGCATTAAATCATGGTGAGGTGCCAGGCTGTGTAGATTCCAAAGGAAATGGATTCCATTGCTGGGTAGATTCCAAAGGAAATGGATTCCATTTTAAAGCTGTAATAAATTATTTTATGGAAAAAGGTTGTCAAGAGAGTCAATTTCATCCAACTGAAGGAAAGAGACAGAAACAGGCTGAAGCACATACAAGGAAAAAATTTGAACAGCCCAGTATTTTTTAAAATAAAACGATCGTAAGATTCGTTTTTATAGATTTCTAAAAAATGGAATAGTCATGACTTTACTTTAGTGATATTTTTCTATAGATTTCTAAATTAAAATTTACCTATCTAAAGATTATTCTGGCAAATTTAAAGTCGATCAAAATTTGAATTGGCCAATAAAGTCTTAATTCTTTCTATAATCTTGTCTGAATCATTAATTTATGTGCGCTACTCCGCTGCGAGCCTGCGAGGGGGCGAGCACCAAACCTACCACATCGGCCGTCCCTTTTCAAGCGCGCAGCGGAGTCATGCAACGGGCGAGCACAGCATAAAAGAAATATTTATATATGTTGGTAGTTTGATGATTCGGAAATCAATCGAAGGTTGCCACGTGGCATAAGAGTTTTCATATGGACTCATCCAAATTAGGGGCAGATCGTCTGTCCCACAAAAGTCTCCTATCCCGCCTGTCCTGCCTGTCCCACTCTCCGACGACGGCCGACGAGTCGTCCGATCGTCGATCAGACACCGTCGCCACCCTGAATAAAACTATACCCTGGGGGAGGGTACGGTAAACCCGTCGGGGTCGCCGCAATTGCGATCTCGCCGCAATTGCGAATCCGACGAGATTGCAATTGCAGCGATTTCGACTGGTTCACTATTCTTCTAGGATACCATTTGATTCGGTACGACGATCAAAATCCATCGGTGGTGTTCGATCGACGATCGGACGACTCGCCAGCCGTCGTCGGAGAGTGGGACAAGCAGGACTAGGGACTTTATGGGACAGAGGATCGTGCTCGATCCAAATTGTCGCGGGTGACTCCCAGTCAAGAATTCCAAGTCAAGAATCACTTGGTCGCGGATTGCTTGGTTGAGTTTCTGCTTCGCTCGGTCGAACGTGATAAAGTACAGCTGGACTAAAAGGGATTTGAGTGCTTTTGGTCAAACCTACCCGACCGGGACGGGCTACTCCCGATTGGGAAAGGTCATCCTTGCTCGATCGGGGCAAGCCTCCTTAGGGGTACTTGGAGACATCATGTGATGACTATTCATTGAAGATAGCATTTAATACTTTTAGGGGTGTCGACAACGTATTAAATGGCCAAAAGATGAAACAGTCACGTGCTTTAATGATTGGTTGAGATAATTATTGGCCGTTATAAAAATAATGATGTAACGGTTACATTAAATGTCATTATCATCAAAAGGAGGGGAATAGTCATGGGCAGAGAATTAAAAGTAATCAGGGACGCTTAAGAAAGAGTTTGGATTCTCTAATCTCACACATTCTATTTTTCCTTTTTTGATCAACTTCTCACTTAGCATCGGAGTGGAATGGCCGAAGGTTCTTCCGGTGCCCTTTTAACGTTTTTTGGCTAGTTTTCTTCTCAAGCGATCCTCCTCGCAGGAACACCCATCGTATCACCGAAAGTCACCATCCCACGTGTCAACTTTCAGATCATCTGATTTACCTCTAATATTGGTAGAACTCCTCCAAGCAATATTATTAAGTTTCATCGAGCAATATGATCAATTTATGTATAACCATATTATGATCAAGTCTCACAAAGCAATATTATTAAGTTCCACCGAGCAATATAGATAAGCTCCTCCAAGCAATATTGCTCAGTTCCATTGAGCAATATGGCCAAGTTCTAGAGAACCATATTACCAAGTCCCACAAAGCAATATTACTAAGCTCCTCCGAGCAATATGACTAAATTTCGCAGAATCATATTATCATGTCCCGCAGAGCAATATTACTAAATTCCACCGAACAATCTAGATAAGCTCCTCCGAGCAATATTATTGGATTTCATTGAAATGGTACAAGCACAGTTTGTCAGGTGTCAAAAGTATTACGTACCGACCCTCGAAGAAAGCTTCTGCCAAGCATTAAAGATATTTTCACTTGTTAAAATAAATCTTTGACTGTATATAACGTGTTATAAAGTTTATGGTTATTAACACGTGGCGATTGATGAATCATTAGTAAGGGAAAACCCTTCCCAATACACAATTCTTATATTATTATCTCCTGCCACCCAGTCTTATGAATCAGTTGTATGAATTGAACAAGATAAGTCTATTTTGTACCAGTTATGAAATTGCAACTGTCTATAGTTTATAACTGCTACAACATAAATGTTATTGAACGAGATAAATTTATATTGCAGTAACTATAAAATCGTAATTATTATGATGTTGTGGCAACTATAATTTAGTGGTTGCTATAACATAGATACTGTTATATAAGACAAATTATTAGTTCAATTGATTTTCAGAGTTTCGATATTTGGTAATATGCATATATTTGGTCAAATTTGATCAAGGATTATCCAAACAGAACTTGATATTTTGAAGAGAGAAGTCTAGTTAAGTTAAAGATAAACCGAATAACTAGTAAGGAAAAATCTTAATGAGTAAAACTAGGCTCTAGTGAGTGAAGCTAGGTGATGAAAGTTTTGGTGAGTAAAGTCAGGCGAAAAAAATCCTAGTTAGTGAAACTAGGTAGTGAAAGTCTTGGTATATGTAGCTAGACGATGAAAGTCCTAGTAAGTGAAAATAGATCATAGTTAGTGATCGAAGATAGGTGGTGAAAGTCCTGGTGAGTGAAGTCAGACAATGAAAATTGTAGTGAGTGAAGCTAGACAGTATAAATCTTGGGAGAGTGAACCTTATGTGGTGAATTGTCCACCGAGTGATCAACAAGTCCAAGTGTGTGGAATCAATTGGGAGTTGATTGCTTGACAACCCAAATTAGAAGGGTCAAAATCTAGTCAAGTAAGTACGAGTAACTTTAAATTCTATATTCTACTCATTACTCAAATAAACCCAGTTGGTTAGGTAAACCAAATACTAGTTTTGCTTGTTGTTTGCTTGTTTATTTTGCCAGAAACATCAATTGGACAAAGGCTTGGGTAAGACTAATTGGGGACAAGAGAATACAGTCGTCTGGCAAGGAAACCGATCAATTTTGAACAAGTCGGGTCTCAAATAAGTTTTGGCCGATCTAGGGGCGACTGGAGGGTGTTCGGTCAACCGAAGGCCCAAAATTTATCTCAAAGAGGATCGAGTTTGCAGCCACGTCAACAATCACTCCTAGACGACCGAAGGCTCTCCAATCAACTGGGGAAGTGCAGATTGAATTGTATAAAAGGGGAGTCAATGTAGCGTCTTTCAGCAACTCTTGCAAACATCCTTCTTCGTGCTTGTGCTTAGAAAGTGCTACAAACTCTACTCGTATTGTTTGGGGAACGCCATGAGGATTGTCGCGATATTCAAGCTTTCAGATCGGACCAACTTGAGTTTGCTTTTACTCACATGCTTATTGTTTATATTACAACTCATTTTTGTACTTATGATTGTCTAATAAATATGTAAGAGGTTTCTCTGCCTCCGAAAGAATTCCGAAAAGGAAATACACATTATGAACTCGTGCTGATTACATAAGCCTTGATGTACTAATCTTAGGAGTTAGAACTAAATAAAAATCTAATGTATCATTATCTTTTATATATTATTATTTATTATTTTATTGTGCTACGAACGACTCTAATAGAAAAAAATAAAAGAACGATAAAAAGACGATTATGTTATTCACCCCTTCTAACTGTCAACAAGTCCTACACAAATTTATATGATAGCAATACTATAATATAAATGTTATTGAACAAATCATTGAGGGCACCCTTGTCATTTTACAGAGACCTACGAATGGGGCATCTTTTGATTAAAAAATCAAAAAAAAGGTGCGTATATTAAAAAACATATATTAATTTGTTTAAAATAAAAGTGTAAAACTGGCACTATGTTAGACATTTTCCCTTGACAATTAAAGATCTTATTGAAGTCTGGGAATGACAGTCAACATATTGAGTGCTTGTACATCCCGGGAAAAATGGAATGGTTTGGGCTCGAGGAAAGTATTACTCACAACAATAACAATAACAATCCAAAACAAAAGGCTATCCATCATTGATCCACATTTACATTTATAATGAATGCAATTCCTACATATAAGTACTTTTATCGACCTTCAAAAATTGTGATTGATAAATGATTGGTCGATATAGATTCTTGCTTGCTGGTTGATGAGTCTGACTCGAGTGGACCTCTAATAGCAACAAATCCCGGTTCTCTTGGTTGTGGTAGTACAGCATCCTCACTTCCCAACATTAACACAACTGAAGACATTGTTGGTCGATCTTCAGGTCGATTTTCGACGCACAAGAGACCAATCTTTAGGCACCTCATGGCTTCAGTCATAGGAAATGAATAGCCAATTGATTCATCAACTAAATCTAAGACTTTTCCTTCTTTATACAGACTCCATGCCTGAAAATTAACAATTTTGCTAACAATATTATTGAGATGATCGATAAATAAGTTAAAGGAGTCTGATTGTTTTAAACTTACATGCCCAAGAAGATTCAATTGGCGTGAAGAGTTATAAATTCCCCTATTCTTTTTCCCGCTTATAATTTCAATAACCAATACGCCAAAACTAAAAACATCAGATTTCACTGAAAATACTCCATCCATCGCATATTCAGGAGCCATGTACCCACTGCATTTATAAGTTTAATTATGCATTGTTGTATATTAGGAAAAAAAAAGACAATATTCAAAATTGTTTATAAAACTTACTATGTCCCGACGACTTTTCTAGTATTTGCTTCTGTTTCATCTCCCCCAAATATTCTTGCCATGCCAAAGTCTGATATTTTCGGATTCATATCCTTGTCTAGAAGAACATTACTGGCTTTCAAATCTCTATGGATAATTCTGAATCTAGAATCCTGATGGAGGTAAAGAAGTCCACGTGCAATCCCTACTATGATATTGTATCGTGTTCTCCAATCCAACAATGCGCCTCTTGCTTTGTCTGTTTAGAAGTTAGTATTATTAAAGATCAAATCAATTTCATGAAATAAATGAGGAATTTGCACGCATGAACATTCAACCAGGCCTTTCCATTTATGATTTTTGAATTATATATGAATGAAACATCATCAACTTGTTTATAGTCTACATAACAGAGTGAATAGATTGATTGACAGATTTAGTAAATCTTCTATATTGCAAATGAAAGCATATTGTTTATTTTTTACTAAGGTTAGTCGGTTTTGTTTCTTGCAATTAATCACATTAGCATCTATTCTTATCTATCAGACATTGCAAATGATTTTTAGGAGAAATTTGGAAATGATGCCTGTAGGGAAACTTAAGAAGGAAAAGAATCTAACACAAAAATCAGTGTTTAAACTACTTGCCCAAGTGGAACATAAAAATGAATTGCTCTCTGATAGTACATATTCTTTAAAGTTCCATGTCCAAGCATGAAGAAGCTATTCTACTTTTTCATTTCTTATGAAAACCTCATGAAACTTATATCATAGTCTACATAGAAAAACAATAACCATGAGAATGGAAGGAACAACTAACCAAATAAGTTAGCATCCAAACTTTTATTGGGCATATACTCATATATCAACATTTTTTCTTCTCCTTGAATGCAGCAGCCAAGAAGTCGAACAAGATTTCTATGTTGTAACTTAGCGATCAGCACCACTTCGTTCTTGAATTCTTCAACTCCTTGCACTGAGCTTTTAGATAGCCTCTTTACAGCTATTTCTTGTTCCTCTCCTAGTTGACCCTGTAATCAATGTCTTTTAGAAGAGTTGACCTTGTAATAAGTAAGTCACGATCTCACTATATTTTTTCCCTTTCAAGATTTTGCTCAGATATGCAATAGCCAGGTGTAAAAAAAGTGGTCTTCAGTTACATACCTTATATACTGGACCAAAGCCACCTTCGCCAAGCTTGTTACCTATGGAGAAGTTGCCGGTGGCATCTGTTATTGTGCCTAAATCAAAGAGTGGCAGATCCAAGTCCTGTCCTTCATTTTCTTCGTTAAGATATTGCTCCGAGAAGGAATTATTACCTGTAATACCTGGCAGTATGTTCCTAATCAGTCTCAGTCAGTGCAATAAAGAAGGAAAAGGGTTGCAGATATATATACTCCTGTTAATTCTCTTCTTTCTCCAAACCAAGGCAGCACAGGACAGGAGGATAATTGTCACAGCAAGCACCACAATGGCAATGACAATGTAACTATTCTTTCGAGAACCTTTTGATTCGGCCCGTGCGAGATCTTTTCATAGAAGAAAATGAACACCATTGCAATGGTAGACTAGCATCAATATTGTGAATTAACCCAAGTTGTGCATGCATGGAAGCGTACCGAGATCGGAGGCAGCGAGGCGGACATAGAGATCCTGTCCACCGCTGGTGTACACCCTGAGATCCGTCAGATTGGAAGTCCAGGTGATGCAGCCGATCCCATTCCCACCCCCGGAGATGTTAGCGGCGGCATAAGCAGTGCACGAGCAATTCTGCAAGCACCTGACCTTGCAGCTGTCGAGGTTGAGGTTCATGTCCACTGCGGCGCTCGACGTGTCCGGAAGTTTCGCGCCGACGACGGTGGTGAACCCATCGGTGCCATTCCGACAGTCCAGATCTGTGTTCCTCAGGCAGCCATCCCTCCCATCCCTGAAATCCCAAGTCGCGGGATTCCTGGGATGGAACCCCGGGAGGCAGTCGCATATGGGCGAATCGTTGGGGTTGCAGACGCCGTTAGGACCGCACGGCGACACGCTGTCGCACTGGTCCTTGGGGGCGAACCAGAAGGGGTTCCACTGTTTGTCCTGCTCGATCCACACAAGCCGCTGCGTGATGCCCGACTGGTTAACGATCAGCCTCGAGATGTACGCCGGATCGTGTACGTAGAAGGAGTAGAAGACCTCGTCGCGGTGGACCACGAAGTCGAAGGATAGTCTATCGTAGCTCTTCATTTCGGGGATGCCGCTGAAGCGGAGGCCGTTCCACGGCCCCGACCGCCATATCTTGGTCGTCCCCGACCAGAGGAATACCTCCGGGTAGCCATCCAAGTCCATCCCCATCGTGAATCCGCTCGGTGCCGGGTCGGTATCGCTCGTCCACGCCGTGAGGTTGCGGTTCAGCCCACTCGTGAGGTTCCACCCCATCTTCATGCCCGGGAGCAGCGTGTCCGTCGGGAAGTCGAAGCTCTGCCACAATCTATCGCTGCCGCTACTTCCCGACTCCCAGACGACGAAGTTCCCGTCATCGAGGAGCTGCGCCACCGGACTCGACGGAGACCCCGACGCGCTTGGGATCGAGGAGGACCAGAGGACGGTGGAATTCTCGTCGGTGACGATGGCGAGCGTTCCGTCGGCGGCTAAGGAGAGGATTCCACGGCCGCGAGTGATGGGGCGCCCACGGTTTGCGACCCACACGACGGTCTGGACTGACACCTTGTTATACCATATGCCGACGTACCGTCCGCCGGAGCCGAAAAAGCCCAACACGAAGGTTTGGCTGGCGGAGACGACGGTTGTGCCATTGTCGAAGAGTGGATGAGCGGGAGTAATCGTGTCAACTCCAATCCCACTGGTGTTGGTTATCGATACAAAGGTGAGAGTAGCGATTAGGAGGAGGCGGCGGCAGAGGAAGGAAGCGCCCGCGCAGAGGCTGCCGCTGAACATTCGCTCGACTCGAATTCCTGGAAGATAAGCACTGGCATCAATGAATCTAGACATGGCACGGCTAATCGGCTCATAATTTATTTATTAATTCAGTCAACTTTAATCGACACAGAATTAATGCATACGGCAGCCACCCCATGTTCTGTGATTGCCTATTCAACCTGCAGATCCTACTTAGATTGACACGAGGAAAGCTAAATAAGCAGTGCTTCCATTATTTTTGGCGTGACCTGATGTGCAACAGAATACTTATTCTACTACGATGGCACGTAGGGTTTCCACGGGACGGGTTGGGACGGTTGGTCATTAATTATGGGGCTATGTCATGAGAAAATACAAAAGTCAATTTATAGTCGCAAAAGGTTTGCCAGATTCTTTTATACAGGTATAATGGTCATTGTTCAACTGTAAAATCCTGGCCGGATCCTTTATGCCACCTAGAACGGCAGGTAGGTGGGCAAATGTCTAACTAGTGGCAAAAGAGGACGAAATTTTCACCTTCTGCATCGTCATTAATCCGTATCAAAATCAATTTAAAAAAATAAATCATGATAATTAAAATGATAAAAAGTTGAAAAAAATTTTTTGTACACATAATGTGCTCATCAATTTTGTAACTCAAATTTAAAATTTTTAATGATAATTTATCAATCCTTTATCATTTCAGTTATGTTCGTGAGAACAAGCAAATGTGTAACTAACTAGCTACCTAGCTGAGTCGGAGCCGGATGAGACAATAAAAAAACTGAATTGTCAAAGCCGTCGAGTAGTACTAACTTATTACTACCATGGACGGTAGGCCGAAGTATCCCGGCAGAGCAGGGATTTACGGTAGCTAACTATAGAGATAAATAAGAACAAGATTCCGCTTTGTGGATTGCTTCAGGATTACTAATTATATGCAACAGTTAATGATTAATGATGATAAAAAGATCATTCATTTGTACTCAACATCTCTTACAATTTATTTTATGTTAATATGGAAAAAATAAATTATAAAAATTATTAATTTAAATAATAAATAATCGTATAAGAGAAGACAAGTAACTTCGTCAAAATTTAACGCTCAAACTTCAGCGTAATAATATGTCATGCGCTATCATGTAGTCCATTCTGTGATGAGTGATAATCAATGGATCAGACAACGCCAACTCGAGATTGCATTAAATTCAAAGTAAATGAACAACAAAGGTGCATGTGACGCTGAAGTGGAAATTAACACTTTAATAGGGGGCAGGGACTTTAATCAAGGGGGGCCAGAAGTAAGGTTGCCGGCTTAGATATGATCATATGAACAAGAGATTTTCTAAGGGACACAGGATGATGAAATTAAATATGGGTTGACAGTCACACGTCTGCCTGGTCTGTTCCCATTTTCATACTTCATAAAAGAGAGATGAAAGGCATTGCCACTTATATTAATGTTGCAACTCATCCTCAATTTTACAACATCCCAACGCTCAATTACCTGGTCGGTTCTCATTTTCATACTTCATGCTCAATACCTTTGCCTCATCTAAAATTAGTCGAGCAAAAAATTATTATACTTATGTCTTGTGTACTTCTCAATCTGTTCCTAAATTATTAGAAAAAAAATAAATCATGACAACAAGTTATAATCAACCGTTAAATAGTTAAGGGTGGAAAAAAATATTCCTGGAAAATATGCCTCCATTGATATTTGATCTCTGTCTTATAATAATAATAATTCTGTCATCCTTATTTTTCTAAAACTAGTCAGTAGTTGAAATAGCGAGAGTATAAATTGATTAACTAAATTTAGAAATTGATTAGGGAGTGGGGTATGATTTGTTGGTCCAATTTAACACCATAGCCAACCTGACCTTGCTACAGAAGTCGGAGAAAAACGCCTATGATGCAATATAAACGTGGTGGAAAGGACTGCGACATATTGACTTTGATTAATTTGAAAAATTTATAATGTTGAATTAAAATTTATTTGTGTTTCTTGATTTATCGATAAAAAAAATTTATAGATCAGACTGATCATGGAATAAAGTGGGTTAACTAAAAAACACACAAAACCATCAGGTTAGCGATGTGGACGGCCTACCTAATCGCGTAGGTTGGCTTAACAAAACCACGTTTGGATTGGTTTTCAGTTGATTGGGACGGGGAGCGGGGTGCGACGCGTCATGAGGTCAGCTGATTAGGGTGAGAGAAACGCATAGTGAATGTGAAGGGATAAGATCAATTATTTATTTATACTTTATGAATGAATCATTTTAAATCTTCCAACAATTTCAAAGTTGCCCACTTAGTTATCATACGGACATATAACTAAAACAGATTCACTCCTTATCATTAATTAACATATAGAATTGTGAATGATATATTTAGTAAAAAATTTAAAAAAAAATTAATAAATGATGTGATATTTTATATGCAGTGATTTTTGACGAGTTTATTATGCCCTCAAGGGTATCGACGGTCGGAAGTCGTCGATAATGTTTGAGTGATAATCAGATATGTATATATTAAATATCACGTCATTTATTGAATATTTCATTAAATTTTTTTATTGATTGTATCAGAGCTTTAATAATAAATAATGTTGCAAAATTAAATTGAATTTATAGTCATTGTCATTAATTGATAAAAAAGATTGATAAAAAAGAGATGATAAAAATTTATCTTTTTGATGAGTTGAGAAGAATGACAACCTCTTGTCTTCTGAAATATGAATCATCGCTTTATATTATCAATCCATCATAAATAATAATTTAATGGCTACACACAAAGTACATGCCATTCAGTTCACGATTAAACACTTTAATCAGACCACTTCATTTATCTTTGGGTTTGGTTTATTTTAGACTTTTAAATAGGTTTGTTTTTTATATTCTTATGATCCTCCCCCTTCTCAGCACACTTGAGATTGTTCTCAGCACACTAGAGGAGCAATCTCAGTACAAGAAACTAATCTAAAGTCAAATGATCATATGAAAGTCAGTCTCATTTTCTAACTGACAATTGTTTAGTTCGATGGGTCAACAGAGTAGGTGAGAAAAGACAAGATGCTTCCCCCATACGACCTAAGTTATTTACAGACTGAAAGTCACCTCTCTTTAATTTCCTCGTAGCTTTTCTAGAGACATCATCCCTTCTAGCCTTTGCGAATAATAACAGCAACTTCTTGCTCGACATAATCTCCTGCACAGATGGGAGGATACTTGCTCGCAAGGGGTGTATCGGCAAAATGGCCTACTGGCTCCAATGTGGCATCAGATGCGATGTGCCCAAATAGCTGGTTAAAGGAACAAAAAATTGATTAAGAAATTGGACAGCCAAATTAAGCCCAGACGCAGAAGCAGCTCAAACATATGGAGGAGATTACTTACGGTTGATGAAACCCTCCAAAGGCTGCGGGATTGTTGTCGAGCTGACTCCATAGCTTCAAGCGTCCTATTAGTTACCACAACTTCGTGCATTCCAGCCAAACACTCACCTGCAGTTAACCACTCTAGCTGCATATAAAAAGCACCAAGCAGAGATATATAAGTTGGATGGATGTGGAGTTCACCTGTAGAGATGGGATCTGTTTTTATACACTAGCATAAGTGTTATGTACATTTGGGTGATTTCAATCCACAGGTCGATCATCCACATAAGGGGAGGAAGAGGAAAGGAGGTAAAAAATTAATATGGATCATTCCTAGATGTTTTGAATTCTTATTCCTCAAATCTAAGAAATGAAGTTTCCTAACATAGCTGAAAGTGCAAATTAAACAACTTGTTTAATTATAACGTAAAAACAATCACCTGCTTTCCATTTTGGATAAGGAGACAGCCAAAAGGAACCTTGACTTCCATCTTCTGTCCATCCCTTGACCATATGTTTAGGCCTGGGAATCTGCTTCTCCCATGGATGGTTAGGAAATTCAGGTCATAATGATATCCAGCAAAAACAGTGCCTAGAGTGCCGTGTCGTTGTAGATCATTTCCAGTCGGAGAAAGGAGATGAGGTGCCTATAGTTATCATGGGGAAAACAAGAAACATTAAGAAAAGGAATCTTATGATGAGTAGCTACCACAACCTAATAGTGCAAACAAAACAAGTGTTTGATCTAAATTGGAACTGTATTTCTCAGGTAACTAGTCCAAGCCGGACGTGGTTCATGACACTTCATTGGAAAAAGTTTCTATAAAAGGAGAAACCTCTCAAATGGAAAATTAAGCACATAAATTGCATAATATACAAAAAAATAAAAGAAAATCACCAAACTCAATCGAGCAAATTTGAGAAAGAATATTGCACCTACTATACATTACAAGAATCAATTTAAGGAAGCCTAGTTATTAAGCATAAGCCCTCATGGTTTTACTCTTGGGCTCTCCCCAAAAGGCCTCATACCAATGGAGATATTTTTCCCTTATAAGTCTATGATCTTTTCTATGTGTTTTCAATGTGAGACTATATTCACAACCTTGCAACCCCAACACTTATATCATAGGAAGTTATGTCTATATAAAGACATACGCAACAGGTTCTCCAAACATCATTGAACAAAGCATAAGAGATGATATTCTCAAACAATAGTTAAAAACACTAATGACAAAAAACTACGAATTTCAGTTTTGACATGAACACTATCTTTGGATTTCAGATTAGGCAGACGTTCAATGAACTTATGTTGGAACTGGAATCAAGTAGAAGAAAACAAAAAATTCTAAGACATTTTATGTGTGTGTGTTGGTCAACAACCTCCGGCTGCTACTCCTAGGCCTGTGATCATTGACTCTTTCGAATGGCCAATTCACTAATAATCTCTACTCCGAATAGAGATTCGTCTCTTACAAAAGATGCAATCGATGATCGCTTTCGAATGACCAATTCACTAATAATTTATACTCCAAACAACTATTTAGAATAGAGATTCGTCTCTTGCAAAAGATAGGGTGTGGTAACAAGTTTACCGCCCCTTAGAATTGAAAGCACGAAAACAATAAGTAAATTATACCGACAAGGGTAGTTTGGAGCAAAGCTTCATTGTCGGCGGAACAAAGTGGCTTAGCGATATAGCGTTTGCACAAGACGAGAGCAAGAGCGCGTATTAGAGTCAGGGACGAAGCTAGAAATTTAATTTTGGAGGGGCGAAAAATATAGGTTTACGTTGAAAGGGGACGAAGTTGTCGTTGCCCCCATTTACCCTCTATTCATCCCTTATTTTAATACCTCTATATCTATAGGACTAAAAAATCGTAGAGGGACGACCGCCGCCATCGCCCCCCTTTGGCTCCACCCTTGATTAGAGTGATCTCGAAGCCTCTGGTCGAACTTCCTTATAAAATACTCGTTCAGTCGACTGATCTGCCTAATTCGCTCAATCCCCTCGATAACTGGATCTAGATCCGGTCTATTAGTCAATTGAGGTACATGTTCGGTCGATCGAACATGTATTTCTCCACTGCTTCTCTGCTACATCAGCACCTTGATGTTGATCCTCGGTCACGCTGGCCTCATAGCACTTATGTGGATCAGATACTAAGCAATGTAAGTCTTAAAAGATCAAAGTGGGTCATACACTAGGAATGGAAGTCCAGATGAGTCGACATCTGGCAAGACTGATTCGATGGGTCAATGAGGACCAGACATCGAGTCAGAAGAAGACCTAGAGGGTCAAGTGATCGGACGCTGAGTAGAGTAAGCCCAAACAGATCTGGAGGAAGTTTGGTAAATGGTAACTGAAGGTAAGATTTAGGAGAGGAGAGATTCTTCTGAAAATAAGAACAAGTCCTCGTTATGAGGACGATCACAACACAAGAATTTACACTTATGTCATATGCTGTATTAACTAGGTTGGGGCGATCACAACACAACTTAACTTTAAATCTTTGTCAACATTAAAACTCACATTCGATTAAATATGCATATAAAAATCAATATTTTTAAGGCTCCCTCTGAATTTAAAATCTCCCCTTGAATTAAAAAACCCCTTGAGGTTTTGAAAATTTTCAAACTTAAAACCCTTTTTCATACTTTAAATCTATATTCTCCCCATCTGACGTGTCAAAAAATGAAAGAAACTAAGTTTACAAAAAAAACCAAATTTTTGAATATTTTTGATTTCAAAGATTATTTTCGAGGATTTCCAAAATAGGTTTTGTGACAATTTTCTTTGAAAGCTAATTTTGAAAATCTAATTTGCAAATACTTTTTAAGTTAATTTCAAACAGAGTAAAAAATTAGAAAAATATTTTAAAGTAAATTTCTCAACAAGTTTAATGAATGCTTTTTAAATCAATTATTTTGCAAAATTTTCAGAGATAATAGTTTGCAAAACTTGAAAAATATTTTTAAGCAAAAATTTTGATAAGTAATTGCTTAAAAATATGTTATGTAAGCAAGTGTCATTAAATACTTGACAAGACATTATTAAATGCATGATTTAACTTAGGTCAATTTTCTAAGAATCCAAGCTTGCATCCCAACTTATAATTTACCCAAGCACATTTATTTAAACCAATATTGTTTAACATAAAATAATTAAAAATACATCATCTAAGATATTGTCCTTAAGTAAATGTCTAACCCCTTTTGCCCAACTCAAATGATATTAATGAACCATTAAGTCTAATTGGGAGTTAGTCACCGTAGTGATCCATTTGTGTTTATACCCCTTGATTCTTGTTAATCCACTAGGTCTACATCTGAAATCAAGGGTCGACTTCTAACCTCTCACGCCCATCTACGTGGCTCAATACACAACCTAGTTAAACCCTAGATGCTGTGAGATGCAATGACTCCTTAAATCTATAGGTGCATAATTTCTAAGGTAATGCCTAGGCTAGTTTCATTATGTGCATATAGATAAATAAAATATATCATAGCAAAATTACTTCCTATTCTACTAAGGGCATCCCTAATTGTTTTATGAGAGTACTAAACTCAGTCTCTAGTAAGGGTTTTGTGAATCAATCACTTGGATTAGATTTGGGCTAAGTCTTACATGAACTTAATTATGATAACTTAAAATAATTACGGGTTAATCATCTATGTTAACTAAATGAGACGGGATAATTAGGATGATCCTAATTAATTAGGATGGCTTGTTTAGGGCACATATTAGCTAAGTATCATATTTTATGATAGCTAAACTTGTGTCTTTTATTACAGGACCCTAATTGGGCACAGATTAGCTGGACAAAGGTTCTCTTTATTTCGAGCATCTCCATTTGAAGCGGGTATTTCTCCTTTGTATTCTTGTAGATCATTGATCTTAAATGCATGGTTGTTTGATTTCTGAGTAGGACTGCTTTACCTTGTCCTTTATTTTTTTGATATCGTCCATTGAAACCTTCTGTGTTTAATCTTCGAGCAAAAATCATATTTATATTCATACAGTCTCACCGTTGATTTCTATTCTGTAAAGTACCGCTTGTACGCGAGTACTTAGAAATTGTCATTAAACACAACTAGGGTTGGTTGATATTAGAGATACCCTACCTAGTAGTTTTGTTGCATATTTAGTGATTTTGGGTACTAATTGATTGTATCGTTGCATCGTTGTTATTTGGTTGACTATACATTTAGTATCATGCACCATATCTGTATAGTTGCATGCTGACGAATATTGACTCCCATATGGTTAAGTCGTCGTTAGTCATTTAGTTGCTCTGCCCACTCAACCACTCATCGTGGTAGTTGCTAGAGTGTGAGCAGCTATCTTGTTAGGTCACACTCGACCACTCATAGATAGTGGATGTTGGAGTTGTAGGCAAGCAGTTGACACCCTCACCGTTATTTTCGAGGGATATCAGAGTTGTTGGTGACTTCCCCTTTTTCTTGGGGTCTTTGAAGTAGTTGACTCTCCAGCATCTAATCCACTCAACCACATATACTAGTGGTATTCGTTGAAGTGCGTACAGTTGTCACAGCCGTACTCGCTCGGCCACACAGATGTGATGTGATAGCGGCTTGACTAGCGTCAGGGTTGACACATGTCATTGCATCATATGCATGTATTGCATTTTATATTTTCTTGTGTTTGTTGCATTTATATGAGTTATGATTGTTGCATTTGGTTGACATGCATATATGTTTTGATATTCTGTTATCACTTTGTTTCATACATGCCTAGTTATTGCTCTATTTCTTAGAGACTGTATACTGTTGGTTCTTTCTGCTTATTATACCTTTTTATTATGCCATGCATTTATTTACTCCTATACCCGTAGAGTCCGCCCGGACTCACCATCCCCACCATCTACTTTTGTTTCAGGTAGCAGATAGATGCATTACCTGGAGCTAGAATAAGATGTAGTTACCAATCCCACAGTGTCGATTCGTTTTGGAGTTTGTTGCAGTGTTTAGTTTATTTTCCGCAGTTACTTTATTTCTACACTTTTGTTAGCTCCGTTTCTATTTCATAGACTGATGTTTATTTTTCTCAGTAGACTTATGTTTAGTTGGTGCTGGTCTTTGGATTTACTTTTGAGTTTTATTTTGGATATAAACTCTCTACTATTTGTTTATTTTTCTTAACAATATTTAACTGCATAGTTGTGAGTTTATTTTATATTTGTGATAGCTGAGCCATCGTATGTGTGAGTTATATATAAATGTCACAACTTGTCAGTCGTACAGGGGATATATTGCCCGATTTTCAAGCAAGCATGAGCCTCTGGGAGGCGTGACAAAATATATCTAATTCAAAGATTTTGACAAACAAAGTCAAGTCAATTTTTCCTTGTTTAAACCCTTTTGATATTAGATAGGTAGATAACATATCATACCAAGCCCTAGGTGTTTGTTTTAAACCATATAAGACTTTCTTTTGCCTAAACACATTGTTCGGACAATCTATGTGTTCGACTTCTGAAATTGTTTAACAATGCATACTTTATATCCATTTGGTATAGGTTGAAACTTGCATTGAACTACATAACGGATAAGAACTATATAGCCAACCTCAAAATACTTGGAACAACTCAAACTTGATGATGATACATGATTTTGTTGAAAGTATATGCAAGAATATAGAAGAATGTGTAGGATATAGTGAAGGAAACCTAGTAGAAGTGTCAGCATATTACATGGTCCATTAAAGAAGTAAATGCATCCTTGTCCAAGCCAAATCCAATAGCAGCCATCTCAGCAACAACCTATATATATGACAAGTAAATTCTTAGATACAAAAATGGTGTAGCGATGAGTAAGACAAACCAAACAGCTATAAGCCTACACCAGATTACTAATAATGAAGTACCTCCATAGTAGCTATCATTTTTGATCCCCAAAGATCCATTGTTTCTTTCCAATCTGGAAATCCATCAGGTATAACAGATTCTGGGTTCAGTTCCTTCATCCAAAAAGATAATTTACCACAACATATATTTAATCAAAGATTAATATTCTTAATAGATGAATTAGAAACAAGATTATGCAGAATACACATACAAAATATTGAGACCTTAAAATGAGTGTTTTCTGGTCGAGGGTCTACTCTCCATGTGTATCGCCATTTAGGGTCTGGACCAGAAAAAAAAGCAGGTTGGACCTCCTTTGGCATAGATTTAATCCTTGCTTGCATATCTAAATCAACCAGACAGCGCGGTATCTCCACACCCTCAGGAGTCGCACCACCCTAATCAGTTGCATTCGCTCAATTAGTTTGATAGTTTAATGCCATTTATTCCACTAACAAAACAGATAATAGCAGACATATATATTATTATGTCACTTTTTCCAATTAAAGATAACAAGCATGAGAAATAAACAAGTTTGGGGTGGCAAATAGCAATGGCCATGGTTGGATGTATATAATGTTGTTTACCCATTAAATTGATTATGCACGACCAAAACATTTTTGAATCTGTTTGTCTTGAATTTATTTTCTCCAGTGATACACCTCGGCAGGCCCAACTGAAACTCGAGAATACATGTACTGACTATAACTTGGCAAATTTTTTGAAAAAGGAATTTACATAGTCTGAAAGAGGAATAAACCATTCCACTCAAAACATGCACCCAGTAGTATTTATTATACTAATCAAAAGCTAGATGTTTTTGGTCTGGGAGAAGAATCAATGCAAATCATGTCATAGGAGTATTCAGCTGCCAAATTATTCTGTGAAATGATATCTAATCTAAAGAATAATAAACTAACTGATATTCACTAACCTGGTGACCTCGTAGTGCCTCTTGGCACTCAGGTAGGAGGAGTCTGTCCTTAATTAAGGATGCTAGCTAACAATGTCTCAACTCAAGAAACTAAAAGATTATAATTTACAAGGTGACGGAGGATTAGAATGGTAACGCACAAATATATTCACATGCAAATATCAGTTATTAGTTTGATTGTGTTAACATGGCTCCGAGATGTGTTGTCTAGTCAAGATTCCACTTGCCTTGTACGATTGTTATGCTAGCTAACCATATCTTGATTTTAGAAACCGAAGGATTACTTTACAAAGTAATGGTGGATTAGAAAGGGTAACATACAACTATATTCACATTCTGATTTGAGTTATTAGTTTGATTCTGTTAACGTGGCACACAGATGTGTTACATAGTCAAGACTCCACTAGCCTTATACAATTATCCTTACCTAGATTTGAAGGAATGATTAAGTTTGTAACAATCAGAGAGTTTATGTATAACTTTTCTTTAAAATGTTGATGCCTGAACTTACAATGATACTCATAGTTTACGTATGAATTTCGTCATTAACCATTATTTTCTTCCAAAAAAAAAAAAGTCAGATGCCTAACGAAACTGATCAAACAAGTTGAGGTACAGTACTAGTGGCAACAAATTTAACAAAGAGAGTAAAAGAAGTTCGAACAAAACTATAATGGCAAACAAGAGTCGCTATAAAAATAGTCTTCTACTGGTCTCATTCATAAACATCTCCTTACTAGGTACTTCCATAACTAATGTGGCACTATCATTTATCCGACTTGTCTTTTAGGAATGCAATGACCATCTCTTACTAAATATTAATGTTCTTGGAAAAGGCTGGAGAAATAACTACAAGGTTCCATTTTCCATCATTAATTTGAATGACAACATAATACATCAAGACTTCATCAAGAAACATAGAATTGCCGGAAGTAAATCAAGGTCCGCAGTGCACATTTTATATACTTCAAATCACGCGGTAAAGAAACTTGACCGAGTCATATGCGAGTCCCATACGATGTTGCATCCTTCCATGAGTCTGTTAAAATTGTACAGTCAAATATAGTCAAGTTAAAGATTGTTTGACAGAACTAACCTAGAGGTTCATATATTGAAACATAATGAGATAGTGAGGGATGTCTACAATGAGTACATTTGACAGGTTTTGTTAGATAAATTCAGTTGTACAGGATTAATTCTAGTGATGCTTATTGCCTAAGCAATTTATGGTTTAACAATGTAAATATTAAATACTTGTACACGAATTTTGTTATACTTCTATGTCAGAGATATATAATTTTCTTTTATAGAGATCATTAGATCAAATAATTTGATAAGCTATGTGATAGATATAACACCTCTATTTCTCTCAATCTATATATACAGATATAGATAGATAGATAGATAGATAGATAGATAGATGTACCAATTTTCTCTCGCCACCCCTTCTTGAACAACAGCATAGCTCCAAATTCTGCCCTATAGATCCAAGGTCGTTCTTACTGAATGTGTGTTTGTATGAATCAATATATATACAAAGAATGAGACTTTATACACTCTGTATTTTTATCAAAATTATTCATCTAAAAATAATTTTTAAAATGATTACATAGCATCCGCATACCATATATGCATTGTTCAGTGATTTGACCATGTATTGCTTGCATTCCCTAAAAGAGATTAATGGTGGCTAAATAACTATTTCTAGTGCATGTCTCAAATACTTCCACTGTAACCTTATGTTTATATAATGGATCCGGAGAGCCGCTATATCTTCTTTCCATTTTAACAAAAAATTTCTCCTTACATTTCATTTTCCCCTTTTCCTTTGCCCATTTCATTCCAATGTACTGAATTATTACAGGTTAATTCGATTTCACCCTGAAACCAACTTGGTATCATAACCAACTTATGCCTTTTTTGTCAGTATCCATCGATCCTGGATCTGATATCTGCTCGCATGCGTGGCATTTATATTCGTGTAAAAAGGTGAACAGCACGAACATAAGAATAATGCCGTTTTGAAATCAGTAAGAAAATTTATCACTGTCTTCGATGATTAAGAAATAAATTTATGGGAATAAAAACAAACAAACCTTCCTTGTAGAAAGTGGGGAAAAGCAAACTAAGAAAAAGGGGACACCTGGAAACGTAAGTAGGGGCGTGCTTGTTGGAGCTTGAACTCCTCGGATCGCTCAAAGTACCGCTCCATCATATCAAGGAACCGATCATTGTCCTCAGCGGTGCAGCGCGGGTCCTTCACTAAGAGCGCGCCAGTGTCCCTGAGACTTCTGCTCACCGCTGCGCATAGCACCATAAGCTCCTCGGAAAAACCAGTTCCGCTGCTGCTCCTGGCGGAGATTTCCAGGTATCGGGAAAGATCGATCACAAGGAGGTCCATTGCCGACGCCGTGATCGCAATGATTTGGTGAGGTATAAACTGTGGTACAAATATTGACGACCAGAGGATTCTTATAATGCAGATGTGGTCCAGGAGGAGATCAGAGATTTAGGGATCCGAACCGAAATATCAATCGAAACAGGAAACGAAACACTGCCAGAGAAGGAAAGTAGGCAGTCTCCAGTCCACCAGCCCCTGAAATAGTCAGTTTTTTGAAATATGAAGTACAAATGGACAGTGTACCCGCATGTGATTTGTCAGAAAGACAGGTCAGATTGGGGAGTTTCAAGGTGCATTTAAGAAATATACTAACCTTCGGCCGCAAATTCGTTTCAAAAATTAACGGTCAATTACTAAACCACCTAATTTAAATTTAAAGAGTTTGAAATGGTATATAATAAGCAATCTAATTCTATTAATTATATTGATGTTAATATCAATTTGATATACCTAATTGGAAATAATAAATTTTCGATCATATCAAATTTTATAATATCTTTTTACAATGTAGCATTTGAATAAAATTATGATTCGGGGTCATAAAATTTTATAGAATCGATTATTACATTATAGTAATTCATTGGCGTGCGATGGAGGAAGAGAAAAATATTAGGCAGAATCAGAAAATAGAAGCTGCGAACTAGTGTCTTCTTGGCAAACTATGAGCAAGCTTTTTTTTTTTTTCTGGGGCAAAACCTCTATGGGTAAAACTGCTTGAGGGTAAATATAGGAAAGTAGGTCATAACAAGCTTTCTTATACTTACAAGGCATCTGATTCTCATGTAAGGCAAGTAATATGCCAAACATGGCCTTGTATTAAAGATGATTTCACTTCGAGGTGAAGAATGGGCATCACCCCAACATTTGGTAGGACATCTGGATGAATACACAGCAAAATTTGGATAATTCCATTTGTAATGCCTTGCAGCATTGATCAGCGGCCAGAGCTTCTTCAAGTGGCTCTTCATGAAGATTCTAGATTTAATGTCAGTGTCTCTAGCTCAGCATTGCTGCAACTCGCATCCTCCCAGCTTTCGGTACCTTGCACTGGAGACAATGAATATGAGTGCCTTCTCATAATGTTTAATACCAATATGTCCTATAATTTCTTGACCAATTTCCCCCATACTCCATGTTCGCGTCAATCACTGCTATCAAGAGAATTGGTAGACTCTAGGCCCCTCAAAAGTTGGTGTTTTTCTCTGGAAAGATACTCATGATGGATTGCTAACAGGGATGCAAAAGGTCAAAAGCAATTTAACAGACAATGGTCTTTGTAGATTTTGCAAGAACCATGATGAAGGCATCCTACATGTTCTTAGAAACAGCTCACTGGTAAGATCGATGTGAGTCAATTTCCAAAAGTAATGTGGAACCCAAATTCTTTGTATCACGACTTTCTCACAAGAGCTGCTGACCTGTTGTTCTCGACCAAGAGCGGGTGCCTTCGGGCTCAACACAAACGCTTCCTCTCCTCCCTTCAGGACATTATAAGAGTCAGCGAGAGCGATAGGTGAGCGGAATCAGGCACTCAATGCGTCCGATGATAGTTCTGGCTACTTGGGTTGCTTCAGAAGATATTTAGCTTTCCACTATAGGCAGCATTGAGCCTCACTCTAGTTGATTACGACTATAAACATATTCACTCATAGATTTTGGGATCCATGTGTTCATTAAAAAGATGGTTACATAATGTGTCAGGTCTAGATGACCTATGCTACTAAACTAATTGTCGTGATACACAAGACATTCACCTTAGCATACCGATTAACGACAATCTTCAAAAAATCTCAAATGGGTGTTGCATTATCTAGCTGAAAATTTCCCTTTGTATTCTACCATGAGGCTAGATCTATGATGGTTGTTGATCTTATTTAATAAGTGTCGTAGTTCTCCACGTCAAACTTGAAAAGCATGGTTACTTAACTTCAATTGCACTGCAGGTTGCTAATATAACAGAGGAAGGAGTGACCATCTCTCAGCCATATGCTCTGAAGACCAATTGGGGTTTCTCTGCCTTCCAAAACCCAAGCAAGGGAGCTGAGGGATCATGGTAATAATCGCTAGGCATCGAAGGAGTGGTGTGATGATATCGTTCTTAGTTTCTTAGGCTGAAATCTAAAATTATGGAGGCAATGTCGTCACTAGTTAAACTGTATTTGGATGCATTGTGATTGGCTTAGTCAACTTGTTTCAAAGATTTATTTTGAACCTCACCTTGGAGTTCTATTTTTGAAATTTTAATTTCCCCTTCGTTGCAATTTATGTTTTGCCTGCAATTTATTTTTTTTATGCTTCATTTGGAGTAGGGTTGCAAATTAATCGAATAGTATGAAAATATTGGTATTTGAATTCGAGTACGAGAAAGTATGTATGGTATTTGAATTTGATTTGAAGTTCAAAAAATTAAATAATTTTAACTTGATTGGAAATAAAATTTGAGCAAGAATGCGTTTCCAACTGTTTGAATCTTAATTTGAATTAACTTATATAGGTTGATTTGAATGATTCAAATTTTAATTATCCAAATCAACATTATAGTGGTATTATTTTTTACAAAATCAACATATATATTTAAAAATCAATATTATTATGAGTAAAAATTCATTAGCGTTAAAGAAAATATTATAGATTTGAATTTGATTCAAAAATAATAGAATTGTATGAATTTAACTAATTTTTTAAGTATGAATCAAATATTAATCTAATGGGTTTGAAAAGTTTGAATTCGAATTCGAAAATTTCAAATATAAATCAAATATTATTTTAACTGTTTCAATTCGTTGGTACCCATAATTTAAAAACTTTAGAAATATATTTATTTTTAAAATAAGTTTTGAAAAAATAAATTTAGTTTATCTTAGAGAGAGCTATTGAAAATTGTTTTTTTGCCCGTCCAATCAAATGGAAAAAAATTTAGGCGACATTGTAAATTTTTTTCTAAAACATTTCTTCCCAGCCTCTATTTTCACCAAAGAGAACGAACAAAAAAAAACCGATTCTTCCACAAACCTGGGCCAAGGCCCCTACCGATTCAGGCCGACAAGTATTTCTTGGGCTACAAGTTAGAAGAGAAGGCGTATTTTTTTCTTCCGCATCGCCGCATCGAGCTTTTCTTCTTGCTTATCGACGAACCCTAAACTTCCTCTCCGATTCACATTTCTGGTTAGTTGTTTGCTGCTCGCTCGATTGTTCCAAGTTGTTATTCCATTTCTTTGTTTTCTTTTTGTTTGCAGACATTGACCATGGAAGCTTCGACAATCGTAGATAATGGCGCTACCGAAAGGACCTTGTATGGATCTCGTCCTTTCTTCCTCGTTTTCTTTATTACTTTTTGACAACCATGATTGGTTCTTCCGTGAAATGATCTCACTGTCAATTTAATCGAGATTCCGAGCGTCGATCTAGCGGCTTATTCTATCGAACTATCGAAGTTGTTATTTAGTTATTTTGGAATCTGGCGCGGTCCAGATTTTTACTGGTTTGATTTAGAGATGCTGGTAGCTTATGTGGGCTTGGTTTGATTTAGAGATGATTGGTTTGATTTTTACTGGTTTTCTTTATTATCTTATTTGCTCATACCAACTAAATTATACAATATTAAACTTGTCAAATATTTTGTCAGGTATCCGTATGTGACCGGAACATCAGTGATAGGAATGAAATATAAAGATGGTGTTATCTTTGCGGCTGATACTGGAGGTTGTTTTGTTTGAAATTTTATTTTATTTGTAGTATTTCTTCAGCTTTCACTAATAATATAATGAAAAAACTTACCAAGAAAGTAGTTGAAGAAGCCTTTTGATGATGATTAAGAGAAGACACCTCTTTGTTATGATGTATATTCTTCTCTACGAAAATTCCAACACTAGATTTAATATATTCCTCAGTGACTTGTCTAGATGGAGTTAAAGAAGACATAAATAGAAGTTGAACGAAATTATTACCAAACTAGCGGTTGTGCATGAATTTATAAATGTGTAAACTATGCAGACAAGGTCACAGAACTGAATTGGTTTAATTAATTTTTGATCTATGGGCCTTTAACTCTACGATCCTTTTCTTCGCCTTCCCATTTATGTTTGCTCAAAGGTGAGCGAAGCCTACGGATTGTAGTAACCACACTAAATGAGAGGATGGATGAAATTTATTACCAGAAATAACAGAGGAATCCATCTAAATTTGATGGAAAATTAGAAAACAGCTGGTACACTAAACTTTTGGAAATCCTTGCAGATGCAAATGATATGAGACAACACTGAAAGAGATTAAATTCAAATATGATTAGGAACAAAAGAAATTTTGAGTTCTTGCAGTAACAGTGTCAATAATGAATTATAATTAAAAAAACAGAGAAGAAAATGAAATAAGAAATATAGTTTGATTGTTCTATTGCTGATATGCTTTTTCTCATCATGTTACCTGACACAAATGAACTTTTGTTGATTGGAAATGTGCAGGTTCCTATGGATCCACTTTGAGATACAAGAGTGTGGATCGTATAAAGCCTATTGGGAAACACTCTCTCATAGGTGCAAGTGGTGAAATCAGTGATTTCCAAGAGATCCTGCGCTATCTCGATGAGCTCATGTAAGAAATTTGCTTGCTTATTCACGTATGGGTTGCTAAAAGTATAAACTTGACACCTGTTACTTTTGAAATAGTCAGCAAGTCTTAGTTGGTGAATATCTGCCTTATGCCTTTTCATGTATTAACAAGAAGCATTATTTATTTCCCCTAGCTTGAGTGACAACATGTGGGATGATGGGAACTCACTTGGTCCCAAGGAGATCCACAACTATCTAACTCGGCTGATGTACAATCGGCGCAATAAGTTCGACCCTCTTTTTAACTCACTTGTTGTTGGCGGAGTGAAGAGCGGACAGAAGTATCTTGGGATGGTACGTAAATGCCTTATTGTTTGTATTTGTGTTTGAATTAACTTAAGAATGGAATGCCCATATTATATAGGTGAGTATGATTGGCACACATTTTGAGGACAATCATGTGGCCACTGGATTTGGAAATCATCTTGCAAGGCCATTACTACGTGCTGAATGGCGTGAAGACCTGAGCTTTGAAGAGGCTGTTAAGCTGATGGAGAAGTGCCTGCTTGTGCTCTTATATCGTGATAGATCAGCAATTAACAAGTTTCAGGTATAATCTCCCAAATGGCCAAGATTGTCTTGTCATTATTGATATGCAATACAAACACGGGGAAAATGAGTAATGTTTTTCAGAGTTTGGACATGCAATAAGCGAGATTATGTTCAGCTTCCATTTTTGTGTTCACTCCATTCACTTTAATGATAGTAAATAGACAAACAAAAGATTAAAGGGTTATCTGACAATAAATGGGCAAAAGCATGACAGAAAGGTCGGGTAATTTTTTGATAATCCCCATGAACTTTGGATTGACTAGTTTATTTTTTTATAGTGTACATGAATCCTCTCGAGAGCACATGTTTAAGTTGAATTACTTGATGAAAAGATAAGTGTGCTAGCCTGCTAGGAATGAGAATGGCTAATAATAAAAATCCTATGATCAAAGTGAATATGATTGGTCATACACATGATTCAATGAACTTGATTTATGGTCTCGAGTTTGCAGAGGGAATGGAATAAGAGTGAGACACATCTAAAAAGATATCCTTACTCGTAGACGGAGGGAGATGAAGAAATGACGGATTTGCTTGTGAAAACAATACATCCAAACTTAACTAAATATTGTTTACCTAATATAGAGGACCATTTCGTAGTTCTAAGTGTTTGCTTATGCATTGCTGGCTACTTGGGTTGCTTCAGAAGACATTTAGCTTTCCACTATAGGCAGCATTGAGCCTCACTCTAGTTGATTATGACTATAAACATATTCACTCATAGATTTTGGGATCCATGTGTTCATTGAAAAAATAGTTACATAATGTGTCAGGTCTAGATGACCTATGCTACTAAACTAATTGTCGTGATGCACAAGACATTCACCTTAGCATACCGATTAACGACAATCTTCAAAAAATCCCAAATGGGTGTTGCGTTATCTAGCTCAAAATTTCCCTTTGTATTCTACCATGAGGCTAGATCTGTGATGGTTGTTGATCTTATTTAATTAGTGCCGTAGTTCTCCACGTCAAACTTGAAAAGCATGGTTACTTAACTTCAATTACATTGCAGGTTGCTAATATAACAGAGGAAGGAGTGACCATCTCTCAGCCATATGCTCTGAAGACCAACTGGGGTTTCTCTGCCTTCCAAAACCCAAGCAAGGGTGCTGAGGGATCATGGTAATAATCGAAGGTGTGGTGTGATGATATCGTTGTTAGTTTCTTGGGCTGAAATCTAAAACTATGGAGGCAATGTCGTCACTAGTTAAACTTTATTTGGATGCATTGTGATTGGCTTAGTCAACTTGTTCCAAAGATTTATTTTGAACCTCACCCTGGAGTTCTATTTTTGAAATTTTAATTTGGCCTTCGTTGCAATTTATGTTTTTCCTGCAATTTATTTTGTTTTATGCTTCATATGGAGTAGGGTTGCAAGCTTAACAATCTGGAAGTCATATCAAACCTGAACAATAAGTATTAGCATTGTTTTTTTAATATAATGTGTTAAAAAATTTGCAATGTAGTATGTTATATCCCTATCCCATAATAATATCAGATTAACTAACATACTAATATACTATCTTAATTTATTTTTTTTTGGATTACTGCAACCACTAGTACTAATATTTAATAAACGAGATGCATTATTAGTATTTTTTTTCATATTTGTGATTCCCCACCCCCACCCAAATTTTTTGAACATATTTTAGCAATTCCGATCTTACCAATCCTATGACTCGCATGATACTCAAATTTTTGGGATGGCCGTCACTAATACTAACATTGACAACCATGCTCATATACTTTGCAATAACAATCTTATTACATCTGAGCACTAACTCCCATGACACTCACTAGTTACTTTTATCCATCCCATTCTCTTCCCGTCCCTTCTTTCAATGGATCTTTCCTTGTGCTCAGTTTAGCTTTCTATTTCCATCTTTGTTGCATGTCCTCATCATTGATTTTAGGCCACTACTGGCTTGAGTTCAGAATTCAGCGTAATCAAGTCCCTCCTAAGTATGAAGGTTAAATTATCAGTTCACAAGATTGTAATGATTTGAGGCTTATTTGCAAGCTTAGTTCTGAACCATCAGAAACGCACAGTCTCAACTCTTCGTGAGATTTTAAATCCATCATACATTAAAAGATACTATATATTTTTTTCCCCTATCAAATTCAAAGGAATAAAAAAGAAAATTCTCATGCTAAATTAGGCCTTAGGGTAACAAACCAATACCAAGAACTTACTAATTGAACCCTTTTGAGTTCTAAAATTGCACATACTACCTCTAAACATGTCCAGTTAGCAATGATGTTTTTTCTCTAGTAATCACTTTTTGGTTGAACTAGGCTGTCTTCACATTGGCCTTTTTTTCTGTTTTTATTTTTCCCATCTAAATGGAGTATTTTAGTTTAATCAGGTTTAATTCACATGAGCACAACCCAATTAGAACTATGATGACACTCCTATGATGTCATGACAGTGGAACACCATGAATTTACACAAACTTAGTTTTAGCAGTCTATTTGTAACCAATGATGGATTGGCAAGTGAGGATGAGATTCAAGTAAATCTAAAGAACAATTGAGACCAAAATAGGCTTACTAGGGAAACAATTGAGTTAATGCTGTTGAGTGCATCGAAAACTATTAGTTTACTAACAAGTAACACAGCTACCAATCATGAGAATACTATGTGCAACAATGAAATAAAGGGATACTATGTGGAAGATTGTAACTTAAGAGGGAGTTTTTCAGCCTTAGCCAGATAATTCATCATAATTTACACTTATTTTTCCATTGTTATGCATGCCATAAGGCTAAACAACTTACGAATAAGCTCCATAATTTTATGTATAAAAATTATCATAGATAATTTCTTTTTTATGATTTTTTTTACTAAAAACTCTGCATATATGTGGTGATCAAGCAGCATATTGTCCATGATAAATTCTTAACTTAATACCTTATGCCAGGTGTCTGAAACTCCTAAAACTTTAGAATGGTAAAAGAAAATGGGGATCCCAGTGGCTGAGGTTCTGCTAATATGGGGTTTGAGAAAGGTCTGATTTCAGTATGTTTCAAATTTTTGGGTCTTCGGTATGATATAGTAACATGCAAAACAATGATTAATGTTAAAAGACAAATTCTGCATTTTTACAGCACCTTTTAGTATCTAGCAATATGGAGGGAAAATAGTTCCAATCTATGATTTAGTTACTCATTTTAACATTCCTAGGTCAGCCATGTGATCGCCACTACAAGTAACATCTCATAATCAAGGATCATTGAATAAATAATCCTGAATAACTGCCAAAATTATAGGCACAAAAACCAACTTGTATACGCAGGTCTGACTACCTCCATTCATGAAGACACTTTCCATATTGTCATCACTGGAACTGTCTTCCACCAAGAAGTTCTCAACAGCATCTTCTTTCCTTGAGAAATTCTTATGTTCTTTAGCCATTTGCAGCAGACCAGGATGATTCCATATCTAAAAGGCCAAAGAAATTGGTCTCATGATCAGCATGGGGGGGGGGAATGTTTTTGACTGGCATAAGCAAAGTTTGTATCATGTGGCAAGAACCATAGATAAGAATGTGATTGTACCTGTGCTAATGCCTGATAACCAGCAAAGAAACAGCGTTTCCTATTCATTTTTTCAGAAGAAATACTCTCTCTGGTGAAACCATGAACATCTAACAACTTTTTATATAGCTTTCTTTGCAAAGGAGAAAGTTTTACAGTTATAACAAAAACTGTTTTAGCAGGGAGATCCTTTTTCACAACATTCATATCCATTCGCTGGACAAAACCTTTCAGTTGTTCATACAGAATGTGTGATCTTTGATTCATAGTCCTGACATCATTCATAGTAGAATTTGTGTGCTGACCATTTTCTATGGGATTCTGGAACCTATATATAGAAATTAAATTAGAGATTTTTCCCTGCCAATGAATGTCCAATACCTACTAGAGGAAAATAGAGAGAGAGATGACAAAAGAACGTACCGATTTCTGAATTCCTGACTACTGCCAAGGAACCCTTCCCTCACAAAATCAACCATCTGTTTAAAAATAACTAGTCATTACTGTAATATGAAATGATTATCAGATTGTTTTGCAAGGATGACTCTGTTAACGCAATTCTTTTTTGCGTCTTCACACATTTTAACGTTTGTGTTATGTCAGCCTTAGTATTTTTGATCATATGAGCCTCATCACAAACTAGAATGTCAGGAACAAGCTGAAAAAGGATTTATGATGTATTCTTTGATTATCAAAATTGTATTTTTTTTAAGGGAAAAACAAGCAGATAGTAACATAGTAATTCCTATGATGAAAAGAATTGCAAATGCGTCACATTGTTTGATATTTTCCACATGAGTCACTATCTTCTTTGAAATGTGAAATGAATCAAGTGACGAAACTAAAGCAAGACATCATTGGATCAGCATAGGAACGGCCTCAAATCAGCACAAATAAATGGAATAATGCTTCAAATATGAAGTAAAAGAAGACAACCTAATGAATCAGTCTTGCATGATCTTTATGCTATTTTTATCCACCATGGTAACTAGGTAAATAGACTACTAAATTTACAACAACAGAATTTATTTTGGTATTGGCACAGGTGCAGACATGAACAGTGCAACTTCAGAAATTACACATGAAGAAACCAACATCCAAGAGTTCAATTTTAATGTCATTGTAGCAGATACTTTTAACAATGGCCTCCAAGACCAAAACAGCAGAAACCAAAAGGGCAAAAGATAACAAAATTTGAGAAAAATAGATACAGATTGTACGGACATTTCAAAGACAAGCAATAGATTATATAGTTGCAAAAATAGGTTCAATTAATGTTTAAGGTACAAGGACAAGGAGATCAAAGAAAGTTCTACTTGGAGAGATAACAATGAATTACGAGATTTGGGTTTTAAATAGGATTAAGTTTTAAAGTTCAATGAAAGCTTAAAATCCATAAGCAATTAAGGTAGGTGGTTTGTTGTTGTTGATTTGAAAACCTTGGGCAACAAGAGAGCAAACCAGGAAGAAAACACATTTGGATGCAGATTCAACCAATATTTAAATCCAATAATGAAGAAATCGTATATTACTTTTTTTTTTATCTCGACCAAAATATCAATCCTAAGCTTTATTCTTATAATGAGCAGTTGAAAATTTGTAGTTTAGACCATGATTTCATATATTGGTCGTACCATTTGATACAACGAAAACATTTATTGACTTGATCAGGGATCTGAGAGGTAACATGCCCTACTACAATTTGTTCCCCTCTTGTTGTTTTTACCTGGTTCAGCTTATATCAATCCACAAATCATCTACCCTCTTCCATCCTCTCCAAATTCTCTTCCATTATAACCAAATTCCTTCAGCTCCTACATCTTTTTATCAACTTCAACCGTAACCCTTGCTGATCTTGCATGAGAACATGCTGCGTGACTGGAGCAATGAAAACAGTGGAAACATAACCACTATGGATATGCATATGCAATTGAATTTCCATCTTGTTGGTAGCTGTGTGAAGCTCTGAAACACTCTATTGTGTTATTAGAAGTTCGTCAGAGCCACAAGAAAACTAATGAACTGCTGGCCAGCTAACAAAGGACTGAAAGCCAAGCATCAACAGCTTGCAATAAACAAGCCGGTAGATGAGCTGTACAATGAGAGAAGTATCCTTGTGGAACCTCCTCCTACTACAAGTAAAATGGCGGTCGCATCCAACATGAGAATGGTAGTAACAATTGCAACAAAGCCTCCAAGGTGGTGTTGATGGGGTTTGACGCTAATTGCGTCTCAGGCAAGCAAACATACATACATCCACAAGTGCATACACAATTACACATGTTAGAAGAGGGCAATAGGCAACATTATTCAAGTCATCATTACCAAAGGCATCGATTCAAGAGAGCTATTGAACTCCACCAAATTTTCCATAGGGTATACAAAAATACAGAGGAGCCACTGTATAAGTATTAACCTCATTCCGAAAGACTTTGACATGCTAACTTATAATTGAGAAGAGTGTTTGGAGAAGTTAATAATCCATATTCCACAGACTACGTTACTACACTTGCCTGCTTTCCAAAAGGATGCCAAAAAACTAAAACAGATCTATTTGATTCCTTGTCCCTAGGGCAAGACAAGGACACAGCGTGGCGTGCATCTGAGGCAAATGATACAATAATGGATGAGCTAGTGCTGTGGAAGAATCCAGTGGAAAAGATGCTAGAGATCATCTTGAATTGTGTTATGAATTATGATTTCCAATTGATGTTCGACAATTTTGATGCTGTTGGTGCCAAGCAATACATCCCTAAAGGAACAAGATTCACATTTTCATATAATTATGCTTCATATTTCATATTTTCTAATATGAAAAATATAGTTCTAAAAAAAAATATCTCTTAGTTGCCATTTATTTCTCACGATTCAAAGAGGCTTTCCAGAGCTGTATATGGGCCACTAAACCATTTCAGAGGTTGCCAAGGAAAGTAGTTGGTAGGCAGAACAGACAAGTCAAAGTGATGATTACATCAAAAATTTGGAATTTTTTAAGTAAATAAATCTGCATTCATATCCAGCAGTTTACAAACTACAGTTTCTAACTTTTGAAAATCATGATACCTCATACCCCTTGACAAATCTATACTCCAAAATAAACACCGAAACAAATAAGTATTAAGAGAACTCAAAGTACTACAGTTTGATGACTAACACGTAAGGCATGTGAAATTTCACTGGCTGTATTCCTCACATGTCTTCCAAGAGACAAGTTCCGAAAAGCAGCATAGCCAATCAGAAATACTCCACCTTTCATTCTCCATTTTGAAAGCAAATTTAATCTTCTCTCTCTGACAAGTGCAACTGGATATTAATGACATATGAGCAACAAAATCACAAACAATATACAAGCTGCAACAGTATGTGTCTAATTTAAATGTTTTTTTAAAGTAAAAAAGTATAACACTACAAGAATTGATCTTTAAGTGCTACTTATGTCCGAGAAATTTAAATGCTTTCTTAAAAGAAAATATGTTGTGATTCAATAAATTTAAGAAATTTCAAAGAAAAAGAATTTCAAATTTCATCAGTATAAAAGTTCAGTCAGAAAATACAGAACCAAGCTGATAATCATCAGTGTAGATTAAGATAAAAAAAATTAACTATTTGATAGGTCATCAGGTTTATTACTATTAATTTTGTTCTGCTAGAATAGGTGATTAGATTTATTATAAATTTTCTGTTGACAAGACATTCTAACATACCTATATAAAGAGATATTATGTAACATTTGGATTCAAAAAAATCAATTATTTTCTCCACTTATAATTTAACATGGTGCAAGAGCAGAAAGTAGAAAGAATCTCAATAAACAATGTAAAAATATTGAAGGAATCCTCCATTTCGTCTGACTTCTTCAGCGAAACTATGGCCAAGGATACCCTAGCATATGCCACTTTTCTTTCTTGAAGCGACATTTCTTCCATCCCAAACACTACTGTCAGGTCTTGTTCTATGACCCAATCTGGTATGTTCTTTTAAGCCCTCAATTCTTAATATATTGACTCCTGGATTGTTAATTCCAGAGCCCTAGTTTATTTTGCACTTATACTTCTTGCTCAAATCGCACTATTGTTAAAATTACTAATGGTTCTAATAACCTAGTTTACTTTGCACTTATCCTCCTTGTTCAAATCGCACTACTGTTAAAATTGCTAATGGTCCCATTACTCCAATTGCTGGTATTGGTAGTATTAAAATATCTCGAGATATTATCCTAAAATCAATGTTCCATGTCTCTTAAGATGAAACATAATTTCTGTTAAGTTGGTTCGCAAGGCTAGGATTCACAATGGACTTTACTACCTTGACATTCCTGCTTCAGAAGATCATCAAACCTGAGCATCTAATGCTGCATCTACACCTAGTTCTAGTGCTAGACAATGTTCTAAAAATCAGCCTAGGCGACCGCCTAGGCGCTAGGCACCAGCCAGCCGTACCAAAAACATCCTAGTCTACCGGCTTAGGTGGCCTTGGCGCCTAGGTGGGATTGGCGGCCCTAGGAGCCGACCAATTAGTCGAATCGTCTAGGCACCGCGGAAATAGTGCAAGATTTTCATGATTTTTATTAGTTTGGGCTTTTAAATTTAAGCCCAATTTAAAAAAAATTGAAATGTAACGATTTTGTGTTGGGCTTAAGTTGTAAAATCCTAAACTTTGGTCCAACAAGAAAATTGATTGGTTGGCTTGCCCTAGCGGCTAGCATCAAATTTCATTTTCATGTACTGAGTAACCAGAGCTTAAAAAATCAAAGCTACTGAAGAAGCCCACATTTTAGAGAAAAGTTAAAAAGAAGTAGAATAAATTTGTGATATTTTATTATTTGTGTAATTTTGAATTCATTTTAAATTTGATGTTATTGTGTTGAAGTTATATAATGTGATTTATTATGCAATTTATGTTGATACCGTGGAATCCGCCTAACGGCGCCTAATCCCTGCCTAGGCGGCCTAAGCGATAGGTGTTGTCCGGGCGCCCGACTAGCGCCTAGCGAATTTTAAAACCTTGGTGCTAGGGAAATAATTGTATGGCATCGTAGACTGAGTCATCCCAATTTTTCTTGTTTGAAAAGTTTGCTTCAATCTCTATTCAATAATAAATACCTTACTTTCTTTGACTGTAAAATATGTCATTTAGCCAAGCACACTACTATTTCTCTCCAAAACCATATACAACATCCACCCCATTTTCCCTAATTCATAGTGATATTTGGGGTCTCTTACCAATCGCTTCCTCCTAGGGGAAAAAATCGTTTCTAACCTTTAATGATGACCACACATGGGTTACTTGGGTTTCCCTTCTTCATAATGATGAGCACACATGGGTTACTTGGGTTTCCCTTCTCAATTGGCTCGGATCCTGGTTGGACGCGTGGCGGCCCATGCTCCTTGTCCCGCTAATCCATTGGCTCGGATCCGAGTTGGACGCGTGGCGGCCCATGCTCTCTAGATCAGATTCGACCAAGTGACCAAATTTTTACGGGACAAGCTCCCGCTAATCCATTCGCTCGGATCCCGGTCGGACGTGTGGCGGCCCACGCTCCCCGGGTTTGATCCGACCAAGTGGCCAAATTCCTACGTGACGAGCTCCCGCTAATCCATTGGCTCGGATCTCGGTCGGACGCGTGGCGGCCCACGCTCCCCGAGTCTGATCCGACCAAGTGGCCAAATTCCTACGGGACGAGCTCCCGCTAATCCATTGGCTCGGATCCCGGTCGGACGCGTGGCGACCCATGCTCCCCGAGTCTGATCCGACCAAGTGGCTAAATTCCTACTGGACAAGCTCCCGCTAATCCATTGGCTCGGATCCTGGTCGGACGTGTGGCGACCCATGCTCCTCGGGTCTGATCCAACCAAGTGGCCAAATTCTTACGGGACGAGCTCCCGCTAATCCATTGTCTCGGATCCCAGTCGGATGCGTGGCGGCCCACGCTCCCTGGGTCTGATCCGACCAAGTTGCCAAATTCTTACGGGACGAGCTCCTGCTAATCCATTGGCTCAAATCCCGGTTGGATGCGTGGCGGCCCACGCTCCCCGGGCTCGACTCGACCAAGTGGTCGAATCCCTACGGGCCAGCACCCGCACACCCCTTGGCACGAATCTCATTCGAGTGCGGGGCAACTCTTGCCCCAGGAAGAGGGATGCATGGAGAAGCTCATCACGAGTACCTAGGCAACTCGTCAGTAGATAGACTTTCAAGTTTTTCCTAACCAGCTTCTCGACTAATGGCTAGCTGGCTCGAGAGGTGTGCAATCTAAAGCTGTAATGCCTAAGTGTTCAACCCGAGCACTCGCAGAGCCCGGCCGCCCAAGTATATGATAACCCAAGGCATGAACGCCTGGAAGTTCATCACACCAACGGCTGAGTGTATGCCTAGCCTAAACTAAGTCAGCCGTTCGGCTCCTCGCCCGACTCACCTCCGCTCAGGTTCATATCATGGGTATGCGAAAATAAAGGCAGCCACACTTAAAGAAGAGCGGGCACAAGAGAGAAGTTCCATTCAAAAGGCAAAGGCGTTACAAAATTAAAGGCTCTTGGCCTATACACTAAGGGAAAGGGAAAACAAAAAGCCTGATTCTCATTTGAAGGGTTATTTGAGTGTATCAGGCAGGTCCGACGACGTATCTTGGAACTGAAGAACTGAGGGGGACATGTAGTAGGGATATATCCACCTCGTCTCAGTTGCCGAACCATGCTGAGCACCAGATGCTTCAGCATCGCTCGAAACCGCGTAGCGATTTGATTAGTAAGGGCCTGGGAATTAAGGCATTCGAGCCTATGGGTTTCCAGCCTATCCGGCTCTGCCTCCCTGTAGGCACGTAGCCCCTCCAGCTCTGCCCGAGCCTCGTCCCAAGATGCCTGGCGTCCTTGTAACATCTCCAACTCCTCAGCCTGAGCACGCAGTTGGTCCCTCAGCGGGCCAATCTCCTGCTTCTCAGCCGCCAGCTGTTGGATTGCATCAATCGCCCAATGGAACTCGGCCTTGGTCTTCAGAAGATCTACCCGCAACTGCTCCTTACGCCTCCGATCTCGGAGCTGTGCCTGTTCGGCCTGGGCAACTCGGTGTTGCGCCTGAACTGCCTCCGTGTCGGCCAAAACAATTTGGGCCCTAGTAGTCTCTAGCTCCTACCGGACCTGACTCAATAAGTTCTGAAGGCCAATGACTTCCGTCTTCAAGCTGTTCAGCGAAGCATCATCAAAAACCAGCTGGGTGTGCCGGAGTCTGGCCTCGAGATCCTCCACTCACCGCTCAGCCTGGTACCAAGCCTTGGCATGACTTAGCATGGACATTCACATGCTATAGCCTTGGGCCCAATGCTGCAAAAAAAAAGGGGGAGCTGTCAACATCTCAACTGACGAAAGCACAGGGCGAGCAACATCCTACCAATACATACCTGAGTGGCCACAGCCATAAAGTCGTCGGCACCAACGCTCAGACCACCCGAGCTACCCTCTTGTAGGCCGGCTTGAAATCGGTCCGCCACTGTACCGTACAACTGGACATCCTGCGATCGTATGTCGGTCGTGCCACTCGGCACCGTCAGACTCATAAGCTAATCGGATAGTGAAGGTGGCAGCACATGTAGCAGGTCTGCAGGCACAGGCTCCCTCGACCGGGTCAGGGAAGTGTAGGATCGATGCACGTGAGAGGGGGGGTGAATCACGTGACTTTAAAGAAATTTGAGCGCTTTAAAAAGCGTGCACAGCGGAAATGAAAGAAACAAAAAAAACAACCACAAAAACACGAACGAGTTTTTACTTCGTTCGGAGCCTTCGGCGACTCCTACTCGAAGGCCCAGGTCCCTCGGACCTTTCCGTTGGGCAATCCACTAAAACTCTCTACCGGAAAACCCCGATAGAGTAGGCGAGTACACAAGAATTGAAAGTGTGACAACCCCACACTTTCAAGTAATTAAATGCAATAAAATATATATTAAAAATTAAATTATTTTTACCGACGTCCGGAGTAGGTCGACTCTTTCGGGGCAGCGGGACGTCGTCGGCTCGAAGTGAAGCGATTCCGGAGCAAGGCGCGAGCGTAGAAGAACTTCGAGGCGTTGGAAGAATGGGTGTCTCAAGAAGAGGGTCGAGGGCCCTTTATATAGGGCCTGGGGGCGCCCTGGTCGACGGGGGCGCCCCCCCACGTGGCAGCAGATCCACAAGAGGCGCGGTCGTCGACTTATCCCTTAATCCTCGGGATAAGGCCTTGACTGGGGCGCCCTGGACGCTGGGGGCGCCCTGGTTGACCGGTCAAACCTTATCCGCAGCGCTGAGCTCTCCTCGGTAAGGTTTGCGCCACCTGTGCGCTGGGGGCGCTCGGGACAGCGGGGGCGCCCTGGGCATGTAGCGCAGATGCGGCAGAGTTGTTTTGCAATGGGGGCGCCCGGGACAGCGGGGGCGCCCTGGCTATGTACTGTTGAATTGTTGTTGTGAACACCATGGGGGCGCCCGGGACATCTCGGGCGCCCTGGTCAGCAGTTGCCTCACTCCTTTGAGGCACTCTGAGCTGCAGACACTCGTTCCTTCGGTCCTGCATCCAGGGTTAGTCCAAAACACAATAAAACAATAGCATAATATATTATACAGCCTTAGCTGTCTTGGTTCTGACTTTGGTCTCCAAAATGGAGCCCTAGGTCGAACTGACGCCTACTGTTCCCTCGACCGGGAACGCGTCCTCACTGGTTCGTTCCTCCAGTGACTTACCTCATTTACCTTGTGCAGCTCTACTTGACTTCTTGACCCACCAGGACTTCCTGCCAAGGCTCAACCACCTTGGTCTTCCTGCCAAGTCTCAACCAACTTGGTCTTCAGCCAGTTGTCAGGTCCCGCGGACCCAACTGGACTTCCCGCCAGGACTCAACCATCCTGGACTTCAGCCTGGTATCTGGTTCTAAGTCTTTCATACCTGCACACTTAGTAAAGAGGTTAAACACTAACAACCCTAACTTTAACCACTTTGTCATACATCAAAATCCGAGTTTGACCGTTAGTGCAAACTG
This sequence comes from Boesenbergia rotunda, assembly GCA_024364735.1. Lineage (NCBI taxonomy): Eukaryota > Viridiplantae > Streptophyta > Magnoliopsida > Zingiberales > Zingiberaceae > Boesenbergia > Boesenbergia rotunda. The sequence goes on from JAGFNQ010002687.1 coordinate 340,890, forward strand.
CACCAACAATCTCCCCCTTTTTGATGTATTGACAACTCAGGTTAAAGTTAGAAAAAATAGCAGATATGAACTTGCATAAACATGCAAATAATATTACATAAGCATAGGTATAAAAGTTGCAGCACACAAGAAAGCAGAATTAACTGTGAAAAAAACATGCTGTTTGCAATTTTTCTAACCCTTTACCCTACTCTCCCCCTTTGTCATTCATCAAAAAATAGGCATAACAATTTTAAGGGAGTAGAAATATAGACTAAGTGTTAGAAATAAACAGGTCTTAAATCTTAGATCACAAAGAATTTTTCTTCCAAAATATCAATCTTAAAAAATATGTTTTTAGGGAGTAGTTGGAATTCCCTCTCAATCTTTATCAACTTTTATCAAAATTTTCAAATGTGTTTTGTCAAAAATGGCATTTTGAAAAAGTATTTTGACCTCAGCTCCCCCTGGACTAAGTAATGACTGTGGTCTCTTTTCATGTGTCTAACTCTAGTTACTGACTAACTATCTAGATGATAGTAGTGTTCACAGGGTTAGTCAAGTCAGGCAATAATGTCTAGCTCAGATTTTCGTGCAAGACTGCTTGACTTGATCACTGTAATGTTGGTATTTTACGCCCAGACTTACTGTGATGCACTGACTTAAGCATTCGGAAGTCCAGGCATTGTCCTATGCATCTCACAACCGTTCTATGTTTTTGCAAACACAAACAAGTTAATCTTAATGTGTTTTGTGAGATGCGGCTACCTAAATCTATAGGTTCATGCAATTCTAGGGGTCAAGCTTAGGCTAAGTCTGCCAGTTTTGAAAATTAAATTTTGAAAGACAATAAACTTTTGAAAAATAAGTTTGAAAAATCCATGTTTAAATTAACTTTTGAAAGACAATAAACTTTTGAAAAACAAGTTTGAAAAATCCATTTTTTTTTTCACAAGCTTAATTAGTTAAACCAAACGTCAACTTAAGCTTATCAGGTCAGTCCTAGTCTATGACACACATTCCTATTAATCTTCTTAAGTTGCTAAATTCAGATTCAGGAAGTGGTTTGGTAAATATATCAGCTAGGTTAGACTTAGATTCAATATGGTTAAGTTCAATTTCTCCTTTATTTACATGATCTCTGACAAAATGGTGTTTGATTTCTATATGTTTGGTCCTAGAGTGGTGGATTGGGTTTTTGGTTAAATTGATTGAACTTAGGTTGTCTATAAAAAGTTTGACCTGTTTAAAATCTAAGTAAATGTCCTTTAGGGTATGCATCATCCAGAGTAGTTGGGCTACACACTCACCCATAGCTATGTACTCAGGTTCAGTGGTGAATAGGGCAACACAATGTTGTTTTCTACTGAACCAACTAACTAGTGAGGGTCCTAGAAGCTGGCATCCACCACTGGTACTTTTTCTGTCTAATTTACAGCCAGCATAGTCTGAGTCAGAATATCCAATAAGCTCAAACTGGGTTGTTCTAGGGTACCAAATTCCTAATTTTTCTGTTCCTTTAAGGTACCTAAATATTCTTTTAACTAGGGTTAGGTGTGACTCCTTAGCACATGTTTGATACCTAGCACACATACTAACTGCAAAAAGAATATCAGGTCGACTTGCAGTTAAGTAAAGTAGGCTTCCTATAGCACTTCTATAGTACTTAAGGTCAACAGGTTTGCCTTTTGGGTCACTGTCTATAGTTTGATTGGTAGCCATAGGTGTCTTAATTTCTTTAGCATTATCCATTCCAAATTTTCTAAGTAATTCTTTAGTGTATTTTTGTTGATAGACAAAAGTACCCTCACTGGTCTGTTTTATTTGTAACCCTAAAAAGAAAGTTAATTGACCTACTAAACTCATTTCAAATTCAGTTTCCATTATCGTTGTGAAATCTTGTAAAAAATCTGAGTTAGTTGAGCCAAATACTATATCATCTACATATACTTGGGCTACAAAAATATCATTTTTTAGGGTTTTGACAAATAGTGTTGGGTCAATTTTGCCTTGGTTAAAACCTTTTGAAACTAAGTAGTTAGACAGTCTTTCATACCAGGCCCTAGGTGCTTGCTTAAGTCCATATAGGGCTTTCTTAAGTCTAAAGACATAGTCAGGGTGTTCTACGCTTTCAAAACCAGGGGGTTGACCTACATAAACCTCTTCTTTAATTAGGCCATTTAGGAAGGCTGACTTAACATCCATTTGAAAAAGCTTAAACCCCTTATGGGCTGCATAACTTAAGAGCATTCTAATGGATTCAAGTCTAGCTACAGGAGCATAGGTTTCATCATAATCAAGACCTTCTACTTGGCTAAACCCCTTAGCTACTAGCCTAGCCTTATTCCTGACTGTTTCTCCTTGTTCGTTAAGTTTATTCCTAAAGACCCATTTAGTTTCAATAAATTTCTTGCCTTTAGGTAAGGGTACTAAGTCCCAGACTTGACTACGTTCAAATTGGGCTAACTCTTCCTGCATGGCTATGATCCAATCAGGGTCAAGTAAGGACTCTTCTATAGACTTGGGTTCAATTTTTGAAATTAATGCAAGTTGACTAAGGTTCCTAAAAGCTGATCTAGTCTGAACCCTTAGTTCTGGATTACCTAAGATTTGATTAGTTGGGTGGGCTGAGCTAACTCGTACAGTTCTGGGTTGGTTAGGTTCAGTTTCAGGTGTGGGTTCAGTTAGATCATCGTTTTGGTCCTCAATTGGCCTTTCATCAGTGTTAGTACTGGATCTAACAAAGTCAATTGGTTGGTAGGTGGTTTGATCAGAGTTATTTGGGTCAGATTTTTCATCAAATTTTACATTTATAGTTTCTTCAATTTTTAGGGTAATTTTGTTATAAACTCTATAGGCTCTACTGGTAAGGGAATAACCTACAAAGGTACCTTCCTCAACCTTAGAAGTAAATTTTCCTAAGTGCTCTCTAGTATTTAAGATATAGACTTTACATCCAAATACTTTAAGGTATTTAATGTTAGGTTGTTTGTTATAATAGATTTCAAAAGAGGTCTTTCCTAGGTTTTTAATTAGAGTTATTCTATTTTGTACATAACAAGCTGTACTAACAGCCTCAGCCCAAAGGTATTTAGGTAAGTTGTATTCATTAAGCATTGTTCTAGCTGCTTCTTGTAGTGTTCTATTTTTTCTTTCTACAACTCCATTTTGTTGAGGTGTTTTAGGGCAAGAGAATTCGTGATGGTAGCCTTTTTCTAGACAAAATTGATTAAATTTGTGATTTTTGAATTCTCCGCCATTATCGCTCCTAAGTCTTTTGATTTTAATCCCTTTTTCATTTTCTGTTAATTTACAAAATTGAGTGAGTATATCAAACGTTTCATCTTTATTTTTTAAGAATTTTACCCAGGTAAATCTTGAATAGTCATCTATAATTACTAGGCAGTATAGGTTACCATTAATTGATTTAACCCCATGTGAGTCAAATAGATCTAGGTGAATTAATTCCAGAATTGACTTGGTTTGAGTTTGATTAGTTGGTTTGTGGGTTGACCTAGTTTGTTTTCCTTGTTGACAAGCATTACATAAGGTTGACTCAAGGTTAGATAACTTTGGTAGGCCTCTAACTAAACCATTTAGTTTAGGTAGTTTTCTGAAGTGAGTGTGTGAAAGTCTCCTATGCCAGAGCCAAGTCTCATCCTTATGGGTTAAGAGGCAGTTTTCTAAGGGACAGGTTAACTTAATTTCATAAATGTTATTGTGCCTAAGTCCTCTAAGTGTGATGTTTGGGTTGTCATTGTGTTTGATCAGACATTCATTGGATAGGAACCTAACCTTATAACCAGTGTCACACAATTGGCTGATGCTTAGTAAATTGAAGTTGAAATTCTCAACAAGTAATACATTTGTTATTATGAAATCAGACTCAAGTTCAATATTGCCTAGTCCAATTACCTTAAGTTTACCGTTGTTTCCAAAAGCAACGGTCCCTAGTCTTTTGTACTTGAGTTCTGTAAATTTGGTGGGATCCCCAGTCATGTGTCTGGAGCATCCACTGTCAATGATCCATTTATTTTCCTACAGTTAAGTAGAGGTTTAGACCTTAGGTTGAGTTTTTGAAAAAAAATCTAAGAAGATTTAAACACTTGAGTTTGAATTTTAATTTGAATTTGAATTTTAATTTTAATTTAAATTTTAAGTTGATTTTTTAATTTTAATTTGAATTTGAATTTTAATTTTATTTTGAATTTTAATTTTAATTTTAATTTTATTTTTAATTTGAATTTTAATTTTAATTTTAATTTTATTTTTAATTTGAATTTGAATTTGAATTTGAATTTTATTTTTATTTTTAATTTGAATTTTAATTTTATTTTTATTTTTATTTTTAATTTGAATTTGAATTTTTATTTTTGAATTTGAATTTTAATTTAAATTTTATTATCCTTATTCGTCTCACTTGGTCTAAGTCATCAATCAAGGGAGTCCTATGATATTGTGAGATGATTTTGATTTTGTTTAGAGAAGTTAACTTGACCTTGTGTTAGATCCAAGTTTAACAAGTAGTAATTTAAAAGTACACTTCAATAATTGGCTTCCAGGCTATGGCGAGACACAGTGGCCTTCTTTGGCCGAAGCCTTATTGGAGCAACAACCATTTTCTAGGCAAAGCCGCTTAAAGAAGTTGGACTTTTAACTTACTCATTGAAAGCCCTGTTACTAAATAGTACAAGAGTCAAATTAACTTTGAAGCTAGTCCTAAGTGCCCACCTGGGCGGCGGCTGATTTTAAGGTGCCAACTAGTTTGGAGCCTCCCCCTAAATTGTAGACTGGGTGTCTAGGGTCAATGTAATGGATGTCCCTTTTTGGGACATAAAATTGATTCTGACCTACTTGCTTTGTTAGATAAGCTTTCGGAACCCACGCTTTTCGTTGATTTTTGCGGGGGTGGATAAAGGAGATAAATGATCTTTGGGACGATCTCGATTTATATCCTATCCCAGATTTGTTATACATGCCCTTTTGTGATCCAAGAATAAGGTCAAGGTTCTTGGATCGGGTTGTGAAAGTTGCTAGTAGATCCTTAAGTTTTAGGACTTAGTCCTTTAGGGTTGAGTTTTTAGTTTCAAGCTCAATTAATTTTTGATTTTGAGTTTGTTCAGTTAATGTTCTGGTATTAATTAATTGCTCCTTAAGGTCTTGATTTTCCTTAAGAAGCTGGTCATTTCTAGATTCAGATGCAAGCAATTTTTTATTTAAAACAGAAATAATTTTAAAGAACTTTTCATTTACTGAATCTAAATATACCTTAGTCGAGTCGTCCGAAAAGAGTCCGATCTCTTGGCTCGACTCGTATTCGGAATCCTCGTCTTGCTCCGAGTCCGATTCTGGTCCGGTTGCCATCAGTGCGAGGTAGCTTGCGTTCTTCGGTTGTTTATCGTCGGAATCGTCCGAGCTTTCATCCCACGTGGCTTGAAGAGCCTTCTTCTTTTTGTTCTTAGTGGGTTGGTTCTCCTTCTTGTAAGGACATTCATGTTTGAAGTGCCCTTTTCTGTTACAGCCGAAGCAGATCATTTTGCTTTTACCTCCAGTGCTGGAGGGCTTCATTACCCTTTGAATATCTTTCTTTGAAAATTTGTTCTTCCTTCTGGTGAACATTTTTCTTACCAAGTTCACCAGTTGTTCTTCTTCATCTGAGTCAGAGTCTGATTCATCTTCAGGTTCTTCTTGAATTTTTCCTTTTGATTTGGCTTCTTTTGGTGAACCTGCAAATAAAGCTAGCCCTTTCTCGACCTTGGCGTTAGTTTGCTCATGCAGCTCTAATTCACAAAATAGTTCATCCAGATTAATTTTTGAAAGGTTTCTAGAAATTTTATAGGCATCTATAATAGATGCCCATAGTGAATTTCTAGGGAACGCATTTAACGCATACCTTATGATGTCCCGGTTCTCCTGTTTGTGCCCGATCATGTGGAGTCCATTCAATATGTTCTTAATCCGGGCGTGGAGTTGACTTGCTGATTCTCCTTCCTGCATTTTTATGTTAAATAACTTATTCAATAACAGATCTCTCTTTGTTACCTTTGCATCAGAAGTGCCTTCATGTAATTCTGTTAATTTGTCCCATAGCTCCTTCGCCGAGTCGGTTGGTCCAATTCTGTTTAGCTCCTCTTTGGTAAGTCCGCACTGGAGGGTGTTCTGAGCTTTGAACTCGGTCTGAGCTTTTTTCTTCATCTCCGGGTTCCATCTGTCGGGCTTCAGTGGAGCATTATTTCCCTCATCCATTGGTGGTGTGTAGCCTGTTTGAACTGCGAACCACTGATCCATGTCGGTCTTCAGATAAACCTCCATCCTTCTTTTCCAGTAGGGAAAGTCTTCCCCATTAAAGAGGGGAGGGCGGGCAGTGCTATAGCCTTCACCTTGGGCCATTTAAATTCTGTGCACACGAAATAAAAGTAGACACAATATCCCAAGACTGGGTCTTGGATTAGTAGTGCGGGAAAGGATAAACTAACGAAAAGCAACTTGAATGGTGTTGCACCAGATTCAAATAAAACCAGCGAACGAGAAAAATAACTAAATTTAGGCAAGAATACCAAATTTAGATTATGTGTAGCGAAAAACCAAAAATCGAAAAAAACTGGATTTCCCCCGGCTCTTATGGTGGTTGCACCGATACAGAGCGTACCAGGCTCTGATACCACTTGTAGGATCGATGCACGTGAGAGGGGGGGTGAATCACGTGACTTTAAAGAAATTTGAGCGCTTTAAAAAGCGTGCACAGCGGAAATGAAAGAAACAAAAAAAACAACCACAAAAACACGAACGAGTTTTTACTTCGTTCGGAGCCTTCGGCGACTCCTACTCGAAGGCCCAGGTCCCTCGGACCTTTCCGTTGGGCAATCCACTAAAACTCTCTACCGGAAAACCCCGATAGAGTAGGCGAGTACACAAGAATTGAAAGTGTGACAACCCCACACTTTCAAGTAATTAAATGCAATAAAATATATATTAAAAATTAAATTATTTTTACCGACGTCCGGAGTAGGTCGACTCTTTCGGGGCAGCGGGACGTCGTCGGCTCGAAGTGAAGCGATTCCGGAGCAAGGCGCGAGCGTAGAAGAACTTCGAGACGTTGGAAGAATGGGTGTCTCAAGAAGAGGGTCGAGGGCCCTTTATATAGGGCCTGGGGGCGCCCTGGTCGACGGGGGCGCCCCCCCACGTGGCACCAGATCCACAAGAGGCGCGGTCGTCGACTTATCCCTTAATCCTCGGGATAAGGCCTTGACTGGGGCGCCCTGGACGCTGGGGGCGCCCTGGTTGACCGGTCAAACCTTATCCGCAGCGCTGAGCTCTCCTCGGTAAGGTTTGCGCCACCTGTGCGCTGGGGGCGCCCGGGACAGCGGGGGCGCCCTGGGCATGTAGGGCAGACGCGGCAGAGTTGTTTTGCAATGGGGGCGCCCGGGACAGCGGGGGCGCCCTGACTATGTACTGTTGAATTGTTGTTGTGAACACCATGGGGGCGCCCGGGACATCTCGGGCGCCCTGGTCAGCAGTTGCCTCACTCCTTTGAGGCACTCTGAGCTGCAGACACTCGTTCCTTCGGTCCTGCATCCAGGGTTAGTCCAAAACACAATAAAACAATAGCATAATATATTATACAGCCTTAGCTGTCTTGGTTCTGACTTTGGTCTCCAAAATGGAGCCCTAGGTCGAACCGACGCCTACTGTTCCCTCGACCGGGAACGCGTCCTCACTAGTTCGTTCCTCCAGTGACTTACCTCATTTACCTTGTGCAGCTCTACTTGACTTCTTGACCCACCAGGACTTCCTGCCAAGGCTCAACCACCTTGGTCTTCCTGCCAAGTCTCAACCAACTTGGTCTTCAGCCAGTTGTCAGGTCCCGCGGACCCAACTGGACTTCCCGCCAGGACTCAACCATCCTGAACTTCAGCCTGGTATCTGGTTCTAAGTCTTTCATACCTGCACACTTAGTAAAGAGGTTAAACACTAACAACCCTAACTTTAACCACTTTGTCATACATCAAAACCCGAGTTTGACCGTTAGTGCAAACTGCACCAACAGGAAGTTCACCGTAAGGGAGCAACAGCTGACTCCTCCAGAAGCGCCGCGGGAAGAGAAGGCGGCACGGTCGGGGAATCAATCACGACCTCCTTGCCTTTTTGCTTCTTGCTGGGGCGGCTGGAAGAGGCCTTCGTCTGATCGACCGGGGTAAGTGCAAGCTCATCTCCACAGGGGCGCCTCAGCAAACGACTCAGAGGTCGGGCATCTTCTGAGCCGGATTGGGGGATCTCCACACCCTCAGGCACGGGAGCTGGGTGACTAGGGGAGGGCGACGCAGAATCCGAAAGGATCACCTCTGGCTCCTCTAGCAGCTTCGCACGCTGCTCTTGCTCAGCCCGCTGTTGTGCTGCAAGCGCCTCTCGCTCCTCCAGCAAATTCGATATCCGGGCCTCCATCTCCTCAACCCTCATCCCATAACCCTCCTCAGGGGCAGCCGGGTACATCATCTCGGCTACCAGGCAAGCAATGGTCAGGTGGCAGTAAAGAGACAAGAAAGGAGAGAAGATGCCTACCCAAAGAAGCTGGCCGGCGAAACGGCGCAGGGCTGAGTCCAAACACGGACAGAATGTTCTCACGCAACAATGACACAACGGAGAAGTGCCGACCCCCGAGCAAGCAGAGAGTCGTCTCGAATGAAGAGAATTTTTGGGAATCCGCATGATGAGGAGGTGTCTGAGCAAGGACTCGGCGAAAGCCGGTCGGCCAAGATGGGTGCATAACGGGACGGAGGTAGAAGTACCTTTCCTTCCAGCCCTTGGCGGAGGAAGGAAGCGGGGAGAGGAAGCAAGTACCAGGGCGAGCTTGGAAGTAGAACTCGCCCGCCTCCTGCCCTTGCAGGCGGAAGAAATGGTGGAAGAGCTCGGCTTGAAGAGGAAGCCGATACAGTTGGAAGATAATGATTGACCCGCAGAGAAGGCGAATGGAATTGGGAGTCTGCTGGGACAGGTTAAGGCGAAGGTAGCAGCAAACAGAGGCGATGAAAGGGTGGATTGGGAAACGCAGCCCCGCTTGCAGGTGATCTTGAGAAAGGGTAATGTAGCGGCCCCGCCTCTATGGTCCCCGTAGGCAACCCTCTAGGTCGGCGACCCTACGGTCTTCCCACCCCTGGTAGTAGATTTTTACCTTCCCCAGGATTCGAACTCTAGACCTCCAGGCTAAGTACTAAAGTTTATGAATCCTGGTAGCCAAGTGAGGCTCACTTGGCTACCAGGATTCATAAAATTTAGTACTTAGCCTGGAGGTCTAGAGTTCGAATCTTGGGGAAGGCAAAAATCCATTGTCAGGGGTGGGAAGACCGTAGGGTCGCCGGCCTAGAGGGTTGCCTGCGGGAACCATAGAGAGGAGAGTTTGGTCGCGACGTCGGCGAGGAGGCGGCGCTCCAGCTTCAGCAAGGCTCGCGAAGAAGAGGGAGGAGTCGACTGTTTTGGCAAGGAAATCGAGAGTTTTAAGGTATTCAGCCGAAGATTTGGGAAGAGAAAGGGAATTAAGGATTCGGCCGAAAATTTGGGAAGAGAAAAAGGGAATTAAGGGATTCAACCAATTTTCAAATAGACCCCTCTTCTTCTAAATTTCTCCCAGAAACCCTCAAATTCAGGAGTTTAACCTTTCTGCCCCTAAATCTTTCCGTATTTTAACATTGAATATCCAAAATTAATTTTTTTTATAAATTTTAAAATTTTTTATTTTAAAATAAATCATAATATGTGTTTTGTAGCTTTAAGTTAAAATATATATATTTATATCAAATATATTATCTGTTTTATTATTATTATTATAGTAATTAACATAAATAAAAATTTAATGGACTCAAAGATAATTAAAAACATCAATTCTTTTAAAATAAATCATCATATATATGTTTTGTGACTTTAATTTAAAATATACAAATTTATATCAAATATATTATCTATTTTATCAGTACTATAATAATTAACATAAATAAAAAATTTAATAGGTTTAAAGATAATTAAAAAAATTAATTCTGAGCGGCCAAATTGTCACCTAGAATTACCGTATATCTAATAAACTTTAACAAAGATACAAAAATTTTGATTGACTTTTCGAAACTTGCTTCGTGGACAGTTGGACATAAGTTAACAACATCTTGTTCGAAATGTAAATTGACTGGTGGGAACTAAACTTTTTGGAATCACAATTTGTTAGTAAATCAAGTTTGCTTGGAATTATTGTTGGAAATGCAAATTTAATTTTTGGAATTACAGCTTGTTGAGAACTCAACTTGGCTTCGTGGAACTAAATTTTGTTGGAAATGCAAGTTGACTTGTTGGAACTATATTTTTTGGACGACAGTTTGTTGGAAACTCAACGAAATTATAATTTATTGGAAATTTTCCAATGTATAAATAAGGGTCTAGATGGTACTTTTGAGTCCTACATAAGGAGATTTTATCTAAGGATTTGCATCCTAATTGGCCATCAAATTAAAATATTCTTTGTCATACACACGAGTTTATTTGATTCAGTATAAATTCGGATCCTGAATTTGTACACCCTGTCCACTCACACGTGAAAGAGAGTCTCTCCACTAGCATTTGTTCAAAACTAATATATTTGTGAAACAATATAAACCAACTATTTTATCTTAAAACTCCCAATGTGGGACTAAAATCACACTCATAAAAAAGTCTCTTTATTCTCCTTCTAATTTTTACTTACTAAAAAGTCTCAATATGAGACTAAAGTCTCACAACATTCCCTTCCATTCATATGATATCCAACAATGATGCCCTGCTGGTTTAATGAATCTCAGGCCTTCTAATCCGATCCCTTCAGTAGTGGGCTCGATTATTAAAATTAAATCCGATCCATGGGGCAACTTCAAGCTCGATATATCGGCCGATCTTGATGAACATGATGGCTTGGTCGTATCGGAGAGTAGCGATCGACAAGTGTCCATGGACAATAAATTAGCTGATAGAGGCATGCACTGTAGTAAAACAAATTAATGAAACCACAAACTTCAATCAGCAGTACTGCTTGCTCTCCCCTGCATCGATCGTCCATCCGTTCACAAATTTCATAGCAGTACATGCTATGATGCCTGCAAGAGCTAGGAAAATTAAAGTAAAGCGACCTTGCACTACTGTTCCTCTCGTTCCATCTAGATATCTTTCTTAAGTTTGCATCTTCAAACATGTCAACCTCCTTTTGGCACTCACCGCAAGTCAAACATAGCATTTCGCAGACAGAATCCACTGCTCCCATATTTATTCCTGCCCATGCTCATCAAGTCCACCTCTTTACTGATTCCATAATTACAACGTGCGCCTCACTTCATCTAGCTAATATATCAATTTATCTCCCCAGATTATAGCTAGCTAGAGAGCTTATTAAATAAATATAAATATATATTAGTAGTTAATTGCATGAATGTGCTGGCCACACTTGTCTTTGTCGGATGACGCCCACATCAGCAAAATTGTTGGACGCATGGAGTGAAAGCTCCCCCTCGAAAGCTAAAGGTTGGTTACGGGACAAGCTCACTGTTTGTTCCATATCAATACAATTAGTTATAAATTGCATAAAGGATTCACACTTTACAGAGTACTTGCTGCTGTTGGTCTCCGTCACCTTTATTTGGAGACAGCCAAACCCACCTTTGAATATATATTGTAATATGATATAACACGCCCCTCTGTTTCCCACATAATGTGATCGAAAAAGCAGCATATATCATATATCTGAGGATAGGGAGGGGAACTGGCTCCTTGACTTTGGCATAGCTCCTTCAGACCTAATTATCATCGCATATTATAAGGTCAACGCAGAGTCGACCTTATCTTCCCTCCCTCCCTCATCGGCCATGCACGCACAATGACTCCATTATTCAATGCTCCGGCCGAGTATTCGACTCAGGAATGGCTTCCACGCAAAACGTGGAGATTGTCTCCTCGTGGGGCACCCTGCGTTCGAAATATGTGGCCCGGGGCCGGCAGACCGATTTTTTCAAAAAGACGACGTGAGGGCAGATGGGTACGAGTCAAAGTCGTAGACTTTTAATTCTTCGAAAGATCATATGGCTAGCTAGCTAGCTAGGGAGGACATACATGCAAGCATGCGATCGTTGCCGGCTGGGTAATCATTCGATGGCACTATTGAGCAAATTTATCCGTCGACAGTAATCTCATGCCTTTTTTTCTTTCTGCTCATGCCAACTATGCTAGCTTTTCGTGCAGAAATTCTTTGGACCATTATCGATGACAGTAGTTGGTCCTTTGTATATATGCATCGATCATCTCATAATCTTCTTTGGTTGTTATTGGAAAGTGGAGACGCAAGTCCACTAGCTACGTACAAAACAATTAACACTTGATCGTCGACATTACTACTGGTGTTCACCATTAACACAGCATTGACCGCCATTTGAAAGGAGAAATTAAACAAGCTAGCTAGTTAATTAGTTCAGTGATCTTCGTGGAAGGGAAGATAGATAATTAATTAAATTAATTAAGATGGAGCTAGCTAGCTAGCTAGCTAGCGTGATGAGATTTGTCTAGCTAGCGAGCTAGCTAGCTCGAACAGAGATAGGATAGATATGGAGTACTGGAGAGGAAGATGACAAGGGGCGCACGTTGAGAGGCCGTAATCACAGATGCTTAATTAATTGCCTTTATGAGAGAAAGCGACCTCCGGAACCATGCAAGAAAACAACTTATCGTCTACTTAATTAATTTTGCTATCTAGCTAGCTATCTTTATACCAGCAATCACATCCATGTGGGAGGGTATTTACGCATGCTGATTGAGCTCTCCGTGGATTGGACCCTGGTCGATCTGACAAGGACCAGAAAGACCGGATCAGTGTCTCCACTTTAACGTTAAGGCCTCGGTGTGTGGTGTAGTGGGGTGATCAGGTTAATGAAATAATGCTTGGGACATCCATTAATGGAGACCATATGCCTGCACGTATACGTTCGGGCCTGTGATGGCTACGCTTAGCTTGCAGGAGCAAGCCAAGTACAGATTAATCCCTCATGTCGCTGCAAGCAACGCACGGTTGCCAAACTCCAAACTGTTGCAACGTCAGCCAAATTGATATGTTATATATTCTGTGGAAGAATATCTACATACGTGCTTTCGAAATCAATTTGCTTCGTGGGGAATTGCTAGAGACATAATTATGGTCTCTTTGAATTGGCTGAGAAACAACAAAAGAAAAAAGAGTACTCCGTTCGTTGAATCACTGCTCGTGATGCAGAGAGGACGACAGGATGGTGCAGTAGCCGGCCCCCTGACAACATCACCGGGAATTCCGGAGAGTGTAAAGAGAGTGGTATAAATCAATCACCAGAACTCGGCCATCATGTACAAGGACCAGTTTCTTCCATAGGGCAAACACTATGATTCATGCATTTAATTATTTAGTCGATCGTTTTATATATAAATTAATATATATTCACATATACTATACTATATAATTATACTAAGAAGAATGCATATGTATCATTTAATTTTTCCAGTGGTATCGATGTATGAACTCGCCATAGTAAATCGGAAGAAGGGAACGAACATGATAATTTCATTTTCTTGAGCAAAACGAATACGGGGCAATCAGATATTGACTGTCGATGTCGATCTGATTAGTTCTTTTCGGTTGTATTCTTTGTACAAATAATAAAACGAAATGTCTTTAGTTTGGCGTGTAGTTAGATTTGTTACGACTGTAGCAAAACAGTAGTGTACAATAATATATTATTTTTTTCATATTATTGATGTAGAATAAAAAATAATTATGAAGCAAAATATCTAGTCATGATTATATTTTCAGACATATACATTCTTAATCTTAATTTTTAGGAAGAAATCAATATATAATCAAAACCAGAGTTAGTGAGTTGCATTGCAAATTAAACAGTAGCTCTCAAATTTGTTAGGGGAGTTAATGACTATTCCCTAGGTAATTAATTAAATTAATTTTCCATGTAGCAGCGTCGCCACACAGGCAGTTGAGTGGGCACGACCGCCGTACGAATGAGCAGTCTCTTGTACGTACGTCTGTGTCTTCATCTGTCTGTGTGCCTCACGATCACGACACGCGTTTCCATTCGCTTCGTTCGATCGATCGCAGATATACATTTTAAAATTTTTATGATATATAATTTACTCGAAAAGAGATCGATGATCATATGTCCCGGAATGACATATAGATAGCCAGCATAGCATCTGATCCCTACCTTTAAACCGAGTGGGAGATGTGACTCTATCTATTTATCTATCTATCTATCCATCTGCAAACGATGCAAAGAAACATCGTGTAAAAGCTCAAACGATGCATAGCCACCGAAGGATGGCGCATGACAGTGAACGAGAGAGAGAAGAGAGTGTACATGATCCGATGGTGGAAAAACTCAAGGCAAAAGTATAGTGGAGCTGCCACATCCATCAATCCATCACGGATTAATTTCCATAACCAACGATTTCATCCAAAAGAATCAAATCATTTGGTGACAGAGAGTCACTGTATATATATTTATTTTCTTAATTTTAGTCCATCAAAAAAACGCGAGAGAAGAGAGGTTTGGAGCTTTACTTTAATATTTCCCCCTGTTTAGATAATTGCACGTAGGAAAAAGAGAAGATTGCGCAGGGATTCTCACCAACCTTTTTGCTCCACTACAAGTAACAAATGACCAGTGCAACTCCATTCGCCTTTTAATTTTATCCTTGCCACTTGATCTGTGTGTGTGGCCGATAGCATCCATGCAAGCTAGGCGAGTCTTAAAGTACCTCGCTTTAAGTCACTTCTCTCATTTCCTGTCAATCCTGCCATGATTCCAGTGCATACACATGTCGTCGGGCTCAAATAATTCGAGCCTCGACGCATGCACCCAGGGCCCCCAGCTAGCCACCAATTCGCACAACTTAATTATTAACTATTCTTAAACAATACAGAAACAGACGAAAAAGGAAAATAAATAACTCAAAATTACGATCGACCAGGGGAATCTATCTAGCTATCTTCGTTGACTTCTGGTCTAGTTACGCAATAATAGCGCATCTATCTTAAATCTACTAATACACATAAAATCAAGCTCAATTCTTTATCTGTACACTAACAACTACAACCCAGATATAATTAAGTGCATAATAACAATGAAATTTGTTTTTTTTTTGGTTTCTTTTCAGTTTTCATCGTCCTCCTCCGAGACGCTTTAATTAATTAATTGGTTTCCAAATTTGGTTGCTGCAATGAGATAAAGAAAGATGCGTCTCGTTCGATATGAACCTCATTCGCACCCAATAAATAAAATTCCAAGGAGACAGCCACATTACTTTTCTTCGTGCGACAGAGGCACATGAAGTGCCTCCCAACACCCCTCTCTGTGTATAATTATATATATTGCTTTGGCGTATGTGTATGTATAATCATATCGCTTAATTCGGTTATCATTTCGCACACGCCAACAGCATGCATGCTTCACATTATACATAAACACTGCAGATCTGTATCTATAATCACGCACTAGATTCGTTGACATCACCCTCTGATCACTGTTCCTACAGTTATAGGTATCGAGATCGATTTATATATCTGGAGCTGGAAATTTATCCGTGGATTTTGTTGTCGAGTACGTACGTACAGTATACACGCTAAAAATACCAGTGACGGGCCGTGAGCTAACTAATTCGGCCTAGCTAGCTCGATCGCTGGCCTCTATAAATAGCAGTCATCGCCGTCCCACGCACTCCGCACCCAACCCGAACCTTCTCGATCGAATAGCTAGCTAGCTATTTTCTGCTCATTAAAATTCTCCCTCGATCGCTCGCTCGCTTTTTTCATCATGCCGGAAGCACCAAAGCTAGTAGAAGGCGATGCCGCACCCGAGGATCACCGGAAGGCCCTCGAGTTCATCGAGGATGTGACGGCAAACGCCGACGGAGTTCAACGGCGTGTGCTCCTCGAGATCCTCTCGCAAAACGCTCCCGCCAAGTACTTGCACCGGCACGGGCTGTCGGGGCGCTTCGCCTCCGACGCCGAGGCCTTCAAGCGCCTCATCCCGCTCGTCACCTACGAAGAAATCCAGCCCGACATTCTCCGCATCGCCCAGGGAGACACCTCCCACGTCCTCTGCGGCCGTCCAATCTCAGAATTTCTCACAAGGTATATATCTATCGATGCGTAATTAATACGCTTAATCATTGACGGTGAAATTCAAGTCAATCCGCCGGAAACTAATTTACTCTGTGCTAGCTACGTATAGCTCGGGAACATCCGGCGGCGAGCGGAAGTTGATGCCGACGATAGAGGAGGAGCTGGACCGGCGGTCGCTTCTATATAGCCTACTAATGCCGGTGATGAGCCAATTCGTGCGGGGGCTGGACAAGGGCAGGGGAATGTACCTGCTGTTCGTGAAGTCGGAGGCGCGCACTCCCGGCGGCCTCGTCGCACGCCCCGTTCTAACAAGCTACTACAAGAGCCGTCACTTCCTCAATCGCCCCGCCGATCCGTACAACTTGTACACCAGCCCCAACGAGGCCATCCTCTGCCAGGATTCCTACCAGAGCATGTACGCCCAACTCCTCTGCGGCCTCCTCCACCGATCCGACGTCCTCCGCGTCGGTGCCGTCTTCGCCTCCGGGTTCATCCGCGCCATCCGCTTCCTCGAAAAGCACTGGTCGAGACTCTGCCGCGACATCCGCACCGGCGAACTCGACCGCGAAATCACGGACCGGGCGGTGCGAGAAGCCGTGGGGCGCGTGCTGCGCCCTGATCCGGAGCTGGCTGACCTGATCGATTTGGAGTGCAGCAGGAAGTCCTGGCAGGGCATCATTCCGAGGCTGTGGCCGAACACCAAGTACGTGGACGTCATCGTCACCGGCGCCATGGCGCAGTACATCCCCACGCTCGACTTCTACAGCGACGGCCTGCCGCTGACGTGCACCATGTACGCCTCCTCCGAGTGCTACTTCGGCCTCAATCTGACGCCTTTGAGCAAACCCGATGACGTCGCCTACACCTTGATCCCCACCATGGCCTACTTCGAATTCCTCCCCCTTCCAAGCGCCAAAAGTACCGACTTTGATCACCGAGATTTGGTCGACTTGGTCGACGTCAAGCTCGGGCACGAGTACGAGCTCGTCGTCACCACTTTCGCTGGCAAGTCGTCGTCGATTCATCATTCGACCACTAATTAATGACAAATTAAACAAACAAAATAAAAGTTAAGAACATAATTAATTAATTAATTAGTTAATGGTGCAGGTTTGTACCGTTACCGCGTCGGCGACGTCCTGAGGGTGGCGGGATTCAAGAACAAGGCGCCGCAGTTCAAGTTCATACGGCGGAAGAACGTGGCGCTGAGTATCGACTCGGACAAGACGGACGAGGTGGAGCTGCACGCGGCGGTCACCGCCGCGGTGAGCCACCTGGAGCCGTTCGGGGCGTCGCTGGTGGAGTACACGAGCTACGCGGACACGCGCAGCATCCCGGGGCACTACGTGCTTTACTGGGAGTTGCGGGAGGAACCGGGGACTACGACGACTGTGCCGGCGTCGGTTTTCGAGGACTGCTGCCTAGCGGTGGAGGAGAGGCTGAACAGCGTGTACCGGCAGGGGCGGGTGTGCGACAAGTCGATCGGGCCGCTGGAGATCCGGATGGTGGAGGAGGGTACCTTCGACAAGATGATGGACTTCGCGCTGAGCCAGGGAGCGTCCATCAACCAGTACAAGGCACCGAGGTGCGTACGGGCGGGGCCAGTGGTGGAGCTTCTCGACGCCAGGGTGCGCTCCAACTTCTTCAGCCCCAAGTGCCCCAAGTGGGCGCCGGGCAACAAGAAGTGGAGCAAACTCCTCGACGCTGCAAAATAAAGTTAATAATTAATTGGCGACCGAGATGATTTTGCTGAGTTACATGTATAATTTACAGACCAGCTAGTCATCTTCCCTTTAACACTCCATCCGTGCCATCTTAATTTTGCACGCTTTTATTTCCGTAGCACCGTGTACTTGTTAATAATGTTTACAGAGCTAGCTACATCGATCCCTATCTGTTAATCTTAACCTTTCATGAAACAAACGCCCTCTGATGCATGATATTGGGATACATGTATGATCAGCGTCAGCTAGCAGAGCAGGGGATTGATTGATTGATGCCCTACCCACTGTTTTTGGCCGGCAAAGAGAGCTCTTTATGCGCCACTGCCTAAAATTATACCTCTGACACGGAAAAGAACACATGGTTGGTGATTTTAGCCGGTGGGTAACGCATCTGTGCATGTGGAATTGTTGTTAAATGCTTAACATGCCAGTGGCTCAGAGGTGTAAATGTGACTCGCTCTCTCAATATAATTAAGCATTCTAATACTAATCCTTATTGTTGCCTGTACCTGTAATATTCAGATGGTTTGATACCCACCGCACAAGGTCTGGTCGCTGCTTTGTCTTCCTCGCTTTGCTACCTAGTTTGCTTTCGTCCAAGATTTAACCATATCTGAAAAGATAGAAAGTCACCATAGGAGATCAGAGATTCTACGCTGGTAAAATAAAGAATAGTTTGTTAGTTCAAGGTAGAGTACCATTTGGCTAGGAGTCCTAGGGCACTGATCTTTCAGGTGTATGGTTGCATGCTGACGAATATTGACTATCATATGGTTAAGCCGTCGTTAGTCATTTAGTTGCTCTGCCCACTCAACCACTCATCGTGGTAGTTGCTAGAGTGTGAGCACCTATCTTGTTAGGCCACACTCGACCACTCACGGATAGTGGATGTTGGAGTTGTAGGCAAGCAGTTGACACCCTCATCGTTATTTTCGAGGGATATCAGAGATGTTGGTGACTCTCCCTTTTTCTTGAGGTCTTTGAAGTAGTTGACTCCCCAGCATCTAATCCACTCAACCACATATACTAGTGGTATTCGTTGGAGTGCGTACAGTTGTCACAGCCGTACTCGCTCGGCCACACAGATGTGATGTGATAACGGCTTGACTAACATCAGGGTTGGCACATATCATTGCATCATATGCATGTATTGCATTTTATGTTTTCTTGTGTTTGCTGCATTTATATGAGCTATGATTGCAGAATTTGGTTGACATGCATATATGTTTTGATATTCTGTTATCACTTTGTTTCATACATGCCTAGTTATTGCTCTATTTCTTAGAGACTGTATACTGTTGGTTCTTTCTGCTTGTTATACCTTTTTATTATGTCATGCATTTATTTACTCTTATACCCGTAGAGTCCGCCCGGACTCACCATCCCCACCATCTATTTTTGTTTCAGGTAGCAGATAGATGCGTTACCTGGAGCTAGAATAAGATGTAGTTGTCAATCCCAAAGTGTCGATTCGTTTTGGAGTTTGTTGCAGTGTTTAGTTTATTTTCCGTGGTTACTTTCTGCACTTTTGTTAGCTCCTTTTCTATTTCATAGACTGATGTTTATTTTTCTCAGTAGACTTATGTTTAGTTGGTGTTGGTCTTTGGATTTGTTTTTGAGTTTTATTTTGGATATAGATTCTCTACTATTTATTTATTTTTCTTAACGATATTTAACTGCATAGTTGTGAGTTTATTTTATATTTGTGATAGCTGAGCCATCGTATGTGTGAGAGTTATATATAAATGTCACAACTTGTCAGTCGTACAAGGGAGATGTTGCCCGATTTTCAAGCAAGAATGAGCCTCTGGGAGGCGTGACAAAATATATCTAATTCAAAGATTTTGACAAACAAAGTCAAGTCAATTTTTCCTTGTTTAAACTCTTTTGATATTAGATAGGTAGATACATATCATACCAAGCCCTAGGTGCTTGTTTTAAACCATATAAGGCTTTCTTTTGCCTAAACACATTGTTGGGGCAATCTATGTGTTTGACTTCTGAAATTGTTTAACAATGCATACTTTATATCCATTTGGTATAACTTGAAACTTGCATTGATCTACATAACGGATAAGAACTATATGGCCAACCTCAAAATACTTGGAACAACTCAAGCTTGATGATGATACATGATTTTGTTGAAAGTATATGCAAGAATATATAAGAATGTGTAGGATATAGTGAAGGAAACCTAGTAGAAGTGTCAGCATATTACATGGTCCATTAAAGAAGTAAATGCATCCTTGTCCAAGCCAAATCCAATAGCAGCCATCTCAGCAACAACCTATATATGACAAGTAAATTCTTAGATACAAACATAGTGTAGGGATGAGTAAGACAAACCAAACAGCTATAAGCCTACACCAGATTACTAATAATGAAGTACCTCGATAGTAGCTATCATTTTTGATCCCCAAAGATCCCAATCTGGAAATCCATCAGGTATAACAGATTCTGGGTTCAGTTCCTTCATCCAAAAAGATAATTTACCACAACATACATTTAATCAAAGATTAATATTCTTAATAGATGAATTAGAAACAAGATTATGCAGAATACACATACAAAATATTGAGACCTTAAAATGAGTGTTTTCTGGTCGAGGGTCTACTCTCCATGTGTATCGCCATTTAGGGTCTGGACCAGAAAAAAAAGTAGGTCGGACCTCCTTTGGCATAGATTTAATCCTTGCTTGGATATCTAAATCAACCAGACAGCTCGGTATCTCCACACCCTCAGGAGTCGCACCACCCTAATCAGTTGCATTCGCTCAATTAGTTTGATAGTTTAATGCCATTTATTCCACTAACAAAACAGATAATAGCAGACATATATATTATTATGTCACTTTTTCCAATTAAAGATAACAAGCATGAGAAATAAACAAGTTTGGGGTGGCAAATAGCAATGGTCATGGTTGGATGGATATAATGTTGTTTACCCATTAAATTGATTATGCACGACCAAAACATTTTTGAATATGTTTGTCTTGAATTTATTTTCTCCAGTGATACACCTCGGCAGGCCCAACTGAAACTCGAGAATACATGTACTGAATATAACTTGGCAAATTTTTTGAAAAAGGAATTTACATAGTCTGAAAGAGGAATAAACCATTCCACTCAAAACATGCACCCAGTAGTATTTATTATACTAATCAAAAGCTAGATGTTTTTGGTCTGGGAGAAGAATCAATGCAAATCATGTCATAGGAGTATTCAGCTGCCAAATTATTCTGTGAAATGATATCTAACAAAGAGGAGAAGAATATACATCATAACAAAGAGGTGTCTTCTCTTAATCATCATCAAAAGGCTTCTTCAACTACTTTCTTGGTAAGTTTTTTCATTATATTATTAGTGAAAGCTGGAGAAATACTACAAATAAAATAAAATTTCAAACAAAACAACCTCCAGTATCTGCCGCAAAGATAACACCATCTTTATATTTCATTCCTATCACTGATGTTCCGGTCACATACGGATACCTGACAAAATATTTGACAAGTTTAATATTGTATAATTTAGTTGGTATGAGCAAATAAGATAATATTATTCAAAATTATAGAAAGTTGGAAAGACACCAAAAAGAATAGATGGAACACGATTACCATATAGATATTATCTACAACACAGAATACTGATGAATCATAAATAAATATTAATGAAATTAAATAGTCTTTCATAGTCAAAGACTGAGAAGTGACATCCTATATGCGATGATAGCAAGTGATACAGTTCAATTTCAAATGAAATTCAGGTTATCTTATTTTTTTTTTTAATGTTAGACTTGGTTCTCTTGTTTCTTATTGTTAGAAGCGAACTGTTGTCAGGTGTACACAAAATGCTTGATAACGTGGGAGCAAATATTTCCTCTGCCACAACCTTTCTAGATGTGTATGATCTCTCAATTACGTGCATTGTTGGAAATGATCCATGTGATTTCTACTAATAAGTGATGCTGTAGTTCGTAGAGATCAACGACCTTAATCCCAACAACTAGAAATCCATGAGTAAGGTCCTTTCAACGACATATTTACAGTCAAATTCAATCATCTATTGCTATGGTACCCAAGCCCGCATAAGCTACCAGCATCTCTAAATCAAACCAGTAAAAATCTGGACCGCGCCAGATTCCAAAATAACTAAATAAGAACTTCGATAGTTCGATAGAATAAGCCGCTAGATCGACGCTCGGAATCTCGATTAAATTGACAGTGAGATCATTTCACTAGTTGTTAACCCATGCATCCGCGGTTCGATCCCCAGCTACGGTGCATTTTGCAGGAATTTTTCCTCCAAATGGGGCGCGAATCCTGGGCCACTGGGCTTCTAGACTGACCACCGCGAGCGCTTCCCGATTTACCCTGGTGACCGATGGGAAACTTCCGTGGGGCCGGTCCGGTCACCCCAGGTTCAATTTGTCTGCTGCCTGGTTCATCATTTTTTTTATTTAATTAGTCATACTTAAATGATTCATCCCTAAATATTCTAAGTTACCAAAGTTAAATTCATTTTAGATTTAGCCTAAACCTCCCCTTAAAATACGATCCAAAACTTCAGCAACCTCATAGCATGTATCACATGGTGGACACCACGAGGGCTGCCCAAAACATGTATACAACACTTTGATGTTAAAATCTAAACAGAGCCAAACGTTTACTCCACAACCCAAGATACTACTTAACTCAATATTGCACTCAACCTAATACACACTAACCCAAGCATGATCTTGCTCACGGCAACCATCAAAACACAACTAAATGCTACGACAGAGGAAAAAAAAATCAAGCATTCACCAATTCCAAACGAACAGCACCCCATCTCCAAACCGAGCAAACCCAAAGATAATAGTCTAATCCAAAAGCTATGTACTATCACAATAATCAATATGTAACACTCCACCAAAACAAAATGATGCTCAAGAAGCTCACGGCCAAAAAGGAAGAATCAAAGAAATCTCTTACCAAACTCACAACCCAAATCCAAGGTATCATAGAACAGAACAAATTTTCATCCATGAACAGGGATCCGACGCCAACCTGTGATGACGACCGAAAATCCAAAACCACCATAGCAAACCAAATTCTAAGATCTTCGTACCTTTTGCATTGCGTCGGTGAGGATCACTTGGCTCCAATTCTAGCACAGAACAGAGCCCATGAAGAGGACGCCAAACCCCAGGAACGAGCCGTCGGCACTGGATCTTGGCAGGGAGAAAGGGTCGCCGACCGCAACTCCTCAGCGCCTCCTCTGAACCGGTGAAGGAGATGACGCGTAGGACCAAAGAGGAAGAAGGTAGGGAAACTATGTGGTTGAGGGCTCAGTTCGTCCATTGGTGTCGGCGAGGATGGCTTCGCGTGGAGGGGAAATTTGAACTCAACCCCTAATTTAAGGCATTTAAACATTAATAGTTCGTCAATCCAATACTCTCGTACTGCTCGAGCACCTTGCGTCATGTCGCGCCATCCCCTAGTGCAGCTCTCCTACAGGCTGACAGGTACCACACCCTTATCTCGTCAATCATGGAAGGATTGTCAGTCCCCCCGGCTATATAAACCCTTCACTACGTCTCCCGTAGGTATGTGTGCGCGAGCTCCCTCATTTACTACCGCATTTCCATTCAGCTCCACTATTTTTTACTTGCGGATACTGACTTGACTGTCAGAATGTCTGACCGAGAAACTCCCCAGCGGATCTGCTAACGATCGTTATGTTGTAGGCCGAAGCCAAGTAGACGCCACCTCATCCGCTCGTACCATCTGGGAGACTATCCGACATGGGAGATTGCCGCCTCGCTTCACGACAGGATCAACAACGTTAAAAGTATTTTCCACTAAAATTTGGTCTTCGTAATGAGTGAGTGAGGCTTGCGGAATGTGTACAGTTTCATTTTCAAATGTTATTCTTGTGCCTCTAATGAGTACTTCTCATAAGTATCCAAAATAATTTATTCTTTAGGAAGAACAAATAATACATGCCTCTCTTGATTTTAATAATATTTTAATAATTTAAAATAATAAAAATTGAACCTTCAAAAAAATGTAGATCAGTGCCTCTCTTGACCAAGACTCGAGTCATCACTACAGAATTTCTAGGTAGGATATATAATGTTGTTACTCCACTACAAAATTGCTTACAAACCTTTGCCAATTAGCCATAACCAGTTGAGGCCAACGCCTAAGAAAATACCTGCAGTCAGAACGGCAGACAACAAGTTCCCCAATGCATTTTGTTCCGGGCCCTGCATTATCACAGGCCGGGACACACAACAAATAAGAAATAATGAACAGAATATGTATGTGTATATATATAATTGATTTGTTAGTAATATACCTTGTATCCTTTTGGTGCTTCTGTAAAAATGCAAACACTGAGGTAGCCATGGCTGAGTCCCAACATGGACGTCAACATTATCATCCACCCTTGGTCTCCCTTCTTAGCTGTGAAATAGAATGCTGGGATGAAGAGGAAACGCGAGAGACAAGCAAATATGAGGACTTTCCTTGATACCAACTTGATCGGCTTTAGAAGAGGAACATATCCCCCCACAAGGTCCCAGACATGGTACACGGCAATCAAAACGAGTGTATACCTGGTCGAATTAGATTTATCATTTTATGTGTATGATAAATTCTTCTCCGAATAGATGATGCTCGAGCACTTACCATGATCCCAAGCTATGAGAACGTGTATCTTCGGCTATGAAACCAGGGAAAATTGACAGTGTCAAGACATATATCAGGAAGATGTCAAGCACGTAATCGATATTTTGAACTAGAAGTTCTTTGTTACTTAAGCGCTCAAACCGATTCGGATCCGCCATCGCCTGCAATGCAAGAATTTATTAACATCCGAGACAAACTAAACTGCTTACCGAAGTTAAGCAATGCCATAATGTTATTTATGAATCTTACAGCTGCATCATTTATGGATAATTGAATACCAGCAGCAGCAAGGTCAGCAGTGACTGTCACTGATCCCTCAGAAGCAGCTTTTGTTCGGTAGTATTTGACGATTGATAATTTAGGAAGCATAAATGCGTAGAGAAAGATACACAGCAGCTCAAACAATGTTGAGATCGCAAGAAACAACACTTAAAAAAGGAGGATTTAGATCTCTGTTTAAGATAAAGTAGATCTTAACGTATTAATCTATTTAGCTTGTAAATATTCTACATACTTGCCCCCTTGCGAAGGCCATCATCTGAACTCTCAAATGCTGCTTTTGTGATTAATCTCAAAGTAGCAGTCAGAGTCCCTGCAGCTGCGAACCCAGCCATAAAAGACTGAAGTAGTTGTTTTTAGAAAAAAAAAATGTATTATTAACTAATCATACACACATCCAGTGAACTAAAAAACGGGCAAAGATGCTCACTTGAACAAACTCTGGGCACATCAAAGATATATCACCAACCATTCCTCCTTCAACATAACCACCGGCAACACCAAATGTTGCACTCGCTATACAGACACCAATGAAGATGCCCAACCCACCTTTACCGGTCGTCGCTAAGTCTAACTGCGCCCAATCAATCATGGAATTGAATATATAAACATGCAGTTTGGAAAAAGGATGCTCTAGAAAAAGTCGATTCCCGATACTAACCACAATTAGGCCAAGTGAGCTTAAGAAGAAGAGCAAGTAACCTAACAGGTTTCGGCTTCTAGTATTAAGTCTTGCTTCGTGATATGCTAGTATGACTGTTGTTCCAAGGGCAAAAGGTTGGTAGACAAACGTGAGTACTCTGGTTGGATGATACCTCTGAAATAAAATTAAGGAAGAATAATCGAAGCACATATCAAAAGGTAAGAAATCATTCTAGTGATTTCTTACCGGAAAGAGATAAGCATAGTAATCCCCAATGGTTATTATGCTGTTCCATGCGAAAAGGGATCCATTTCCAAGCAGCCATATTATAAACAACGCAGTAAATTTTCCCTTTTCAAATAAGAGCTTGGTAAAGAGATTCAATCAACACAGTTATGAACTTGGTGAAAACTGTCTTTGTAAGGAAGAACCTTCGTTTTGTCGAGTTCCCTGTTTTGCATGTGATTACTCATGGCAGCTCCACTCGATCCGATCCTGTAAATTACGTTTTAAGCAAGCCCCATTTAGAACTAAGAATTCGATAAAAACGTAAAAGAGATAAAAGTAATTTCAACTTTATCGATTAGGAGATCAAATATTCAGAGGGGGTTGTGTCTTTTTTAAAGGTCTCAATATGTACAAGAACTAATCTATCTCCAAATTACTGAGTAAACAAATAACTAACTATCAAAAGAATTTGATTTATTAATATAAATTTTACTACTTGGTCTTAATTAATTTTAAAATAAAAGTTCCAATTTAAATATATATAAAAAATCTAAACAGAAAATTATAATATATCCTATTTGAAAAAATTGATAATTTAGTTAAAATAGTAGCAATGTTCTTTTCTTTTTCCAGTGAAACAATATTATAAATTTCTGATGGGTCTAGGTGGTACTTACAAGGAGCAAGATTGATTAATATATTTATTCTGATAGTCGGTGGAAAATTTTCGGATAGCCAAATTGATTGTTCTCAAAATTTGTCCAAGTTAACTGAATACATGCCAACTAAAAAATAAAACAATAAGATTGATCAATATAAACTGAAGTAAAACAAAGTCATATAAAAACAAAGGAAATGGATCTCCTATTGTATTTACTAGAGCTTATATGCCAAGAAAACTAAGAACGCCATACTTTACCGCTAAACCCTAAACCAAAATGCCCAAAAGGAAACAACTTTCAATTTGAAAGAGAAGACATGAAAGCTGTAAAAGCGATACCTAGCTTCAAAGCGTGTGGGTGGAGGAGGACGAGATTCTTCCAGGAATTCAAACCGAAGTGAAGATTCAAGAATATCTTCCGTTGGGCGAGGCCTAAAGTACGGGATGACAAGAAGAGAAAGGTTGAGTGAGATGATGGGGATAGTTGTTCTTCTTTTAGGAAACAAACAAAGAACAGAAATGGAAAAAATTGAACAGAACAGCTTTTTTTTTTAATAATAATAATAATAAATGAGCATAAGATTTCTTTACAAAAAAAATATGTACAGGTTATTTTTCTATAGATTTCTAAATTAAAATTTACCGCCATATTCTTTCTATAATTCTGCCAAATTTAAAGTTTACCAGAGTTAGAATTGGTTAGAAAAAAAAAAAGTTATATTCTATCATGCCTCAGAGTGTAATCCCCGATACCTCACTCAGTGACAGTGTAATAAAAAAGAACTTAAGAATCATCTTATCACACCTCCAAAGACTCATGCTTTTTTGAAAATCGGACAACATCTCTCTTATACGACAGACAAGTTGGGATATGTATACATCACTCACAAGACATACAATGGCTCAGCCATCACAAATATAAAATTAAAACTCCACAACCACGTATTTTATATTAATAAGAAAGATAGACATAAACATAGCAGACAGTTAATATCGTTAATAATATAAAAATAGCAAAAAGTCTATATATAAAAGAAAACTCTCATGTAAGTCCAAAATGAATATGCCAGACCAACAAGATATAAACATAAATATGCTAAGACAATATCATATAAATAAAATAAATACCAGTCTAATTAAGAATTAAATGTGAAAATAAAGTAGACACTAAACCAAACTTGAAACCGACTCAACACTGTGAGACTGACAACTGACTGAATCCTCCCTTGGCTCCAGGTAATGCATCTATCAGCTACCTTAAACAAAAGTAGATGGTGGGGGTGATGAGTCCGAGTGGACTCTACTAGTATAAGAGTACATAAATGCATGACATAACAATAGGTATAACAAGTAAAAGAAACAACAGTGTACAGTCTCTAGGAAACAGAAAAATAACTAGAGATGTATAAAATAGAGTGATAACATAATATCAAAACATAGGTATAAGTTGAGGTATTTTCTAACTGTAATGAGTACCGTCACTATATGTTATACTGACGGCAAAAAAATCATCGGTAAAGACATAGTAAAAATGACGGAAATGAACGTCCGTGGGTATAAGTTTTTAAGGTCTATACCCACGATTTTCATGCTTTCACCTATGATTTTTTATTGTGGATATATAGCAATTTTCTTGTAGTGTACAGTGGTTGCACCGACTCAGAGCGAACAAAGCTCTGACTGATATCACTTATAGCACCGTTACATGTGAAGGGGGGGGGGGGGGGGGGGAGTAAATCATGCCTCTTTTTAAAATAAAACAAATTCGCTTTTCGAAATAAAGAGAGAGTGCATGCCCAGCGAAAATAAAAACGAAAAACACAAAACTCAAACACAAGTCGATTTTATTTGTTTCAGAGCCTTCGACAACTCTTACTGTAAGGCCTAGGTCCCTTGGACCTTTCCGATGGGCAATTCACTAGCATCCTCTACCGGTAAAATCCCAGTAGAATAATAGAGTACAAGAGATGGGTAGGAAGTGTAACAACCCTACACTTCCTACTTGATTAAGTACAAGAAAATAAACTCGTTATCCAACACAAGTGTAGAACTTTCGATTGCCTCGTGTGTTAACGTTGATCTTCTGGCAGCGGCCGAACGTAGTCGTGTTGAAGCGGGGCCATAGCATGAAGATGAGGAAGTAGCAGCAGGATGACCACGTGAGCATGAGTTGTAGAAGCAATTGTTCTTATGAGCTGTCGATGAAAACACCCTTAGAAAGGGTGTCTAAGGCACCTCAGATCAAGGAAATTCAATCCTTGATTCAAAGCCTTCGATCTCTCTTCTGATCCTCTGGAAGACGCCTTAGATCTTACTCGTGGCGTCTCATTTTCCAACTGAGGCATCTTAGATCTAACCTGAGGCGCCTCCAGTCCGCTGGAAACTCATCTGCAACAACAACTACGTAAATGTACACTCATCCACCCGAGGCGCCTCCAGTCTAGATTGAGGCACCTCGGGCATTATTCATCTGAGAAAACTTTTACAAAAAACCCCTAGTAAAACCAAGTTAATCCAAAAAGCAAATATACCTTGCAAAACAAGGTTAGTAAACATATAACATGGAGTAAATGAAATGCATGAGTATTAAATAGATCTTGTTTTCCTAAGATCAGGATCTAGTTAGAGGCCTCAACTTAGAGATCCGAAATGGTTCTAAGTTGGATTGAGCCTAAAGTCCCAATTGGGACTCATCCTCACCGGAATTCGCTCCTCTAGTGATTTACCTCACTTACCTTGTGTAGATTTACTCAGCTCTTTAACTCACCATAACTTTTGCCAAGTCTCCACCAACTTGGATTTTTACTAGGACTCCACCACCTTGGACTTCGGCCAGTAGCCAACCCTTCGGACCCAATTGGACTTTTGCCAAGACTCCACCACCTTCGACTTCTTGTCAGGACTCCACCACCTTGGACTTCAGCCTAGTGTCAGATTCTAAAATTTTCAATCCTACACATTTGGTAACAAGGTTAGATAACTACAAACCTAAGTTTAACCTATTTGTCATTCATTAAAACTTGTGTTTGACCATTAGTGCAAACTGCACCAACAGTTTATGGTGCAAAATTGGAGGTAAAGGAGAGGTTCAGATACAAGATTGAATCTTTAAAACCTCATCACTTCGTTTTGAGTTTTCTTAAAGATTTAGGAACTCAACAATAATTGTTGGTGCAATGATTGAAGTTTAAAGCATGTTTTGAGGGGAAGTCTTTTTTGAAGCATGATTTTTTTTTTTTCATTTATAAAGACAACGAGACAATGAGGATTGGGAATCCTCATTGTGATGGATATATGCTTAGGGTTGAGCATAAGTTACAATGAAAGGTTTGAGACTTTCATTAGATCCTTTTGAACATATTAATTTTCAGGGAGAGTTTTTGATGTGTGTCAAAGGAGGAGAAAATATAGGAATTAAGTTAGAGAAACCCTCATTTATGCTTTGGTAAGTGATGAAGAAGCAAGTAGGGCTAATGTAGGTTAACCTAACTTAAACATATTGTCAAATATCAAAAAAGAGAGATTGTTAGTGCAATCTAATTTAGGTCAAGGTTGCCAGTTTGACTAACCTTGGGTGACCTTGAGTCTTGATGTTTGACAATGATGTTTGGACGTTATATGAAACAGGTCAAGTGGGTCAAGGCTAACTAGAGATTTGACTGGTAAATTCCTAACTTGAGGGTTGGGCAAAAAAAAGTCCTAGTGGGACTAGGTGAATTCCAAGTGGATTGGGGATATCGCGCGTTGGCAAAGGAAAGTCCTAGTGGGACTAGGTGAAGTTCAAGTGAATCGGGAAAATCGCACGTTGACAAAGGGAAATCTTAGTTGGGAACTAGTCAAGGGTAAGTCCAAGTCAGTCAAAGGTTTGATCGGATACTTGGTGAGAAAGTCCTAACAGGTCATGGTTAATCAGGATTAGGCAAAGTAACCCTAGACTTGTGTTAGGCAAGTTAGAATTTGGGCAATCAATTGGGTGATCGATTGGTGTTGGGTTGTCACGATAATAGAAGTCTTCTGAATTGATTGGGTGATCGATTAAGGAAGGCGTGAATTGATTGGGTGATCGATTGAGAGAGTTGTATTGTGAGAACAAAAGTCTTCTTAATGGATTGAGTGATCGATTAGGGAAGCCTTAATTGATTAGGTGATCGATTAAGACTGTGTTTGCAAAAAGCACAGAAAAGTACTGAATCGATTGAGCAATCTATTAAGATCTTCTTAATCGATTGACTAATTAATTAAGTTTCAAAAACTAGCCGTTGAATGACTAGATCTGACGTGGTAATCGAGTATATAATATTTTCACGCAGATTGAAGCAACAACTCTTCCTCTCCTTCATCGCCATTTCTCGTGAGATTTTGGAGTTTAGTGTTGCTGCATTTCCAAGCATTAAGAGGCGCTTCCAAGCTAGAAAACAACAAAGAGAAAATCATTATTATAATTCTTGTAAGATTTCTTGTATATTTGCTTGAATTCTTGTGGTTTTTCTTAGAGAGCTTGTACGAGATTTCTCCACCTCCACAAAGAAGACTTTCATAGTGGATGTGAGAGTGAGGAATAGTGGATCCTTGGATTAGTCATCTTAAGGAGGTGAATACCAAGTAAAATCCAAGGGTTTAGCATTGCTCAAGTCTTCCGCGGCGACAAATCTACATCGAGCAAAAGAGAAGCTAATTACCCCCCTCCCCTCCCCCTCCCCCTCCCCCTTTAGCTCTCCTACCGATCCTAACAGTATGGAGGAGGTGTTCGCGAGGGGGAGGAATGAAGAAATCGAGAGAGAAGAGATCGCTGAGAGGGATGGTTGTCGAGCGGTTTGCGAAGAGGAGAATGTGAAATCAAAAGGAGAAAAGAGAACATATAAGTGAGAAGGCATTTTTGTACCCTTTAAACTTAGTTATTCCAAACAAACCCCTTAGGTTTCATTTTTATGCATTTTAACACCGCTGAATCTTCTATATTTGACAACGAAAATTCAGTTTGGTTTTGATTTAATCTTCCATTACTTCAAAAAAAATCGGTTAAAGACCGGATTAACCGATATTTTATCTCTATGATTTATACAATTTTTATTAGAAAATTCGACCAATTCAATTAATTTGAAAAAAATCGATTAATTCAATTTTCAATTAATTCAATTTAATTTTAACCTAATACTCATCCTCATAGTACCCATGTTCACCATTCACTTATTTATGCAGATGTATCATTTGGGAAATCAAGTCAAATGGTAGATTTCTTGGTGGAAAACCAATTCGTGTTTTTTTTTTTGACGTTTTTATTTATTTTTCTAAAAGCAACAGTACTCTTTGAATATTAGCTACTTACTTGAAAATATTTGATATGTGAATGAAAAGAGAGGAAAGATACTCTATTGTGAATGTGATTTTAGTTCCACATTAAAAGTTTCCAGTGAATGGAAAGGGAGACGGAGAATAAAGAGACTCCATTGTGAATAAGACTTTAGTCCCATATTGGGAGTCTTAAAGCATAATTGTTGGCTTATATTGTTTTACAAACATATTAATTGTGAACAAATGCAAGAGGAGATACTCTCTCTCATATGTGGGTGCGCAGGGGAGGTGCAAATCCAGGCAAGGCCCCGGGAGAAGTCCTCGTCAAGACCCTTCCACGATCAAGTCAGTCTCCGGTGGATGAAATGAAAGCAAAAGAAGAATTGTAACAAAACTCTATTGCGCGTACCTTCGTGTGAAGTGCAGAGGACCTTATATAGCCGAGGGAGCCGATAATCTCTGCCTCACGTTTGCCACCTTTTTGTCTAATATGAGGACAGGATCAAGTGTACTGTCAGCTCGCCAACCAGCACCGACCGACGTCGCCCAGTCTGACACGGGCAGGGGTCGTTGTGGTACGGAGTGTCAGGGTATGTCAGGAAAGTACTGTGTCAGCGGGATATTCGCGATTCGAACACGAGTGGTGTCAAACCTGAGCAGTCCTGCGTCGATTCTTGTACCACTTTTGTCAGTATAATGTCAGGGAGTGGGTGTTCCCTAGGGAAACGATAATTCCCGTGTCAGAACGTCGATCGTATGCCCAAGTGAAATCTTGTCAAGGAGCACTTAGATTGGGTCAATCTGACTCATCCTTGGGTCATAGGATTAGGACACAGGGAGACCGTCGACTGGACGCCCAACGAGTGTTGCCCATACGACCTTAGGCCCGATAATCGGTATCTCTCGCTAGGGGCTAATTCAGACTACGTATCGAGCGACGGACTGAGTCGGACACTCAGCATTTTCAGGTGGGACCAGCTCAGAGCACATCCGATTAGCCACTTAGTCGGGCAATTCGGCCCGAGTGGGACTCGGGCCCCTAGCCCGACCAGCTACATCTATCCGTGCATTTGTGACCTTGACCTATCCTTATGCAATGTCAGACTGACTGACCGAGCTACCCATGAGCTAAGCCGGGATCAATTCTCAATGAGATATATCAACTTGATATTAACATCAATATAATTAATAGAATTAGATTGCTTATTATATACCATTTCAAACTCTTTAAATTTAAATTAGGTGGTTTAGTAATTGACCGTTAATTTTTTTTTCTCCGCGTAAATTTGAAAGGTAAGGAAATAGCATAGGCGAACTACTTTTTGAAATGAATTTGCGGCCGAAGGTTAGTATATTTCTTAAATGCACGTTGAAACTCCCCAATCTGACCTGTCTTTCTGACAAATCACATGCGGGTACACTGTCCATTTGTACTTTGTATTTCAAAAAATTGACTATTTCGGGGGCTGGCGGAGACTGCCTACCTTCCTTCTCTGGCAGTGTTTCGTTTCCTGTTTCGATTGGGCTCTAATATTTCAGTTCGGATCCCTAAATCCCTGATCTCCTCCTGGACCACATCTGCATTATAAAAATCCTCTGGTCGCCAATATTTGTACCACAGTTTACACCTCACCAAATCATTGTGATCATGGCGTCGGCAATGGACCTCCTTGTGATTGATTTTTCCCGATACCTGGAAATCTCCGCCAGAAGCAGCAGCGGAACTGGTTTTTCAGAGGAGCTTAGGGTGCTATGCGCGGCGATGAGCAGAAGTCTCAGGGAGACCGGCGCGCTCTTAATGAAGGACTCGCGCTGCACCGCTGAGGACAATGATCAGTTCCTTGATATGATGGAGCGGTACTTTGAGCGATCCGAGGAGTTCAAGCTCCAACAAGCACGCCCCTACTTACGGAATTCCGTCGGTAAGCAGGGGATGAACAGCCCATGTCTTGCACTACAAAAAATTCTAGCCTTACCGACAGAATTTACCGACGGAATTCCGTCGGTAAAGGCACTTACCGACGGACTTCCGACGGAATTTTCTCCGTCGGAGTAAAAACCGCCGGTAATGAATTACCGACGAAATTACTATTTCCGTCGGAATCGATTCCCGACAGAATTATCGTTTCCGTCGGAAATTCCCGACGGAAATCCTTCAATTTCCGTCGGAAATTTCCGACGGAAATAGTAATTCCGACGGAAATTGAAGGATTTTCGTCGGATACGGCTGCGTTTTTTCCGACGGAATGTTAATTCCGTCGGAAATCCGTCGGTGACTTAAAAAAAAATTGACAGATTCAAAACATTCAAAACGTATTCACAAGTATTCATACATGATCACAAATATTTAAATAATCACATATATACATATTCACACATTTCAAATTTCAATCATCACAACTATTCTCAAATATCAACCATTTGACAATATCAATCATCACATTCACAAATATCAACCATTTCACAATATCAATTATTACATAAATATTCACATCATCTAAATACATGATTATCACATTTCACAATACGTAATCTAAATAAAAATCTACTTCAAATAAAGAACATCAAGATACGTGACCTTTGTTTTTGAAGGCAAATCTTATGGAGAGACAACAAAATGTGAGCAAGGTATGAACAGCCCATGTCTTGCACTACAAAAAATTCTAGCCTTACCGACGGAATTTATCGACAGAATTCCGTCGGTAAAGGCACTTACCGACGGACTTCCGACAGGATTTTCTCCGTCGGAGTAAAAATCGTCGGTAATGAATTACCGACGGAATTACTATTTCCGTCGGAATCCGTTCCCGACAGAATTATTGTTTCCGTCGGAAATTCCCGACGGAAATCCTTCAATTTCCGTCAGAAATTTTCGATGGAAATAGTAATTCAGTCGGTAATTCATTACCGACGGTTTTTACTCCGACGGAGAAAATTTCGTCGGAAGTCCGTCGGTAAGTGCCTTTACCGACGGAATTCCGTCGGTAAATTCCGTCGGTAAGGCTAGAATTTTTTGTAGTGCAAGACATGGGTTGTTCATCCCTTGCTCACATTTTGTTGTCTCTCCATAAGATTTGCCTTCAAAAACAAAGGTCACGTATCTTGTTGTTCTTTCTTTGAAGTAGATTTTTATTTAGATGACGTCTTGTGAAATGTGATGATCATGTATTTAGATGATGTGAATATTTATGTAATAATTGATATTGTGAAATGGTTGATATTTGTGAATGTGATGATTGATATTCTCAAATGGTTGATATTTGAGAATATTTGTGATGATTGAAATTTGAAATGTGTGAATATGTATATATGTGATTATTTAAATATTTGTGATCATGTATGAATATTTGTGAATATTTGAAATGTGTGAATATGTATATATGTGATTCTTAAATGCACGTTGAAACTCCCCAATCTGACCTGTCTTTCTGACAAATCACATGCGGGTACACTATCCATTTGTACTTCGTATTTCAAAAATCTGACTATTTCGGGGGCTGGCGGAGACTGCCTACCTTCCTTCTCTGTCAGTGTTTCGTTTCCTGTTTCGATTGGGCTCCAATATTTCGGTTCGGATCCCTAAATCCCTGATCTCCTCCTGGACCACATCTGCATTATAAAAATCCTCTGGTCGCCAATATTTGTACCAAAGTTTACACCTCACCAAATCATTGCGATCATGGCGTCGGCAATGGACCTCCTTGTGATTGATTTTTCCCGATACCTGGAAATCTCCGCCAGAAGCAGCAGCGGAACTGGTTTTTCAGAGGAACTTAGGGTGCTATGCGCGGCGGTGAGCAGAAGTCTCAGGGACACCGGCGCGCTCTTAGTGAAGGACTCGCGTTGCACCGCTGAGGACAATGATCGGCTCCTTGATATGATGGAGCGGTACTTTGAGCGATCCGAGGAGTTCAAGCTCCAACAAGCACGCCACTACTTACGGAATTCCGTCGGTAAGCAAGGAATGAACAGCCCATGTCTTGCACTACAAAAAATTCTAGCCTTACCGACGGAATTTACCGACGGAATTCCGTCGGTAAAGGCACTTACCGACGGACTTCCGACGGAATTTTCTCCGTCGGAGTAAAAACCGCCGGTAATGAATTACCGACGGAATTACTATTTCTGTCGGAATCCGTTCCCGACAGAATTATCGTTTTCGTCGGAAATTCCCGACGGAAATCCTTCAATTTCCGTCGGAAATTTCCGACGGAAATAGTAATTCCGACGGAAATTGAAGGATTTCCGTCGGAAACGCCTGCGTTTTTTCCGACGGAATGTTAATTCCGTCGGAAATCCGTCGGTAACTTAAAAAAAAATTGACAGATTCAAAACATTCAAAACGTATTCACAAATATTCATACATGATCACAAATATTTAAATAATCACATATAATCACATATATACATATTCACACATTTCAAATTTCAATCATCACAAATATTCTCAAATATCAACCATTTGACAATATCAATCATCACATTCACAAATATCAACCATTTCACAATATCAATTATTACATAAATATTCACATCATCTAAATACATGATCATCACATTTCACAATACGTCATCAAAATAAAAATCTACTTCAAAGAAAGAACATCAAGATACGTGACCTTTGTTTTTGAAGGCAAATCTTATGGAGAGACAACAAAATGTGAGCAAGGGATAAACAGCCCATGTCTTGCACTACAAAAAATTCTAGCCTTATCGACGGAATTTACCGACGGAATTTCGTCGGTAAAGGCACTTACCGACGGACTTCCGACGGAATTTTCTCCGTCGGAGTAAAAACCGCCGGTAATGAATTACCGACGGAATTACTATTTCCGTCGGAATCCGTTCCCGACAGAATTATCGTTTCCGTCAGAAATTCCCGACGGAAATCCTTCAATTTCCGTCGGAAATTTCCGACGGAAATAGTAATTCCGTCAGAAATTTCCGACGGAAATTGAAGGATTTCCGTCGGAAATGGCTGTGGTTTTTTCGACGGAATGTTAATTCCGTCGGAAATCCGTCGGTAACTTAAAAAAAAATTGACAGATTCAAAACATTCAAAACGTATTCACAAATATTCATATATGATCACAAATATTTAAATAATCACATATATACATATTCACACATTTCAAATTTCAATCATCACAAATATTCTCAAATATCAACCATTTGACAATATCAATCATCACATTCACAAATATCAACCATTTCACAATATCAATTATTACATAAATAATCACATCATCTAAATACATGAGCATCACATTTCACAATACGTCATCTAAATAAAAATCTACTTCAAAGAAAGAACATTAAGATACGTGACCTTTGTTTTTGAAGGCAAATCTTATGGAGAGACAACAAAATGTGAACAAGGGATGAACAGCCCATGTCTTGCACTACAAAAAATTCTAGCCTTACCGACGGAATTTATCGACAGAATTCCGTCGGTAAAGGCACTTACCGACGGACTTCCGACGGAATTTTCTCCGACTTCCGACGGAATTTTCTCCGACGGACTTCCGACAGAATTTTCTCCGTCGGAGTAAAAACCGTCGGTAATGAATTACCGACGGAATTACTATTTCCGTCGGAATCCGTTCCCGACAGAATTATTGTTTCTGTCGGAAATTCCCGACGGAAATCCTTCAATTTCCGTAGGAAATTTCCGATGGAAATAGTAATTCCGTCGGTAATTCATTACCGACGGTTTTTACTCCGACGGAGAAAATTCCGTCGGAAGTACGTCGGTAAGTGCCTTTACCGACGGAATTCCATCGGTAAGGCTAGAATTTTTTGTAGTGCAAGACATGGGCTGTTCATCCCTTGCTCACATTTTGTTGTCTCTCCATAAGATTTGCCTTCAAAAACAAACGTCACGTATCTTGATGTTCTTTCTTTGAAGTAGATTTTTATTTAGATGACGTATTGTGAAATGTGATAATCATGTATTTAGATGATGTGAATATTTATGTAATAATTGATATTGTGAAATGGTTGATATTTGTGAATGTGATGATTGATATTGTCAAATGGTTGATATTTGAGAATAGTTGTGATGATTGAAATTTGAAATGTGTGAATATGTATATATGTGATTATTTAAATATTTGTGATCATGTATGAATATTTGTGAATACGTTTTGAATGTTTTGAATCTGCCTATTTTTTTTAAGTTACCGACGGATTTCCGACGGAATTAACATTCCGTCGGAAAAAACGCAGCCGTTTCCGACGGAAATCCTTCAATTTCCGTCGGGAATTTCCGACGGAAACGATAATTCTCTCGGGAACGGATTCCGACGAAAATAGTAATTCCGTCGGTAATTCATTACCGACGGTTTTTACTCCGATGGAGAAAATTCCGTCGTAAGTCCGTCAGTAAGTGTCTTTACCGATGGAATTCCGTCGGTAAGGCTAGAATTTTTTGTAGTGCAAGACATGGGATGTTCATCCCTTGCTCACATTTTGTTGTCTCTCCATAAGATTTGCCTTCAAAAACAAAGGTCACGTATCTTGATGTTCTTTCTTTGATGTAGATTTTTATTTAGATGACGTATTGTGAAATGTGATGATCATGTATTTAGATGATGTGAATATTTATGTAATAATTGATATTGTGAAATGGTTGATATTTGTGAATGTGATGATTGATATTGTCAAATGGTTGATATTTGAGAATATTTGTGATGATTGAAATTTGAAATGTGTGAATATGTATATATGTGATTATTTAAATATTTGTGATCATGTATGAATATTTGTGAATACGTTTTGAATGTTTTGAATCTGCCAATTTTTTTTAAGTTACCGACGGATTTCCGACTGAATTAACATTCCGTCGGAAAAAAAGCAGCCGTTTCCGACGGAAATCCTGCAATTTCCGTCGGAAATTTTCGACGGAATTACTATTTCCGTCGGAAATTGAAGGATTTCCGTCGGGAATTTCCGACGGAAATGATAATTCTGTCGGGAACGGATTCCGACGGAAATAGTAATTTCGTCGGTAATTCATTACCGGCGGTTTTTACTCCGACGGAGAAAATTCTGTCAGAAGTCCGTCGGTAAGTGCCTTTACCGACGGAATTCCGTCGATAAGGCTAGAATTTTTTGTAGTGCAAGACATGGGTTGTTCATCCCTTGCTCACATTTTGTTGTCAACCTAAAACAGAGCCGGCACCGGACACCGGCTCCAAACAGAAAGCCTATGCAGACCAACACACCTGAGCGGGACCTCCGGTCTGAGTGATGGCCACAGAGGGAGGGAGTGTGGATATATGCCTGCTGGTGGTGCCAAACTTTGTTCCAGGTCGGGGTAAGCTAGTATGGGCAACTAGGCATTTGCCGGGTCAACCGGCTAAAAGGTGGCCCGGCCACCCTTCGTCGATGGTCTGATAGATCCTGTCCCTTCTCTTCACTCTGGAGGGGTTTACGGGATCGAGGACCTACCTGCCGACCTGGCGATTACCCCGTCGGCCAGGCCTTCATAGCGCCAGGCTGGCCAGTGGGCCCGGCCTATGCCCTTACCCGTAGGCAAGGCTGGGATCATAAACGTCCCCTTCAAGTCTAGTCGAAGGAGGCGGCGAGTTCGACTGACTGGACCATCTTCGGTTCACGGACGCCTGCCGCGCCCGGGGGTCTTGGTCTCGCCTGGGGGTTTCTTTGTGGGCTTGTCGACGCCTAGGGATCCCGGCCGGATGACGAGACTGTTGGATCGAGAAATGCGAGAGAGGGGGGGGGTGAATATCGCAAATCGTTCGGATTTAAAAAGAGCGGGTGCGCAGCGGAAATAAAAGAAAAACAGAACAATGCAAACACAGTCGGTTTACTTGTTTCGGAGCCTGGGTCGACTCCTACTCCAAGGCCCACGGTCATTGACCGTTTTCTGCGGGCAATTCTATAAGTTCGCAAAGTTTACAAATAGATTTTACAAGAAGGCAGAATAGTAAACTTTAAATACAGAGCTCTTCGTTACCGACGTCCGGTGTAGATCGAAGTTTCGGAGCAGCGGGACGTCGTCAGCTTGAGTTGGAAGATTTCTGGAGTGTGTCACGGAAGCAGAAGAGCGTAGAAGCGTCGAAAAACTTGATTCTTGAAGAAGGGGGTTGAGGGCCCTTTTTATAGGGCCTGGGGGCGCCCTGGTCGACGGGGGCGCCCCCCCCCCCCCCCCCACATGGCAGCAGATCCACAAGAGGCGCGGTCGTCGACTTATCCCTTAATCCTCGGGATAAGGCCTTGACTGGGGCGCCCTGGTCGCTGGGGGCGCCCTGGTTGACCGGTCAAACCTTATCCGCAGCGCTGAGCTCTCCTCGGTAAGGTTTGCGCCACCCTGTACGCTGGGGCGCCCGGGACAGCGGGGGCGCCCTGGGCATGTAGCGCAGACGCGACAGAGTTGTTTTGCAATGGGGGCACCCGGGACAGCGGGGGCGCCCTGGCTATGTACTGTCGAAGTCTTTCTTGTCTTGTTGTGTTTTGTGTTCACCATGGGGGCGCCCGGGACACTCCGGGCGCCCTAGTCAGCTGTTGCCTCACTCCTTTGAGGCACTCTGAGCTGCAGACACTCGTTCCTTCGGTCCTGCATCCAGGGTTAGTCCAAAACACAATAAAATAATAAAATAATAGGTTATACAGCCTCAGCTGTCTTGGTTCTGACTTTGGTCTCCAAAATGGAGCCCTAGATCGAACCGACGCCTAATGTTCCCTCAAGGGGAACGCGTCCTCACCTACTCCTCTCGGGAGAATTTACCTGGTGCCAACCGGATCCTCCAGTTGGACTTTTGCCCGGCAGTCCTTCGCCAGGTCTTGAGTTACCAAGCTGCCCTTCGCTTGGTGCCTAGCAGCCCTTCGCTAGGTCTTTTCTTCTGGCAGCCCTTCGCCAGTGCCTAGCATTCCTTTGCTAGGGCTTGTCCATTCTGGCAGTCCTTTGCCAGAGCCTAGCAGTCCTTTGCTAGGGCTTTTCTTGTCTGGCAGTCCTTCGCCAGTGCCTAGCATTCCTTCGCTAGGGCTTGTCCATTCTGGCAGTCCTTCGCCAGAGCCTAGCATTCCTTCGCTAGGGCTTTTCCTGTACACTCAAGAGACTTGTTAGATAACAATTAACCCTTAACTTTTGAACCCTTTTGCCAATATCAAAACACAGGTTTGACTTGGGTACAATCTGCACCAACAATCTCCC
This sequence comes from Boesenbergia rotunda, assembly GCA_024364735.1. NCBI lineage: Eukaryota > Viridiplantae > Streptophyta > Magnoliopsida > Zingiberales > Zingiberaceae > Boesenbergia > Boesenbergia rotunda. The sequence goes on from JAGFNQ010002687.1 coordinate 381,700, forward strand.
CCTTTTTGATATATGGCAACTTGGTTTAAAAGGTTAAGGGAAAAAAATGCTGAAATTGAAATCCTAAGTTAGATTCCCTCCCCCTGGAAGTAATCTCCCCCTAGGTTTTTCAAGAGTAGGTGTTTTGAGTTTAAATACTTAGAAAATTTTAGACTTTAGAAAAAGCTTTTCAGAGAATATTTTAAGCAAAAATAGCAATTCAGAGTTAGAAATTTTGGAAAAACATTTTTGTTCTCTGTTTCCTTTCCAACTCTCCCCCTTTGACATATATCAAAAAAATGCACAAAAAGATATTTGCAATAATTAAATAAAGCATTTGCTGTACTGAATCGAGCTAGGACCTAAGTCTGGTTAAATCTTTAGGGACCTGTCTAACCCAATTAGCTACTTACTAACTGTTATAAACAGTAGCTTTTGCTAGGGTTAGTCAAGTTAAGTGCATTTGTTTAAGTTAGATTGTTTAAACTTGATACTTAACTTGATTGCTGTTCAGTTTGTATTTAGTGCCCCAACTACTGCAGATGCACTGACTTAAAGCATCTTGAGTTAAGGCAAAGACCTAAGCATCTCAACCCTTTCTAGGTTATCACTCAAAGTACCCTAAGGTGCTTGTGAGATGCTGGCTTCTAGATCTATAGGTGCATGCAGTTCTAGGGTTAGAGCCTAGGCTAATTTCATTTCGAAGAAAACCCTAGTTTTGAAGGGGGTAGTTTTTGAAATAAAGCTAAGTAAAAAGGAAAAAAATTTTAAAATCAAAGTAAAACATTTTTAACAAAGAAAACATTTTAAAATCAATTAAAACATTTTCAATTAAAGCAGAAGCCAAAAAAAATGATTCTACTCTATTAAGTATAATCCTAACTGAATCAATTCAGAAATAAACAAGCCAAGCTAGGATAAGCATAAGTCAAACAGAAGTCTAGTACAAGTCAACAGAAGTCAACCCTACTCAGTAGGGATAGGCAAATAGGTACACGTCCAAGTCATCTAGGAAGAAGGACCAGGCTGATCAGGGGAGCCTGGATGCCAGGATCTAAGCATGGTCATCATCTCCTCATACTGGGCGTTTCTTTCGTCCCTCTCTGTTGCAAATGCGCTCATATACTCGGTATAGTAGCCCTGATTAGTTTCCAACTGCTCAAGGTGGTACGCCTCCGATTCCTCCCGGAGGGACTGGACCTGTGTCTCGAGGAGGGATACTCGCTCGTAGAGTGTCGGATGATCGGGCTGAGCTAACTCTGCTGCTAAGTCGGCAACGTGGACCTCCTCGTCTGTAATGTCCTGTGCGGCTGGTCGGCGTCTCCAAGTCAGAACCCCGGTGCCCGAGACTTCTATACCGGCTAAGGAAAAGTTCCTATATCCTATCTCGTCGAAGTCGGTCATCGTGGTAATCTCGCCGTCAGTGATGTTTCGGCCGTGATGGTGGAGGATCCAGGTGATGACGTGGCAGAAGGGGGTGCGGACCCGTCCCTGAGTGGACACACTAGAGGCATGTAGGATACAGTGAAAGAGGTGAAGGCCTATATCTATATCTAGATGGTGGATAAAGGCATAGAGGAGAAAGGTGTGAAAGGGTCTCATGGTGGCTATGTCCCTAGTGGACAGAGGAAGGATGCAACGGACAATCACTCTATAGAGAGCGTAGTCCTGAATCGGAAGTCGAGTGGAGTGGAACTGCCCTCCTGCAGGGTCCATTGCCTCCCCAAAGAAATAGTTGTATAAGGTGTTCAGGTCAATATGAGAGTAGGGGGCATCAAAAGGCAGGTTCCTTGGAGGGTAGCAACAGAAGATGGACTGAGATGGTCGGAGTCCCAGAAACCGGTTCAGTAGGGTAGGAGTGATGTTCAAGGGCATTCCTTGAACGGTAGTGACAAAGCTCAAGTGGTCTTGCCTAATTATGTTGTTATAGAATTCTGCACATAGGGTGTTGTTGATTGAATGTGTGCAGAATACGAGGTTATCCAGTTGATAGAAGTTAATTGCGGACATTGCGACTGGACAGGATTGGGAAAAGAAATGACGGTTAAGGTAACTTGTCTTAATCGGAACGTAGGTGGTTCGGGCGAATTTGTTACAAAGTTCTAGGGTTGGAAACCTAGGGTCGGGACTGGGCTCGTTACCGGGGTTCGACCTAGGGTAGGGATTGGGCTCATTACCGGGGTTCGACTGAACTGCTCGGCGTTTTCTAGTTGAGAAGAAAGTAAGCAAATTGAGAATAAGAACTTAGATTATAGGAAGAGGCATGATTGACATAGAATTTGCAATTAAGGAAAAAATAACGAAAATTAAGTACCCAAAGTGAATTTCATACCTTGGAGGCATGGTTGAGGCAAGAGAAGCTTTAGGGTTCACTTGATCCACAAGAATGAGGCAAGGGGAAGAAGAAGTGTGAGATTTGGTGTGGGAGGAGAAGGAGACTTGGGTCCCTTTTATAGGGGTTTTATGGGGCGCGCCCGGGTGGTTCCGGGCGCCCTCAACAGGTCACGGGCTGCCTAGGGCAGTAAAAAAGTTCTGTGGGTGCCCGAGAGGTCACGGGCGCCTTGATCAAAGCAGGTCAACTGCAGCTTTTGCTGCTTTGACTGGCGTAGACGATAGTTTTGTCGATAGGGGCGCCCGACAGGTCACGGGCGCCCTAGTCAAAGTAGTTGAATGCAGCCTTTTGGCTGCTTTAATCAGCGTGAGGGACAGAAGTGCATAGGGGTGCCCGACAGGTCACGGGCGCCCTTGTCAAGTCGGTCAGATGCAGCTTTTGCTGCTTTGACTGGAGCTGGTATGTTGTCAGTGTAGTCATGGGCGCCCGACAGGTTACGGGCGCCCTCATGGACTGCTTTCAGCAGCCTTTGACTTTGAGCAGTTGGGGGCGCCCGGGACGGTCAGGGCGCCCTAGGTAGCAGCTTTTTGAACGGTTTGAACAGGTTTGACTATTTGACTTCGTTTGACTGTGTTTGACCATGTTTGACTATCTTAATCATAGTTTGACTATGTTAACCACAGTTTGACCCTGATTATGAAGGCGCAAGCAAGATGGTTCAATTTGAGCTTAATTTTCCTGTCTCCCTGAATATAGGGTTTTCAAACACGTTAACCTTAAGGTTTTTGTGAGACAGGTTTGAGGGTAAAAATTAATTTTGAAAAGAAATTTTAATTTATTTTGAAAAAGTTATTTTAGTTTTGAAAACAGATTTGAAAATAAATAAGTTTAGAAATTTTGAAAAAATAGATTAAGTGATTTTTGAAAAAGAAATAAGTTTAAGAAGTAGAAATTTTTAAAACAGATTAGAATCTATAACTATTTGAAACTTGAGTTAGATTCGAATTTGACAAAAGATAATTTGAATTTGAATTTCAGAAATTAGCTTCCAGGTCTTGGCGAGGCACTAGGCCTTCTTTGGCCGTAGCCTTATGGGATCATCCACCCTTTCCTTGACAAAGCCTTTTAATGAAATTTCATTTTCAAATTAAATTAGGTCATTTTCTGGTCTAACTAGCTTGGGTCTTGGATCGGTAGCTTCGACTGGTTTCACCAGTCTAAAGAGACCAAGTAGACTTGATCTTATTAGAGTTGGTTTCCCCAATGTACTATCATCTCACCTCCTCCCAATACTATGTTTTCAAGTTTCAAGTAATCTAGTCCTTAAATCTAGGTATTCCTTAAATCTAAGCATGGCAATTTGCAAAAATTAAATAAACAAACAATCAATCAATTAAAGATTATCTAATTATAAAAATTGTTTTGATTTTGGCTCCCCCTGGACTAAAGTCTCTGTATGGGTTAGGCAAGATGTGAATCTTGTCCTTGGGAATCCAAAATTGATTTGAACCAGTTGGTTTAGTCAGGCACAGTTTTGGCACCCATGCCTGAATCTTAGGTCTTGACTGGTTCAGTACAGCAAAGTAAGATCTTTGCCGAGAATTGGTTCTATAGCCAAGTCCGGATCGGTTTAGAACGGACTTCTGTTTTCCCAGAATCAGATCAAGATTCTTGGAACCAGAAGTGAATCGTTCTAAAGCTGTTCTTAAGTCCTTAACTTGAGTTTTCAAGGAGGAATTCTCTGATTCAAGCTTTTCAACTTGATCAGGGGTTCCTTCCTGAAGTTTCTCAGTTAAGGATTTAGAATCAGCTCCCTCTTTCAGGAGTTTTACTTCCTGTCGGAGGGACTCGATTCGGAGTTTGGCTTTCGCCAAATCTCGGGATAGATAGGAAATAAGCGAATTCAATTGTAATTTCGAAAAACCCGTTACCCTTATTTCGCCGTCGTCGGAGAATGTCAGCTTGCCGTCGTCCTGGTCTGAGTCTGAGTCAGTCTCGATTTGATCCGAAACGGTCAGGGCTAGAAGATTGGACTGGAGTGCTTCTTCTTCTTCTTCTGAGGAAGACTCGTCCCAGGTTGCTTGGAGTGCCTTCTTCTTTCTGGTCTTTTTGGACTCCTTTAGACTTGGACACTCAGTCTTGTAGTGGCCCTTCTTCTTGCATTCGTAGCAGGTTACGTTGGGCTTGTGTTTGTCAGTTGCTGGTTCAGCTGGTTCATCCTTTCTTCGGCTTGTTCTCCGTGTGTTGGTTTGGTTCTTCAACTTTTTGTAGTAACTTAAAGCTAGCCGGACCAGTTCAGATTGATCTTCTTCTTGATCTTCTGTTTCTGAATCTGAGGTAGACTCGGGTTCAGCTTGAGTTTTCTTCTTAGTCATTCTTCCTGTTTTCCCTGCAAAGAAAGCTATACTTTTCTCGGCCAAATTGCAGTTAGTTTGTTCATGCAGTTCAAGTTCAGAGAATAACTCATCTAACTTAATTTTTGAAAGATCCCTAGAGACCTTGTATGCATCTACCATAGATGCCCACAAGGTGGTCCTAGGGAATGCGTTTAGGGCATACCTTATAAGATCACGGTTTTGAACCTGGTGACCTATTGCGTGAAGACCGTTCATCAATTCCTGGATTCTGGCATGAAGCTGGGCTGCTGTCTCGTTATCTGCCATTTTGATGGTGAAGAGCTTGTTCAGTAGCAGGTTCCGTTTGCTGATCCTCGTATCTGAAGTTCCTTCGTGGAGCTCGATTAGTTTAGCCCATAGCTCCTTTGCACTGTTGAAGGGGCCTACGCGGTTCAGCTCCTCTTTTGTCAGTCCGCATTGAAGAGTCTGAGTTGCTTTGGCGTCTGCTTCAATCTTGCGTTTGAGGGCAGTGTCCCACTCTGAGTAGTTTTGTGGTACGCCATCAGCATTTGTGGGAATCATCAGTCCAGACTGGATGATTATCCACATATCCACCTGGGTTTTTAGGTGGACCTCCATTCGACTTTTCCAGTAAGGAAAGTCTTCTCCACTGAAAAGTGGAGGTCTGGCGGTGCTAAAGCCTTCTTGGATGGTCATTTGTTCTGAAATAGCAAAAAAACAAGAATATTCCAAGACTTGGTCTTGGATTAGTAGTGTGGGAAGAAGAGAAATAAAGACAATTTCAAGGGGTGTTGCACCAACCTTGAAAGAAAAATTCGAACGAAAATTTAAAAAAAATTGAGAGAGAAAAATTAAAGAAATCCAAAAAAATTTTCGAACTGGTGGTTGCACCAAGTTTGAATTCCCCGCTCAGATACCACTTGTTGGATCGAGAAATGCGAGAGAGGGGGGGGGGTGAATATCGCAAATCGTTCGGATTTAAAAAGAGCGGGTGCGCAGCAGAAATAAAAGAAAAACAGAACAATGCAAACACAGTCGGTTTACTTAGTTCGGAGCCTGGGTCGACTCCTACTCCAAGGCCCACGGTCGTTGACCGTTTTCTGCGGGCAATTCTATAAGTTCGCAAAGTTTACAAATAGATTTTACAGGAAGGCAGAATAGTAAACTTTAAATACAGAGCTCTTCGTTACCGACGTCCGGTGTAGATCGAAGTTTCGGAGCAGCGGGACGTCGTCAGCTTGAGTTGGAAGATTTCTGGAGTGTGTCGCGGAAGCAGAAGAGCGTAGAAGCGTCGAAAAACTTGATTCCTGAAGAAGGGGGTTGAGGGCCCTTTTTATAGGGCCTGGGGGCGCCCTGGTCGACGGGGGCGCCCCCCCCCCCCCCCCCGTGGCAGCAGATCCACAAGAGGCGCGGTCGTCGACTTATCCCTTAATCCTCGGGATAAGGCCTTGACTGGGGTGCCCTGGTCGCTGGGGGCGCCCTGGTTGACCGGTCAAACCTTATCCGCAGCGCTGAGCTCTCCTCGGTAAGGTTTGCGCCACCCTGTACGCTGGGGGCGCCCGGGACAGCGGGGGCGCCCTGGGCATGTAGCGCAGACGCGGCAGAGTTGTTTTGCAATGGGGGCGCCCGGGACAGCGGGGGCGCCCTGGCTATGTACTGTCGAAGTCTTTCTTGTCTTGTTGTGTTTTGTGTTCACCATGGGGGCGCCCGGGACACTCCGGGCGCCCTGGTCAGCTGTTGCCTCACTCCTTTGAGGCACTCTGAGCTGCAGACACTCGTTCCTTCGGTCCTGCATCCATGGTTAGTCCAAAACACAATAAAACAATAAAATAATAGGTTATACAGCCTCAGCTATCTTGGTTCTGACTTTGGTCTCCAAAATGGAGCCCTAGGTCGAACCGACGCCTAATGTTCCCTCAAGGGGAACGCGTCCTCACCTACTCCTCTCGGGAGAATTTACCTGGTGCCAACCGGATCCTCCAGTTGGACTTTTGCCCAGCAGTCCTTCGCCAGGTCTTGAGTTACCAAGCTGCCCTTCGCTTGGTGCCTAGCAGCCCTTCGCTAGGTCTTTTCTTCTGGCAGCCCTTCGCCAGTGCCTAGCATTCCTTTGCTAGGGATTGTCCATTCTGGCAGTCCTTTGCCAGAGCCTAGCAGTCCTTCGCCAGTGCCTAGCATTCCTTCGCTAGGGCTTGTCCATTCTGGCAGTCCTTCGCCAGAGCCTAGCATTCCTTCGCTAGGGCTTTTCCTGTACACTCAAGAGACTTGTTAGATAACAATTAACCCTTAACTTTTGAACCCTTTTGCCAATATCAAAACACAGGTTTGACTTGGGTGCAATCTGCACCAACAGAGACCACCCCGTCTTTCTTTTAACTGCTGACGGTTCCGTATCCCTAAGCGGCTGAGAACTTCTTGCCATTGTTGTTTACCACTGGGGAGGATTCCACATGTCTCACCCCCCTTCCTTCTCCCCTCCCCGAGGTATTTTCTCCCATTCTCCGAGGAACAAGGTTGGGTGCGAGGCGTTTTGTTTCCTGGGCCCCACTGGGCCTGCTCAAGCGGCTGTTGCTGCCTGCCGCCTCTGCCGTGGCCCGCCGCCAGGTGGCCCCGTTCCCTATATAATCGTGTAAAGTCTTCTCATCTTTCACTCCGGCGCATTGTCTTCTCTTCTCCGGCTAGGGTTGCGGCTACTTCATGGCGTTCGTTACTTCTTCTTGCTGGCGAAACTCCACATCTTCGGCGTGTCCCCATGGCTTCCTCGTCCCGCAACCCCCACCCCTGGTATGTCACGGCGAGGTCTGTTCTCTCCCATGGCGACCTCAAAGCCCTCAGGGCGAAGTTTCACATTCCGCCCGATCACGACATTCAACTACCTTCTCCTTTGGATCAGCCGGCCACCCCGCCGAGGCACTACATTACTATTTCGAGGGATCACCTGCAGGTGGGTCTGCACTTCCCCCTTCTTCCCTTCATTGCTTTAGTATGCCGTTATCTCCGCATCAACTTGTCCCAACTGACCCCCAACTCCATCCGCCTCCTTTGTGGGTCTGTCATCCTCTTCCTGTTGTACCGCTATTCCTCCCACGCCGAGCTTTTCCAGCATTTTTTCTATCTGAAGAAGCAGGAATAGGGTGAGTTTGTTTTCCAAGCTCGCCCTGGGACTTCTTTCCTTTCTGCTCTTCTTGCTGTCAACAGGGGTTGGGAGGAAAGATTCTTTTTTAACCGCCCTGTGGCCTTTCCGACTTGGCCACTTAACTTCCGGCGGGACTTTCCTCAAGCACCCCCCCCCCCCCCCCCATCACATGGATCCTCAAAAGTTTCCTCCCTTCGAGCGCACCCTTTTCTTATTCAAGGATAGGTATTACCCAGTTGGGCCACTCCTGGCTGAGCGCATCTTATCTGCATTTGGTCTCAGTCCGGCTTCCTTCATCCGCCCGACCTCCTTATGTAAGTGGTCCTTTCCCTTTTTGCCTATCCTTTGACACTTATTGACTTCTCCTTATTGTCCAGCTGAAATGATGTACCCCGCATCTCCAGAGGGGGGTTTCGGGTTGGGGCACGGTGAGGAAATGGAGGCGCGCCTCCGCGCGGTGATAAGGGAGGAGCGGGCGAAGGCTGCGGAGCGGTGGGCCGTGCAAGGGTGGCGCTCCGCCTTGCTGGCCGAACAAGAAGCTCCTCCATCCAATTCTTCTTCTCCGGCCGCCTCTGCCGAGGGCAAGGAGGATCCTCATTCGGGCTCAGAGGACACCTGGCCTCTGCGTCATTCTTTGTGGCGCCCCGAGGGCGCTGGCTCGGTGTCTGTCCCAGCCGACCTTTTAGGAGCCTCCTCCAGTCGGCCCATCAAGAGACGGAGGGGTGAAGCGGAGGTTGCCACCCTTCCTGCGCTTCCACCACCCCTTCCTGCTGTGCCACCAATGGTACTGACGGTGTTGCCCTCAAGGGAGGCATCCCCTCCTTGCCAGGAAGGGCCTACCCGTGAAGGCTTGCTTCATATGCTGTCGCCTTCTCTATCCGACTGGCGCCTCAACATGACTCCGCCGAGTGGCACCGCCCCCATGCGGTCTAGGGACGTCCGGTTGCATGGCTCGATTGCAGAGAGGTTTATGGCCGGCTTGCGGGCGAGTGGTTCGATGAGCCCCGCCGTCGGGGCGGACGACTTCATGGCCTTGGCTACTCAGGTACAAGTTCGCTGGCCGAGGCGTGCCTTATTACTTCTTTTGCTGACAGGTTCCCGAATGTCTTATAGTCTTGGGCCCAGAGCTACAGCATGAGTGTAGCCATGTTGAATCATGCCAAGGCCCGGTGTCGCGCTGAGAGGCGTGCGGAAGACCTTGAGGCTCAGCTCCGCCACACCCAGCTGCTTTCAGGAGACGATTCGCTGAACGGCTTAAGGGCGGAAGTTATCGGCCTCCAGGACATGTTACGCCAGACCCAGGAGGAGCTGGAGATCGCCAAAGCTCAGATTGCTGCTGCTGATGCCGAGGTGGTCCGCGCGCAAGAACGGGTGATCCAGGTTGAGCAAGCCCACCTCCATGACCGCAAGCGCAAAGGCGAGTTAGAGACGGAGCTCCTCATAGCCAAGTCATACCTCCACTGGGCTAATGAGGAGATTTCACCCCTTCGGGCATGGTTAGCAGCTGAGAAGCAAAATACGGATTCACCCAGGAGCCAACTTCAGGATTTGCGGGGCCTCCGTCCGGCCTGGGATGTGACTCAAGCAGAATTGGGGGAACTCCGTGAATGGGAGGCGTCTCGGGCTGCCCTGCAGGCTGAGCTAGCGGAGCTGCGCGCCTACAAAGAGGCTGAGGCGGCCCGATTAGAGGACCACCGATTGGCGTGTCTGAATGATCCGACCCATGCTGCCGAGATTTCCCGACGGTTTATGGATGTGATGATGCAATACGGCCTCAACGTGGTCCGGCAGCTCAGGCTCGGTGGGTATTTATCTCCTGATATGCCTCCCGACGCAGTTTCGCTCTCGGACTTATGCGAGGACCTGCCCTCCGCGAGCGACCAACTCTTTAAGTGAAGCGAGTGTTTCTGGATTTCCTGTTTCTCTATACGCGAGGGGCTTCCTGCCCCGGTCTTTGTAAAGCGCCCGAGCCCTCAAATGTGACGCTTTCCTTTTTGCTTGTTTGAGTTGTGTTTCCTTTCGGTTATGAGGGGGTATGCTCAGGATCCGGGCTTGTGTCTCAGCATGAGAACCCGATCCCTCGATCAGGACCTCTGGCGAAGAGGCCCAGGGACAAGTAGCTTGCGGAAGTTTTAGCCTCTTGGCCGAGCGGGACCCCGGGAGCGTGGGCCACCACGCGTCCGCCCGGGGCTCGAGCCAAGGTTATAGCGGGAGCTTGCCCGTGGTAGTTTTGGCTTCCTGGCCGAGTGGGGCCCGGGGAGCGTGGGTCGCCACGCGTCCGCTCGGGGCTCGAGCCAGGGTCATAGCGGGAGCTTGCTCGTGGTAGTTTTGGCTTCTTGGCCGAGTGGGACTAGGGGAGCGTGGGCCGCCACGCGTCCGCTCGGGGCTCGAGCCAAGGTCATAGCGGGAGCTTGCCCGTGGTAGTTTTAGTTACCCCTATTATCTTCTTGCTCGAGTCGCCAGATTAACAATCATTCTATCTACCTTTCAGGCTTCTAGTTCATTTAGGGCCATGTGTCCTCCAATTATGGGCTTCTCAAGCGTTAGCTTATCGCCTTTCTGTCTTGGGCAACGGACCAATCCTTCGCTATCTTTTCGTATTTCTTGCCCCTGCCTCTTTGCCCGGCCGTAGGATGGGCTATCGCCCACGACCTTTCTACCAATGACTGCGATTAATGGCCGCCTCCTATATAGGCTCTAGCGACTACCGCTTATGTCTTTTCCTCGTATTCCTTCGTCTTCCTCCCTTTTCCTCCCACCGATTCCCCTGGTGTTCTAGCGCTCTTTCTAGGATGCTGCGCGGCTTTATCAGGGTAGAGGCTAAAGAGAGGTCGGCCGGATATAGGGCAGCGATGGCCGCCTTGCTTTCGGAGCCCATCCCTGTCTCCGCCAATATCGCTCCGCTGGTTACCCCGGCGTCTCCTTCTCCGGCGTCCAACCCTACCGCCGCCTCCTTCGCAGATAAGGGCGAGGCGCCAGGGGAGGAGGCGCCAGATTCTGATATTGAGGTTTTACCCTCATCTCCTTTCGCCCGCGGGCCCAATCGTCTCCCGGACCTTTCCCATGACTGCCCGTCTCCTTCAGGTGCTGCGCCTGCCTTTCCTCGAGAGATTCCCTCTCATTCTGTTGCGGCGAGCCTGCCTGCTCCGCTGGTGACGGTGACGGTGGTCCTGGCAGTCCTCGATGCCGGGGATATTCTACCCGCGCCTCCTGTGCCTCAACTTGCCCCTCCCAGCGAGCCGAAAGACCATCCTCGCTCTGCCCCTCTGACGGGGGCTCCTGCTTCTTTGGTATCCACACCGTGCATTCCTGTTTTCTCAGCCCTAGGGCTTGATCCCCCCTCCGCCCCCCTTGTCTCCGCTAACTCGACTATCGGGGTGTCCCTTGCCCCTTCCTCTTCCGTTCCTGACCGGACTCCGGATCTTCGCCCGATACATCTTGTTCTTTCCTCGCGAGCGGATCCCTCTGTTGCTTTCGATTTCTCGGATCCAGAACCACTAGGCTCAGCTAGGGTGGTTCACCTACATGCCCCTCTAAGCGACCACGTGTACCAAGGTCTTCGGTCCTTTGATCATCAAGACCCTATCGCCCGCATTGATGGCTTAGTTGCGGACGCATGTCGGGTATGTTTCTCTGGTGGCCATCCACTCACTTGGCCTTTTCTAATTAACCCTTGCCCTCTCTTGCAGTTGACCGGGGCCCTGTATGACATGGGTGTTTCCTTCGCCACCCAGAACCGGTCCCTTTGTAAGTTAGAGTCCCGTCGGGAGGCGCTGGAAACTCAGCTTCGTTGCGCTGGCCCCTGCCAAGTGATGAAGCCTGGAATGCCCTGCGCTCTGAGAACGCGGCCCTGCGAGGACAGGCTGCCCATGCTGAGGCGCAGCTTCAAGATCTTTTGACAGAGCTTAGCGCAGCTCGAGCCTCTGAGGCTCAATTGCGTCAATAGCTAGCTCATTTGGAGCGAAGCGAACACCAAGCTCGGACTCGTGAGCGTCGAGCAGGCTCCGAGTTGTCCAAGGCCCAGGCAGATCTTCTGGAGGCCAACCAATCGGCTGCTACGCTGCTTACCGCCTTGAAGGCCAAGGAGGAGGAACTGGCGGCTTGCCAAGGCGACCTTTTGCGGAGGCGCTAATGCCACGGGGCCCGGAAGGCCAAGGCGCAGGCGACTCGTGATGGGCGTGGCGAGGCGCCAGGTGGAGTCTTGCCGCAACCTTCGATGCCCACTCTCTAGTTGTAGGCCTGCCCCTTTTTTCTACCTGGTGTAGGCGACGGCCAAACGGTCCGTCATGGATGTTGCTTTTCCCCCTTTTATCGCCTTCTTTTTCTCGTGTTTGTACTTCGGCATAGTGGTTACTAGAACGATGGTGGGGTCAGTTGCTCTCCTTTGGCAGGGGAGGCGACGCATGCTAGCACCTCGACGATTCGGGCTTTTAGACATAGGCGATGTTCCCTTAGAGCCCCTGACTTAGGCGAGCCCGGCGGGCATCTCGGGTTTGAGCTGGCTCTTTGGATTATTCGAGGACCTGACGAGGTGCGCTTAGTTAAAGGATTGTTGTTTAGGGGATATTTTGCCCCCCCCCCCCCCCCCCCCCCCCCCCGTGAGCTTAGGGCGATGTGCCGGGCGGGGGTCACACTTCTCAATTGAGGGCCGAACCGATAGCTAATTAAGGGGTGAGCAACTTGCGTCGTTGCGTGTCCGACCGGGAACCGATCCAAGGGAAGGGTTTGCGTAGAGCAAGATGAAGGTCGCTCGGTCGGGTGACCTCTCGGGCGGCATGGACCACCATGCGCCTGACCGAGAGTCGATCCGAGGGAAAGGCTTGCGTAGAGCAAGAAGAAGGCCGCTCGGTCGGGTGACCTCTCGGGCGGCATGGATAGCCATGCGCCTGACCTAAAGTCGATCCGAGGGAAAGGCTTGCGAAGAGCAAGAAGAAGGCCGCTCGATCGGGTGACCTCTCAGGCGGCATGGACCGCCATGCGCCTGACCGAGAGCCGATCCGAGGGAAAGGCTTGCGTAGAACAAGAAGAAGGCCGCTCGGTCGGGTGACCTCTCGGGCGGCATGGACTACCATGTGCCTGACCGAGAACCGATCCGAGGGAAAGGCTTGCGAAGAGCAAGAAGAAGGCCGCTCGGTCGGGTGACCTCTCGGGCAACATGGACCGCCATGCGCCTGACCGAGAGCCGATCCGAGGGAAAGGCTTGCGTAGAGACGAGGCTTCCCGGTCATGGACATCCCAGGGAGCGTGGGCCGCCACGCGCCGCCTGAGAGCCTCGCCGAGGCTTCCCTGTCGAGGGCATCCCAGGGAGCGTGGGCCGCCACGCGCCGCCTGAGAGTCTCGCCGAGGCTTCCTGGTCGAGGGCATCCCAGGGAGCGTGGGTCGCCACGTGCCGCCTGAGAGCCTCGCCGAGGGTAATGCAGCAACGGCTGCTTTGCCAAAATCCCATTCCTGAATGGCGCACCAAATAAATGAGCTATGATCCAGAAGACCCAATTTTCAGACACGCGGCGAGCGTATAAAATATATCCAGGTTTCCAACTACGTGGGGCGCTGACAAGCCATATTCAGAAGGCCATTCCTGAAGGGCGCACCAAATAGATGAGCTATAATCCAGAAGACCCAATTTTCAGACATGCGGCGAGCGTATAAAATATATCCAGGTTTCCAACTACGTGGGGCGCGGACAAGCCATATGCAGAAGGCCGAACAATAGAGATGCATAGAATATATGAGGTACATCCAGAAGGCCAGACATCAGATGCGCCGAAAATGTAGCATACATACTTTCCCTCATCCGCCCTGCTAGAAAAAAGGACAGATCAGGTGCTGCCCCGAAGGGATCCGCCCTAAGGCCTCCGGTGCATTAACGACTCTTCTGAAAGCAGATGAAGAAGGGCTCGCATTCCCAGGGAACGCTAACTGCCGAAACCCATATGGATCCCCCATTTTCACTTCCGATCAGGCTGCTGGTGTCCCTCCTTCTAGCGCCAAATTTGATCCTGTCGCGAAGTGGAGTGGCGGTCCCATGGGCCAGATGGGCCTCCCAGGTGCCGCGAGGCGGTGAGGTGGCCGGTTGTCGACCGCGCCCTGCCACGTCCCTGCAAAACGAAGGTCGTCAGCAGACCCGCCGGGGAAATCCCCGGTCAGGCACTCCGACGGTCAAGTCAGTCTCTGTAGGCGTATGAAGAGAAACTAAATCAAAAATGAGGCAAGGGACACGAGAACTCGCGCGCACGTACCTGTGGTAGGGGGAGTGCCAAGCTTATATGACCGGGGGAGCTGACAACCCTTGTTCGCACTGATGGGACAAGGGTGTGGTGGCTGTCAGTTCATAGGGAGCACCGAGGAGCGACGCGGCATGGCGCGGGGTGCTCTGACGGTACGTGAGTACCGGGTGCGCAGTACGAGGGTATTGGATGCGCGGACTAACCGCGAGAAAACGTCAAAGGGAGGTAAGGCGTGAGGAACCCCGTTAACAGGGTCGTATCCTGGATGTAAGGATGTGCGGGGGCGTAAGCGGGACAGCCAGTACCCTGAGCGCCGACTGGCAGGTCCGCCTACCTGGGACCGAGTCGGGTAAGGACCAGGGAGCGTGGGCCGCCACGCGTCCGGCTGGTTAGAGAGAGGGGGAGCGCAGGGTACGCCCTGAGTCGGGGGTTATCACGAGATGAATCTAACCCAAGTGGGACCTCCGGTCTGAGTGATGGCCACAGAGGGAGGGAGTGTGGATATCTGCCTGCTGGTGGTGCCAAACTTTGTTCCAGGTCGGGATAAGCTAGTATCGGCAACTAGGCATTTGCCGGGTCAGCCGGCTAAAAGGTGGCCCGACCACCCTTCGTCGATGGTCTGATAGATCCTGTCCCTTCTCTTCACTCTGGAGGGGTTAACGGGATCGGGGACCTACCTGGCGATTACCCCATCGGCCAGGCCTTCATGGCGCCAGACTGGCCAGTGGGCCCGGCCTATGCCCCTACCCGTAGATAAGGCCGGGATCACAGAAGGTCAACAGCTAAATGATCATTAGTTATCTGTAGTCAATTATATCTGATTAAGCTTCTTGATCTGACAAGTTCAAAAAGGATCATTTATGACTTAGCAAAACCAAATGCTACCCACAAAAATCTTTCCTTATTTCCCCCACTAAATAAAAAATAAACCAAAACAATATGAATCAAAATAAATGAAAATTTTATCTCCAAAAACAGTTTGGCAGACTATCCAGCTACTTGACTAATCAATCTAACATGATAAGGATGTACAACAAACTATTGAGCATTAAAATAGCTTTCACTAATGTAGAATTCCCAGAATTCCTCAACAAGGTGAAAAGCATGTAGTGATGCGGATAGAAAATGGTTGACTTAAGGTAACAGGAACTACCGATGCAGGAAGGCCGATGCTGAAAATTAACATGCTAACCTTACGACCAAATGCCAAACTTACACTACAAAAATTTCCAGCCTTACCGACGGAATTTACCGATGGAATTCCGTCGGTACAAAGCATTCCCGACGGAATTCCGACAGAAAAAATTTTGATGGAAAATTATTCGTTGGGGGCAATATTTCCGACGAAAATATGAGTCCGTCGGAAAAGAAACGTACCGACGGAATTTTCCGTCCATCAATACCGACGGAAAACCGACGGAAATACAATCCCGTCGGAAAATACAAAGCGGGATGAACGAAGATTACCGACGGAAACTCTGTTTCCGTCGGTATTCTTCGACTGAAAACAGTGGAATTTCCGACGGAAACTGAGATTCCGTCAGAAATTTCCGACGGAATCTGAGATTTCGTCGGCGATCTATCGTAAGCCCAGTTCGATATATTTCCGACGGATCTTTATTTCCGTCGGTATTCCGTCAGAACGTAATAAAAAAAATTTGATTAATTGTAGAAAAATATTTTGATTGGCATAAATTCATATGACAAAATAACATAATTTACACAATAAATAATCATTGACAAAAAAATAATATATTACAAACGACTAATTTGAAAACAATATTTTACAAGTCTCCAAATGCATAGCAATTAAAAAAAAGTACAATAATACATGTTTGCATCCAATACAAAATACTATAAACATTCGATAAATGAAGTTCGCTCTCTAAATGTCACAATACAAGTCTACTAGCAGCTGTTTGTCATCCAATCTTCTAACCTTCCATAGTTGTAGTCCATAACTGACCTTTTTGCTTTTTCTACATAAGCATCAAAACCTACAGTCAAGTTCTCCTTAATTGGCATAACAAAGTCAATATGCATGGTGGTTCCGCCTGCCAAAGCAGCAGCTTGGCCAGTGAAGAAATCATCTTTAGTGACAGTTCTCATAAACTCCATATCCGTATGAGTATGAGGATCAATTACATATATAATGTCTTTTGCAACAAAATTAAGTTATCACTTGGCATGACATATTTTCCAGTTGCATCAATTACTTTGACATCATCGCCAACCTGTAATTCACAAAAAAAAATTAATATTAAAAAGACATGAATGGTAGAAAAGACATGAAAAAAAATTACTTTGACATCATCGCCATATGAGGATGAGAAAAAATGATTAATGTTGTGCCTGGAACTTCAGAGAATGACATGGTTCAATGATTACAGCTACACTCCAATAGTTTTGATGGGTTAAATATTTTCTTAAATCCTTTTACACACCATATCCTATAAACCTACTTCTAATAGTAGTACGTAACTTTGCGTATTTTCCGGAACATTAAATATATCTAATGAACCTACGCATACATTAAACATATACCTCAAAAAATTCTACTCGTCCATGTCTGTTGGGTCTTGAGCCTCCTGTGACTCAAAACCGTGTTGGGATGGTTGTGTTGGAGCGAAATTAGCTATGACCGCGTTCATATGGTCCACCAAAGCTTTATGCCTCCGTTCGTCCGCCGCTCTCTGCCGCTCCTGATCGGCTACCCAATTATTCATCCTCTGATCCATGGAGGAAATTTGAGAGCGCAGTTCATGATTTTCCTGACGTAAAGACTGTATCTCTGAAGAAGCGGACGAAGAGGCACGACCCCTGGGCATCCTCAGACGATCGAAAGCAACTTTAGCCTATGAGCCAAGCCCGTAGAGGGTGGAGTTTTTGGTTCGTCCACCGACAACATCATAGTAAATCTCATTCAGCTGGTCGGTGGACAATGTCTGTGGCTCCCCCCCCCCTCTATCGAGGGCTGAGATGCCTCGACCACTCTATTTGTAATTTGATCCTGTAAAAAAAATTATCGGATTAATATTAAAATTAAATTATCAGATTAATAAAGATAGAAACAATTAAATATATAATAAAAATAAGAATTGTACGTGTATGGTCTGTGATCGAGAATCGACAAAAGACTCATCTTTCTTCTTATAGGTCTTCAGAAATATCTCCAAACAATTGGGATGGCGAGCAAGATCTTGTTCCTATTTATAAAAATTTATTAGAACCAAATTATACGAGTATGATAATTGATAAATATAAAATTTACTTGCATAATTTTGAATTTACTTACCAAGTCCATTGTATGCTCAACAATAGACTTCGATCCAGATGAATGCTGGGCAGTTCTGGTGCTCGGGCCACCTGGCTCTGTATTTCTATTGGCACGAGCCTTCTCAGCATTTTCTTTCCATCTTTCTTCAGCCCATGTGGTCGTCCATACACCCCAAGTCTCGGCATCAACATATGTCAGTCGCGTCGCCTTTTTCCTCAAATAATACATATGGTCACGGTACAACTTAGCACAATAAGAATTCCAAGTAATTTTAAATTCTGCCTCGTGACCATCCTCCCATGTATATTTTTTCTGCAATACAATTTATTAAAATGAGTTTATTCAAGTATGTATTAAAATAGTATGTATTAGAATAGTATGTATTAGAATAGTAAATATATTAAATATACTTACGACAAATTCATTGTAATAAAAAGTTTTCGTCTCCTCGTCTACATGTCTCCATGTAATGCCCGCAGCGCAGGCTCTTTCTTTAAATTTGCCAATAATATAACTGGATACTCGGTGGCCTTCAGGATAAAACCTGCATATAAATTATATTAAATTTTGAAAATTTATAATAACTAAACTTAAATTAATAATAATCATAATTACTTACGATTCTCCAATGACTTTCCGAGTCTTGTAGCCACGGAGTACAACTGGCTGCTGACCTGCCTGCTGCTCGTCCTACTGCTGTGCCATAATAGTATCTGCACACAAAAATTACTATAGATCATTAGAAGATTGGAGACATGATCATAAAAATAAGAGATAAAATGAATACATAACTTACATAATAAACCAAAAAATATTGTATTCAGTTTTATCAGTAAGATCACATTAATCAATAGTAGCATCTTCTAAATATTCATCACTAGACTCCATTGGTTCAACATTTTCGTCACTGCTAGAAATATCTCCATCATCTATATCCTCGTAGGTGACATTAATATCTACAAGTAATTGGAATGTAGACTGGAGTTGAGAATCAACTGAATATCTCTCTACAAAATCATTTTGCATTGCATCATGATTATGTGAAGTGATGGTGTTCGACATTTCTATAGTTAACCGAGCCTTCATTCAATAAACAGACATCCATTTCTATAGTTGACCGAGCCTTTTGTTCCCATGCACCTCAACTAAATTGTAATTTGGATGTATTCGAGTACCTGATCTTGGAGTCGGATTGTACCATGCACATTTGAACAACACATATCTTTTTAAAGGTAATGTAGGGTATTCAACTTCTATGATTTCGTCGAGAATTCCATAATAATCGAACTCAATGTTACTATTCTCCATAGATCCTTTGACGTATATACCAGAATTGTAGGTTAACCTGTTTGATTCTCGGTGTCTGACATGGAATTTTAGGTCATTAACATAGTAACCAGAGAAAACCATTATTTTACGGAGAGGACCTGATGTAAGATTCAATATCCTATCATCTTCGACATTTGAAATTCTACGATCTTTCACCTACGAAAATAATGTTAACATAAATTAGAAGATTGAATAATATTTCTTAAAACTCAAATTTATTCAAGTAAAATTGTTGTAACTTACATATATTTGGAACCATAATGCAAATTCTGTCTCTAACTTTGCAGCTAGTTCACTAGCACCAAAAGAAGGATTTTGCATATATAATTGTTGTTCGTATAAGCTGGCAAAGAATTTATTAGATAATTAAAACATTTAAAATGCTCATTGTAACATTTTAAAATGAATGCAAATTTTATTAGAGAAGGTTGTTGGTGCAATCTTGGTTAGGTCAGGGTTGACCTAGTTTGACAAAGCTCGGGTGAGCTTGAGGTCGTATG
Organism: Boesenbergia rotunda; assembly: GCA_024364735.1. Classification (NCBI taxonomy): domain Eukaryota; kingdom Viridiplantae; phylum Streptophyta; class Magnoliopsida; order Zingiberales; family Zingiberaceae; genus Boesenbergia; species Boesenbergia rotunda. The sequence goes on from JAGFNQ010002687.1 coordinate 400,834, forward strand.
TTTCGATGTTTGATAATGATGTTTGAGTGGTCATGATGTGTGAGTCAAGTGGGTCAAGGTTGACTGGAGGCTTGACTGGGAAAAGACCTAGTGGGACTAGGTGAAGTCCAGGTAGATCGGGGAGATCGTACGCTGGCAAGGGAAAAGACCTAGTGGGACTAGGCACACCTAGTGGGACTAGGTGAAGTCCAGCTGGATCGGGGAGATCGCAGGCTGGCAAGTGAAAAGACCTAGTGGGACTAGGTGAAGTCCAGCTGGATCGGGGAGATCGCAGGCTGGCAAGGGAAAAGACCTAGTGGGACTAGGCACACCTAGTGGGACTAGGTGAAGTCCAGCTGGATCGGGGAGATCTCAGGCTGGCAAGTGAAAAGACCTAGTGGGACTAGGCACACCTAGTGGGACTAGGTGAAGTCCAGCGGGATCGGGGAAATCGCAGGCTGGCAAGGTGGAAGTCTACCGAGAGACTAGACCTAACTCGAGGGTTAGGCGAACCTGGTGGGGAATCAGGTTAAGTCCTAGTTGGTAACTAGGCAGTAGAAATCCAGGTTGGTCAAAGGGGTTGACTGGACACTTGGTAGGGGATCCTAGACTTGTGAGCACAAGTTAGGTTGGACTCAATCGATTGGGTAATCGATTGAGTGAATCGATCAGCTGATCGATTAAGAGAGGTTGTGGCGAGAACAGAAGGACCCTGAATCGATTGGGTAATCGATTCAAGGCTCTGGTAATCGATTGACTAATCGATTAAGGTGTCTCTTGATCGATTGGGGTAATCGATCACAGAGGTTTGCGCGAGAGAGCAGAGAGGCTCTGAATCGATTGGGTAATCGATTCAGGGCACTGGTAATCGATTGACTAATCGATTACGGTTCGAATACTAGCCGTTGAACGGCTAAATCCTACGTGGTAATCGATTGGGTAATCGATTCAGAAACCCTAGGCGTCGGATATAAGGTCTTTCGCGTAGGTTTTGGCTAGAACTCTTCTTCTTTCTTCCACGCCATTTCAAGAGAAGCTTTGGGGCTTAGTGTTGCTGCACTTCCAAAGTTCTAGAGGCGATCACAAGCTTGAAGATAGCAAGGAAAGCAAAGTGTGAGCTTATTCATTGTAAATCTTGTAAGATTTCTATTGTATTTGCTTTGTTCTTGCTGTATCTTTGTAACAAGCTTGTAAGAGGTTTCTCCACCTCAAGAAGGAAACTTTCATAGTGCATGAGAGTGTTAGAGAGTGGATCCTTGGATTAGTCACCCGACCGGGGTGGATACCAAGTAAATCCATGTGTTAGCGTTTGCTTGAAGTCTTCCACCTCGACAAATCATCTACAAGCGAATCGAAGCTAATCACCCCCCCCTCTAGATCGCCAATCGGTCCCAACAAAGGTAACTTACTTTATATATAGTTTGACCTCATTACAGTTTAAAAGTATGTATGTCCTGACAGCATGGTATTCTTGTTCAGTTAACCATCTAGATGAAGCTCCACCAATTGCCTTGCCAGGATACTTGAAAATAGAAAGCATCGAAGGGTCGATCGGCCGAGCATCATCAAAATTTCTTGGACATTTGCGATGTCTGATTTTTACATGATCAGCAAAATAATATGAGCAAAAAGAGGATGTTTCTTCAACCAGATAAGCATTACTTATTGACCCCTCAACTCTTGCTTTGTTACGAACATTATTCTTCAATTTCCTCAAAAATCGTTCAAATGGATACATCCATCTATACTGAACAGGTCCAGCTATTTCAGCCTCGTATGGTAAATGGACTGACAAATGTTCCATTGAATCAAAAAAATTAGGAGGAAAAATTCTTTCCAGTTTACATAGTATTAGAGGAATGTCTGTTTTTAGACGAACCATATCATCCACCATAATACACCTTGATGTCAGATCTTTAAAAAATAAACTCAATTCTGTGAGCGCTTCCCAAACATTCTGAGGAAGTAAGTCATGAAAAGCTACTGGAATAAGTCTTTGCATAAACACATGACAGTCATGACTTTTCATTCCGAACATCTTTAATCTGTTCATATCAACGCATCTACTCATATTAGAAGCATACCCATCAGGAAATTTTAGTTCTTTCAACCAACTACATAATGCTTGCTTTCCATCTTTGTCCAATGTATAACAAGCCTTTGGATATCTGTTAGATGTTTCATCCTGATGCAATTCTGGTCTGTTAACTAGCTCTTTTAATTCTTCACGTGATTTTGCAGTGTCTTTAGTTTTTCCAGGCACGTTCATCACAGTGTTGAATATATTATCGAACATATTTTTTTCAATATGCATAACATCTAAATTATGTCGAATTAGCAGATACTTCCAATAGGGTAGCTCCCAAAATATACTCCTTTTCTTCCATCCACACTTACACATCCGGACAATGTACTTGTTTATGTCATCCACACCAGGTTGAGAAACTAGAAGAAATCCATAACTGTCAATTTGTTCAATCATATCTTCACCTGAAGCAATCACTGGAGGAGATTTGCTGACTATTACATTCTTTAGGAATTTTTTTTTTATTTCGCCGAAAAGGGTGATCAATGGGTAAAAATTTACGGTGGTTATCGAACCAAGAAATTTTCACACTGCAAGGTAATGAAAATGCATCAGAGTCCATCATGCAATGTGGGCATGCTAATTTTTCCGATGTACTCCATCCTGACAACATCGAATATGCTGGAAAATCACTGATTGTCCATAATAATGCAGCATGTAATGTAAAATTAGTTTTACTTGCAACATCATAAGTCAAGGACCCTACATTTCATAAATCACTCAACTCAACAATCAAAGGTTGGAGGAAAATATCTATCTTCTCTTTAGGATTGCTTGGACCAGGAATCAGAATAGTAAGGAACATAAATTCATCTTTCATGCACATCCATGGCGGTAAATTATACGGTGTTAATATAACTGGCCAAGAAGAATATTGTTGTCTTGATTGACCAAATAGTTGAAATTCATCTGCAGAAAGTCCCAATCGCACATTACGTGGTTCCATATTAAATGAAGGAAACAGACTATCAAGATGTTTCCATGTAGGAGAATCACAGGGATGACACATTAGACCTCCATCGTGTACATGCTCATGATGCCATATCATGTGACTAGCTGTAGCAGTAGATGCATATAAACGTTGAAGTCTTGCAGTCAATAGAAAGTAATACATCACTTTCCAAGCAATCTTTTTTTTTCTTCCCGGGTATGCGAGTAAGAGGCTTATAACGAGGATGACTACATATTTTACATTCACTCATTTCATTATCTTCATTCCAAAATATCATGCAGTTATTGATACAACAATCAATCTTCTCAACTAGCAAACCTAAACCATTGACCAATTTTTTGGAATTATAAAAGCTATCGGTCATTATGTTATCAGCAGGAAGCAACTCAGACATCAATTGACATATGTCATCATAGCATCTTCCTGAAAAATGATGTTCTGCTTTCAAATTTAATAATCTTGCAGTAGCTGATAGTTGCGAATGACCAGAAGGAATGTCTTCCCACAGTTCTCTTTCACTGGTCTTTAACATTTCAGATAATTGTTGATATTCTTGTATTGGTATATCATCTACATGAGAAAATTGAACAACATTGATTGCATCCTCAACCATTGTTTGCATTCCAATATTAGTTGTTGTATCAGGTGCAACAACATGTATATCAGATGTTGAACTAGCAGAAGGTCCAATTGGTTCATACACATAAGGTTCTCCGTGACAGTATCAATTATAGTAATTTGGCACAAATCCATTTCTACATATATGAACTCTGACAGTGTCCTCATCACGAAAAGCTCTGTTTCTGCATTTTTTGTGATTACACGGACACCGTAATTCGGGACCATTTAAACATTCAGAATAACTTTTAGCAAAGTTCATAAAAGTTTCCAGTTCAGAAACAAAATCATCTCTGATAAATCCATTCTCTAATCGGTTGTACATCCAAGCTTTGTTCATATACATTTTTGCCTAATCATGAATAATTTAGTTGTATGATGAGAATATCAAATAAATTACTAGTAATCAGTTAAAAGACATACTACACTAGTAAGATCAATCTAATTAAGACCAACTTTAATAAATTACTAATTTACACCATATAATAGTAACAAAATTAATTTACATAGATCTAACACATAATATAAACATTACAACGAAAATAAAAATAAAATAGATACCTTAAATCAAGTACACGTCAAGAAGGGAAGCAGCAACTGCAGTAACCTACAAAAGTACAAATTAAATCTAATTAATAACAAATTATGCAGTATTAAGTTAACGAAACGTACAATTGGGCCGCCGACAACCGAATTGGCACGCTAGAGCCACCGACAGCCAAATTGACATGCCGGAGAGCCGAACGGGCACGTCGACAGCACGAAGAGCCAACCGACCCAAATGGGCAGCCGCCCCAATTGGGATGCCAGCCCAAATGTCTAGCCGACCCAAATGGCTAGCCTGCGGCCAAATTGAGCCGCTGGGCTGCCGCGAGCCCCAATTGGTCCTGCCGGAGGCTGCCTCGCAGCCCAATTGACCTACCAGAGTGCCAATTGGCACGCCAGCAAGCCAGGGGTATGCCAGAGGAGGGTGCGGCGTGCCCCCTAGATGCAGGGGCACGGCGGCGTGCCACCTGGCCAGCCGCAGTGCCACCTGGGCCCGCCGGCGTGGCCCCAGGACCCCCGCCGAGCACCCTGCCCCGGCGGCAATTTCCCTGGGGCGCCGGCGACGCCCCTGGGACGCCGTCGTGGCCCCAGGCCGCAGGGGCACGCCGGCGATTCCCTTGGGACGCCGGCAAGGCCGTGAAGCGCCGGCGACGCGCCTGGGGCAGGGCACACCGACGATTCCTCGTCGAGCACCGGCAAAGCCGTGGCCACAGGGCCGGAGCCGCGGCTCGAGAGAAGAAGAACAACAAGAGAAGAAGAGAGAAACCTTACCGACGAGGAGACTCCGTGCGCCGTCGACAATCGCGAGAGAGGATCGGAAGAGAAAGGACGCGTGAAGAGAAAAGAATCGGGTTGCCCTAATTTATCATGTTTTACCGACGGAATACCGACGGAACTAATTCCGTCGGTAATATTGGAAATATCGCGCCGAAAAATTTCGGTAAATCGCGCCAAAAAAGTCGTTTCCGACGGAACAAGATATTCCCTTCGGCAATTTCTGACGGAACATCCTATTCCGTCGGCAATACTCCCTTTCCGACGGAATGAACAGTTCCGTCGGAAAAATTTAGTTTCGTTTTTAAAATTAAGGGAACTCTCCGACGGATTCCGTAATTCCGTCGGAAATTACCGATGGAAAACCAATTCCGTCGGAACCCTTTGGTCCACGGAAACAAAGATGTTCAATTTACCGACGGGAGGACGGAATTTGCCGACGGAAAATTTATTCCGTCAGTAAATACCGACGGAATATAAATTCCATCGGAAAATATACCGACGAAATAAATTTCCGTCGGTAATTCCGTCGGTAATCCTGAGATTTCTTGTAGTGTTATCCAAGAAGCACACATATCTTCTGGCAAATAACCACATTCTTTAAGCAAATATTGTTTACCAGGTATTCCATACTGATAACAGATAACATTGAAAGAAACCAAGTAGGTGGATGAAATTAATTCTAATTGTGAATGAGCTGAAGCATAGTATAATTTCTTGCACAATTTCATTAATACTACTTTCCCTAACAAAGAAAACCACAAAACAAAACAACGGGAGGCAAACCTTAACCAAAGCACAGAGAACTAAGAAGATGTCTTACAAAAAAAATTATGAACACTAAGATGGAAGCAGGCAAAACAGACTGCCATACACTAGAAATAAACACCCTATCAGCCCACAACATATTCATACTCAATTTTTTTTTTAGATCAATATATTGTTCACAAACATTTAATTATCGTATCACCAAAAAACATCTAATTAATAACAAAGATAAAGAAAATCATATGAAAAGAGGTATTTTAAACTCAACTGGTAGTTATGGAGTCAGTTATGAACTTACTTAATCCGTACAAAAGCTTGCATATATAACCCCTATTTTCTATCCATTCATCTGGTCATAAATCAACTCTCTGAAATGTGATATGTTCCATAATGACAATAAACAAAATGTAGTTGAACAATAATTCTTAGTACAATATATTCACTTCATCTTCATCCTATAGAATGAATACAAGGCTGTTCTGAGATTTACTATGCGGAAGAAGCCTATGCCCAATTGTATTGAGCAACATATTCAATTAATTAGAAATTGACACGGAACGGGACTGGTGATTTGTGTTGAAGAGGGTATTCCAATGCAAATTCTTCATTAATGATTGAATGAATGAAAAAACCAATATGCCTTGGAATATTTGAGCCTCCTAAGAATCAGTGTAAGGCTTACTAGGTTAGATAGAAAAATGAGAACAAAATAATAAAAAATATTCAAGGTTAAATTCTGAATATGCATTGGTTCATATTATCGGACCAAATTATTTTACAAAAGTAAAAAATGTTTTTTCTTAACATCACGAATATGAAACATTAAAATCTACCATGATCCTGATTAAAATTTGCATAACAACAAATCTGTATCCTGAATATTTGAAATCAAGATTCCTTTTGTCTGTATAAGCAATGATGGGCAAGATAAATGGTCTATATCCAGGAGAAAAGTAGAGAGACAATCAAACAAACATAGATGGGGCAAATTTAATCATTCTAGACTTAGAAATCTCAGATAACCATTGAAAATTTTGATTACTTAATTTGATTCCCACTATTTAAGTTGAACTCAATAGTCTTAAGTGGCCTATATCAGAAGGATAATTAGAAAGTATTTGGGAGAACTTTTGCTTCTTGAAAAGTGATTCTTGTAGAGATTATCTTGAAGTCAGTGAGAAGCTAAAGCATGGAGTGTTTGGAAATAGAAGCTAAAAGCTGATACAAGGTAAAATTTAAGTGTTTGGTGAATAATTACTTTCAAGCTTAATTTTTAGTTAAATGACAACAATATCTTTAAACTATATAAATTATTCTTTTTAATTATCTAAATATAATTTTGATACACCATCAATAATGTTTTATATATTTATTATTATATTTTGAATATTATATCAAAATTAATTTTTTTTAATAATATATATGTTTAAAAAATATATAATTAATAAAAATAAAATTATAAAAAAATGACAAATTTATATAAATTTATAAAAACAATTATGAATATATAAATTATATGAAAATATAAAATTTTATTTAAAACTATGGTGGCAATTATGTAAAATGATAAATTATTAAGGGTATAAATGTCTACTTTTAATTCTAGACCATAAGCAAAAAAGCAGAAGCAGAAAAAAGCATCAAATTCTTTCTTTCAGCTTTTGGCTAAAAGTTATAGAAGTTAAAGCAGAATCTGGTATTCACAAACACTCAAAAGTGCTTCTATGTAGTTAGAATTTAAAAAGCAGCTACCAGAAACTCTCCCAAACACTCTCTTAATACTTTTGAGAGTTAATTAGGTAGAAATAGTTGGGAAGGTGCAATCTCCAGTCAAAAAAGGCAACTTTATGGAACCAGAGGTTCGAAGTGGATTCAAGAGTCGGGCCACAGAAGAAGCGGAGATTAATAGGTATGATACAAAGGAAGCGTAGGGACTATTGAGGGAGGGAATCCCCTCTTTCTACAACGAGCCTATCCTCGTGGCTAGCATTAACGAGCTTTCTCACATCAACCTTACCTGCAAGCAATCGTGTCCTTGAGCACAGGCAAGCAACCTCCCACACACTAGCAAGCATCACCTTCACCCACGCCCAAGTATTCTCCACCACCGATGTCAAGCTGCATTTGCTACAATCAACGCCAGCATCTTCGTTGAGAATTCAGATCATCCTCCATAACACCATAGCCACCAGATCGAGGGCCTACCATTCTCGTCAAGTGTAAATTCACCCATGTCCGCGACTCCAATGACCACTGACCTTGACTTGATTTCCTCTGATGTGCAGCGATCCTCCTCGCATGATCTCCTTCGCATCTTCTATCATCTCGTATCGTGTGCTGATTTATGGTAGAATACTATGTTATCCCTTTTTATTTCATTTTACTCATACCTTAGTCTATTTTTTCTAATTCATGTAGCAAGTTGGGTATAGCTAATTTATGCTTCAATTTGAAGGGGAATATTAGACATATTTGATATTTAGTTATTAAGATTCTAATCAGCATCTATCCTCAAACAATCACAAGTCATTACACCTAGGAAAAATTGCAAGGCATCATATAAATAAGCCTATTTAATTTGACAAAGCTAGATATACACCAATACTGAAGTATTGGCATGTTAACAGGACAACAACTAAAATTGTCACGCCCCGAGACCCAGGAACCGCTGATCTAATAGAAAATCGGACAACACCTCCCCTGTCCGGCGGACAATTTACACATACACACAGATAATATAACACAACCACGCAGTTTAAAGGGTCTCAGGCCTCCAATCCACACATATATAACTGCATAAATGACTATACGTCGTAAAACCAAAATCCGAACTCACCTGAGCTGCCAGGGGGCAGGAACAAAGCCAAAACCAAACGAAGTCCAACATAGGACTCAAAAATACAATACCTTCGAATAAAACGTGCATACATGGTTAAAACATCACAACGGAAGCATAAGAATACTACAGGGTCCATAACAAAACCACGTAAACCAAAAAGAGCTCCTCTGGAGCTGGGGACTGGCTGCTAGGGATCTCCTGGCAGGCATCAACCTGAAATAAAATGTATGGCAACGGGGTGAGTCCATAGCTCAGCGAATACCCAACAGATATGCATAGAAAGTTATACTAACAACAAGAGTTCCGCTAATACAGTCTCATATCAACAAAAGGTGAAAGACTGGAACTGAAAATACTGGGTAGATACCTACCTGAATCCATCTAACCTGGAAAGAGGGTAATAAATACCAAATGGAACAACAATAGACATATAAGCAGGATAACAAGTCTCCAGTATATGAAATGTCAAACAAGTGCAAGAATCAAGTGCAGCAAACAATGCACGATGCAAAGTATGCACATGGTGCAATGACATGTGTCACCCCCTAGTCCCAGTCAGGATATCGTCCACGACGTCCGCGTGGGTAGAGCTGTGACAAACTGTACCCAGTCAGGACATGGTCCACAACGTCCGCGTGGGTCAGCATGCAATAATGCAAGGATGGTGCATGACCCAAACATATAAAGCACCCTGGTGCAATGACATGTGTCACCCCCTAGTCCCAGTCAGGATCGTCCATAACGTCCGCGTGGGTAGAGCTGTGACTACCTGTACCCAGTCAGGACATCATCCACAACGTCCGCGTGGGTCAGCATGCAATAATGCAGAGATGGTGTATGATAGATACACATACCTCCCTCACCAAGTCCTCAGTATACTAAGTCTCAGCCTGAATTCCTATAACAGGAAATACTGGTGACCTACAAGGTATACTAGCCGAAATCTACAGATCCCTCATGTCAAATGCAAGAGATACACCCCGATATCTAAACATACATATAGATATGGCAATACCTGAGACTGTATGAAACTAACAGCATAATAACTCAGGGATAAACAACAAGTATCCAGAACAAACATAATAACTCAAGGATAACTAACAAGTATCCAGAACAGGCATAATAACTCAGGGATAACTAACAAGTATCCAGGATATGCATAATAACTCAGGGATAAACAACAAGTATCCAGGATATGCATAATAACTCAGGGCTAGCGTATAATCTTACTGCTATCTATAACCAACCATGCATAGCAATATGACAATATCTAAAAGATAAGTCAAAGGGTACCCGCCTCAATCGTAAGATGCTCGTATCAGAAAGAACCTCCCGTCTGATAATCGGCAACCACAACTCAATCAAAGCCCTGTATCAAAGGTATAGTGTTTAGCTACGATAATACGTAATTCATAGCTAAACGAGTTATCACAATTTATTAGGATCGTCCTAATTATCCTGTTTTATTTAATTAGTCATAATTAAATGATTAACCCTTAATTATCTCAATCAACCGCTAATTGATTTAATTAGGTTTAACATCATAACCATCCCATCAAGGCAAGAATCACAAAGGCTCTCGATCTAGCTTCACAAGGTTCTCCAAATCATAACCTAATCCATAATTTCATAATCATAGCTTACAACATCAAATCCATAAAAACTATAAGAATCCACAAGAAGACCTAGAACAGAATATGCTCTAGCCCTAGAACCCAATGAAAATGACCACCTCAAGTGAAAACTCACAGCAAACACCAATCAAATGAAACCCACAACACAACTTCAAGATAAGGCAGAATTTCCCAAAGTCCACAACTCCAATCAAGCCCTACACAGTGCAAGTCATAAGCTCTAAAGGCTAACCTAAATGCTACTCCAATTCGATAGCATCCACAACCAAAACCCATATCTGAATCAAGCACAACATAACCCACGGCAAGAAACCAAATGGAAACACTATCAAGCTACGCTTAATTCCAATTCAAATTCATTCACACCACACGCGACAGGACCATCCAAACATTACCAAAATTTCCAAAAACAAGAACTATGATAGAAATCTCAACATTTCAGCTCTTACCCACAAGTTCGTTGAAACTGCACTGCTCCAATCAGGCCGGGATCGGTTTGGTTAAGGGAAGATAATCAAATGAATCATCAGCGCACCCTTCTTCTTCTTCTATTCGGCTCTGGGCCTTCCTGGCTTTAGATCCCGACGCCTGCAACTGAATGACCCAATCGATAGCCAAGCAAAGATTGGCCTGGTGACGCAGCTCCACACGCGCGTGAAGAACAAAAGGGGATCGACTCCTCGACTGCCGGCCGCTGTGTCGATCTATTCGAACAAGGAACAACTGGGGCTGGAAGCTGCGAGAGATGAGGAGGCGGGTGGCGTCGGCTAAGGCACACGAACGAGATGGAGAAGAAGGGAGGAAGAAGGAGTCGGGTCATCGCTGCTTAGGGCTCGCAAAAGGGAGCGACGAGGAGGAAGGCGAGGAAGTCGGCTGTGGCTGCGGGTTTAGGGCACGGGCGAATGGCAATGAGGAGAAGTTAAATATAAAAGGGGAGGGAACTTTTGCAGTAAAGCCCCTGACATTTTCTCAAATTAATCTTTCTACCCTTAGGGTAAAGGATTTAACCATTTAATCCTCCCATTTAATATAATTCAACCTCAAATAATTTTTAGGGTTAAATTATTTACCCTCTCGAAATATAGAATTTTACCCGAAAGCCCCTTGGGCTCCCCCCTTAGGGTCGAAAACCCTAGACTTAATCCAGAAAAATCCCGAAAAATTTTCTGGTCCGGATTTTCAAATCGCCGTATTTTACAAAAATGATTGCCAAACCATGTGCTTTTTTTAAAAATGACTGTCTTTGAATGGTCCTGCAACAACTTCATAGCCACATATATACACAACAAAAGATTAAAATGAGAATAGCAGAATTTCTGCTATATACTGGTTTGCACCACACGAGAATAGCAGAATTTCACCATGTAAATCAATCAGATGCATAGTTTATTGTAGTTATAATTGTAATCAAACTGAAACAAGCGTCTTCCGGCAGTCTGATCATTTCAAGACATTAAGAAGGGACTTCTGTCAACCACAACATCACCTTTTCTTTAAGCATGCACATGCAGGGTTTATGGGGTGAGTAGTGCTCTCTGCAATCCAGAAGATCCAAACATTTGCAAGATTTCTGAGGTAAGCAGTGCTTTTCAGGGAGATCCACCAATTCATGGGACTCAAAGCATTGCCAGCAACTCACATGTTCAACACTCTGAAATGTTGATTTGGAAGTCCAGCAGGATTCCTCCATAACTATATTTGGGCCACAAAAACTGCAATCAATAAATTCACCCAACTCGATTCCTGAGTTCCATATGAAATTTTTGAGACGTGAAGCCTTCTGAAGAACCACATCAGTGATCGGAGAATTCTTATATCCAGAAATATCAAAATGCTCGAGTTCCTTCAATCCATCTAGAAACACAATGACTGCTTGTGATGAGATCGCAGGATCTGTAATCTCAAGCTTACGAATAGATGGAAGAGACTTGCAGATAATGGACGCCATGCGCGCATCCATGCCATGAGAAAAGACTCCCAGGTCTGTCAAGTGAACGCAGCACTGATTAACATGTTGAAGCACATCAAGCTCTACGAAGCGCTCGTTCACCTTCATGCCTCTTAGGAACTTGAGTCGGGTGATAGAGTTGCAGAATAATTCAGCCTCCACTGCGGAATCACCGTTTGGAAAGTCGAAATATTCCAATCTTGGACAACTGAAACTCCGAAAACTTAAAAATTGATAGCACTTAAATGAGGAAGAGACAAAGGGGAACGCTCGATAGCAACAACTTAGATGAGAAGAAACAAAAATAAAATAGTGGAGAATTAATGTAATGCTTATTGCAAATGAAAAACTTAATTACAAGCATAGGCTATACATGCCTTTATATAGTAGTAGGAAAAATTAATCCATCCCTAAAATTATGCATCTAAATTAACGTTAGTCATTCATTTATTCAAAGCATATCCACTAAAATATGGATATATTTTATCTTAATTTGACTTGATTTAAATAATACAACATAGCCTCCCTTAAACCAAGTCACAAATGTTAGTCATCCCAATTGCCTTCTCCAACTTGAGAAAAGTCTCCGTCTTCATAGATTTTGTAAAGATATTTACAATTTGACATTCACTAGGGCAATACTCGATATTGATTTGTTTTTCTACAACCCATTCTTTGATTTTATGGTACTTGATATCTATATGCTTGCTGCGACCATGAAAAATTGGATTCTTAGATAATGCAATTGTTGACTTGTTATCACTGAAAATTGTCGTAGGGTCTTCTTGTCTGTGTTGTAGAAAATCTAGAATTTTTCTTAGCCAAATTGCTTGCGTAGCACAATTTGTTGCTATATATTCTGCTTCTGTTGTTGAAAGTGCTACCACTTGCTGTTTTTTAGAAGACCAAGAAAATATAGCTGAACCTAGATGAAAAGCATATCCCAATGTACTCTTTCTAGTCTCAACATCTCCGGCCCAATCACTATCTGTATATCCAACAAGTTCCACAGTTTTATTAGTAAAATATAAAATTCCATCATTAATTGTACCTTTGACATACCTGAGAATTCGCTTTGCTGCAGCCCAATGTGACTCCTTTGGTTTCTCCATAAACCTGCTAAGTACTCCAACTCCAAAAGAAATATCTGGTCTCGTAGCAACCAAATATCTTAAGCTTCCAATCAAGCTTTTATATGCTGTAATATTCGTATTTTTGCCAATTTCATCTTTGGACAACTTTATCTTTTCAATCACAGGAGTAGGAACCGATTTGGAGCTCTCCATTCTAAACCTTTTCAAAATGTCAGAAGCATATTTCTTTTGTGAAACAAAAATTCCATCATCCATCTGAATAACTTTAAGTCCGAGAAAATAACTCATTAGGCTCATATCTGTCATTTCAAATTTACTAACCAAAGCCTCTCCGAATTCTGTGATTAACTTTAAGTTATTTCCGGTGAAAATCAAATATCAACATAAAGACAGACTATGAGTGTATCATCAGATTCAGTATGTTTAACATACAAAGCATACTCATAAGGACATCTCAAAAAACCGGTTTCAATAAAGTAAGAATCAATACAACTATACCATGCTCTCGGTGCTTGCTTTAAACCATATAATGCTTTCTTTAATTTGTAAACCTTATTTTCTTCCCCTTTCTTCACGTATCCTAAAGGTTGTTCAACATATATTTCTTCTTCCAAGAAACCATTCAGAAACGCAGATTTCACATCCATTTGATACAATTTCCAATTATTTTGTGCAGTAAGTGAAATAAGCATGCGTACTGTATCAAGTCTACTTACAGGAGCAAAGACCTCAAAACAATCAATACCTGCTTTTTGATTATAACCTTTTGCAACCAACCTCGCTTTAAAACGATCAATTTCTCCATTTGACCTATACTTTGTCTTGTACACCCACTTTACTCCTACTGGTTCTTTTCTTGGAGGTAGTTCAGTCAATTCCCAAGTACCATTAGTTTCAATGACATGAATTTCCTCATCCATTGCCTTCAACCAATGAGCCTTTTTAGCAGCATCCTCAAAAGATATAGGATCACAATCTGCAAAAAGAGCAAACTGAACAATTTCTTCATCAGACAGGTCATTATCATTACTTAATATATAATCTTGCAAGCGAGCTGGTAATTGACGCTCGCGTTGTGATCTCCTTGTTGGTGCTTCAGATTGTACAGAAACTTGAACATTATCTTGAGTAGGCTGCTCATCCAAAACATCGTTGGAAATATCAGGAATAAGAATTGATCTTTCTTTTCCAATAGACCAACTCCAACTACCATGTTCATTAAAAATCACATCACGACTTATAATAACTTTCTTAGTTTCAGGATTATATAGCTTATAAGCCTTTGATGTATCACTGTAACCAATAAAAATACACTTCTCACCTTTGTCATCAAGTTTCTTTCTCAACATATCTGGTACATGTGCATATGCCAAACAACCAAAGATCTTGAGATGTTTGACAGTCGATTTTCTTCCACTCCAAGCTTCCTCAGGTGTCTTATCTCGAACACTTTTTGTTGGACATCTATTCAACACATAAATAGCATAAGATATAGCTTCTGCCCAGAAATGCTTGGGTAGATTTTTTTCTTTCAACATACATCTTACCATGTCCATAACAGTTCTATTTTTTCTTTCAGCCACCCCATTTTATTGTGGAGTGTATCTAGCTGTCATTTGATGTTGAATGTCATGCTTCTTTAAAAAATCATCACAGACAATATACTCTGTACCTCTATCAGTTCTTAAGATTTTGATTTCAAATCCACTTTGTTTTTCAACAAATGACTTAAATTGCTTGAAAATATCAAATGCTTCTGACTTTTGATGTAGAAGATAAACCCAAGTTTTTCGACTCAAATCATCAATAAACGTAATAAAATACTTATTACCTCCAAGTGATGGAACTTCCACTGTGCACAAATCTGAATGAACAAGTTCTAACTGTCTTGTGGCTCTCCATGACTTTCCTACAGGAAAAGGTTCTCTATGCTTCTTGCCAATTAAACAAATTTCGCAAACATGATTAGGCTTCATAATATCAGGCAACTCAAAAACAAGCTTCTTTCTTGCTAAACAATTTAACCCAGAAAAATGAAAGTGCCCAAACCGCATATGCCACAACCAATTATCGTCCAAAATCTCAGAATCAAAGCAAGAAAGGAATTTATGTTGAATTTTCAAAGAAAACATCGATTTTGAGACATCTTTACCTTTGCTATCAACTTTCCTTTTCCATCTGTTATGGTACAATACCCCTGAATAATGCATATTTTATAACCCTTTTCTGATAATTGTCCCATACTTAATAAGTTTTGGTGAAGTTCAGGAACATAAAAGACATCAGATATAAAATTTTGAGAACCCTCTTTCAACTGGATATAAATATTACTTTTTCCCATAATTGGTACTTTTGTCTTATTTCCAAAAGTAACCTCTGACTGAATTGATTCATCTAACTCCGAGAATAACTCTTTTCTTCCACACATATGGTTACTACATCCAGTATCCAAAAACCATACGTTCTCATCTGCAGGTAAACTGTTACTAGCCAAAAGTAAAGTTTCAGATTCATAATTTTCAATAATGTTTGCCTGGTTGCCACGGTTGTTGAATTTCTTGTATCTACAATCTGCAATTTTGTGCCCATATTTTCCACAATTATAGCAATGAGCCAAAAACTTATCTTGCTTGACATTGTCTCCACCTCTTCCTTGATTTGAGTAATTACCTCGTCCTCTTCCTCTGTATCCTCTTCCTCTTCCATGACCTCTATTGAATCCTCCTCCTCTTTGACTAGAGTTAGTCGTGTTAAGATTAACTTGACTCTTTAAAGCTTCTTCATTTGTTGGTGTTTCCGTCTTTGTTTCGATCCTGTCAATATGACTTTCTATCATACCTTTTAATTCTGCAATTGTCAGTAGTTCAGTATCATGTGATTCTTGAATTGAGGCCACCACATGATCATACTTCAATGGTATGGTTCGAAGAATCTTTTCAACTACAGCATCATCTCCAATTTTATCTCCATATAATCTCATTTTATTGACAAGATCAGTAAGACGTGAAAAATATTGCTCAACTGTTTCTGTAGAGGTCATCTCACATCGATCGTATAACCTTCGTAGCGATTGCAACTTTGATTTTTGTGCTCGATAAATTCCTTTGTATGACAATTTCAAGATGTCCCACGGCTCCTTTGTCGTCTTGGCATTTGCTATCATGCCAAAAATTGAATAATCTACTCCTTGATGAATTTGTCCCAACGCAAGTTGATCTCGACGTTGAGAGTTTGCATCAGCTCCTTTTAAAAGACCTGGATCAATTGAGCTCCAAAAATTTTGAGCTTTCAAATGTGTAGACATCATTATCTGCCAATAATTATAATCGAGCTTCCCATCTAATTTGGGACCTGACCATACAACATTAAAATTGTTTGCCATATTTATGAAAAAAAACAAGCTAGAAGGTTACCGGCTCTGATACCAATTTGATAGCACTTAAATGAAGAAGAGACAAAGGGGAACACTCGATAGCAACAACTTAGATGAGAAGAAACAAAAATAAAATAGTGGAGAATTAATGTAATACTTATTGCAAATGAAAAACTTTGATTACAAGCATAGGCTATACATGCCTTTATATAGTAGTAGGAAAAATTAATCCATCCCTAAAATTATGCATCTAAATTAACCTTAGTCATTCATTTATTCAAAGCATATCCATTAAAATATGGATATATTTTATCTTAATTTGACTTAATTCAAATAATACAACAAAAATTATACTACGGACAATACTATTTTTTTCGTTCCTGAAGCCCGAATGCCCGATCGATATTTATGAAATTAAAAAAAAACAAAATCCTGTTTTCTAGTTGTTGATACCAAAATCCGAAGGGGAAACCGGGAAAAAAAAACGTAATTGGACACAGTTTTTGACAGAAGCATAGAAAAGTAACAAAAAGAAATCACCTTGAGGCGACATTGAATAAATCCTCGTCGAAGCCGAAGGGAGGAAAATATATACATTTAAGGAGATGACGGCTGCGAGCGACAGCAAATCGGAGGATGTGGCTGAAGACAGATCTGAGATCGCAGGACGGAGAGACGCCTATTTGTTGGAAGATACGGATCCAGTCGCGAAAGTCGAGCTCCAGCCAGCAGAGGGGATCGAGCGTAGCGACGCGCCAAGACGAGCAAACGAAGGGGACGCCGGCGATGAGATCGGCCACCCCTAACCTCTGAAAGATCGTCACCAGCAACTCCGGGCTGAGGTCCTCCCACCGCCTTCCATTTGGGTTCTCTCGTCCCGCTGCCCTTTTTCCGGTGGCCATAATCACCGCATCGCGTCTCCTGCCCCAGTTAGGGCTCCATTAGACGCCAGAAGACCTCCACGACTCTCATTTTGGGCCTAACTTGTCAAATTTGGGCCACATGGGCTGAGCTCAGCGACGGCATCATCGTTATCCCAAAATCTCAATATCCTTCTCCCAAATCTAACTGCGATTAAAAATGGCCGCTTCCAGCTCCAGTCTCCTCCTCAAGCTCCTCTCTTCACAGACCCCATCACCTTCTCTTCCTCGTGCCTTCCGCAATCAGGTTCCCGTATCTCTCAAGGCCACCGCCTGCCCTTCTCCACGATCGCTCCTACTCTGCTCCGCTTCTTCAGCTCATCGCGACCTCGCCCCTTCCTCCACCCGTTCCAACTGCAAACCCCCCGCTTCCCGAGAAGAAGCCATCTCTCAGGCCAAGCTCTGCCTCTCCTCCGTCCTGCAGAAGCACCTCAATAACTCGCCCTCGCTCCCCACCCGGAAGCTCAAGAAGCCCAGGCAACCCCGGTACCGCGTCGAGATCCCCGTCGTCGACTCCTCTCCCGCTTCCCTCGTTCCCCTCGCCCTCGATGTCTTCTCTGATCTTCCCCTCCAAAAAAAGAAGCAGGGCGGCAAACCCAGGGCGCTGCTCCTGTGGCCGTCGCCCTCGGCGGCCGAGTCAGCTCGTCAGGCCTTCGACTCGGTCGACCACTCGGATTGGGACTCGGTCGTCTCTCACACGTTCGCCTCCGCGGACTTGGCCGTCTTCCTAGCGCCGGAGGTGTCGCGGCTTCGTGAGATGAGGACGGCGGCCAACGCTTTGTACCCAAAGCCGCTAGTGCTCTTCAACCCCGGTTGGGGATTTGAGGAGGAGAAGGACTTCGAGAGGGAGATTACGGGCTTCGTCGGCTCCTTCGACGTGGTGTACTCGTTCATGGGGTTGGAAGTGAGAGGAGTGCTCAGCAGGAGGAGGGGAGTGGTGCTGAAATGCGCGAGGGATGGAGTGGTGAGCGGAGAGGAATGGGCGGTCATGGTGGAACAGGAGGGAGAAGAGTTGAAGACGGTTACTAGCTTCAAGAAAAGGCCGTCCATTGACGAGGTGGAGAACGTACTGTACAATCTCATGGCCGCGAATTCGCCGGTGACCAAGTCAGTCAAGTTCATTGGCGACCTCGTCTCCAATGTCACTGGAAGGAAGGCAACCAAGTAAGTGTCTTAGATCTTTTCAGTTGCTTCCTCAAGTACTCTTGTCAACGTTGTACCTAAGGTGTTCGACCATTTGTTTCAAATGCAAAGCGTTTTGTTTGACTGCGAGTTCTTGTGAATTTCTCAAATTTCAGTGAATAATTCAATTCGTATTCCAAATGAATATATGAATTGTATGATGTTTTATGCTTTGCAAATGAACAAAACGTGTCCCTGGCCCTTATTAATCATATCCTCATTTAAATTTTGCAACGTTCTTCGTCTTACCTTTGACATAGTCGCGTTGACTTGCCCATAACAGAACGATTCTCTTCTTGCGAGCTTGACCATTCCAAACTAACCATTATCCTCAATTATAAAACACTCGCCCTGTTGACACTTTAATCCAAGAGCCTGTCCATAGCAACATCGCTCGATCGGTACTCATTCTCCCTTCACAATATGCATTCCCCTGCATCATCTACTCTTTACCTCCTCTGCTCCGCACTCATTATCGACGCTGCTCTGACCACTGCCGTCGATCCTCTTCACGCTGTGTGCTCCACCTCCAAAAACTACACATCATATGGTGCCTTCAGCAACAGCTTGCGTCAGATGATGTTCCTGCTCGCAACAAAAGCGGCACCGATCGGCTTCGCACTCGGCTCCGTCGGGCAGGGCGACGGCCGAGTGAACGGCCTCGCGCTGTGCCGCGGCGACGTCCGGAGCTCAGCATGCGCCGCGTGCATCCGCACCGCTGGCGCCCGAGTCCGTGGCCTCTGCCCTCGCAACAACGAAGCCATCATTTGGTTCGACGAGTGCATGCTGCGGTACTCGGGCACGGAATTCTTCGGCGACGTCGACTACGACCACAGCTTCTCCTTGTTCGACCCTGGGAACACGTTTAACACCGGGAATGTTTCAGACGCGAAGGTGTTCGACGGAAAGGTGGAGTTCTTGTTGGAACGACTGAAAAACAAGACCTACATCTCGCCGTTGCTTTTCGCGGACCAAGAGTTGGAGATAGGCGAGTCGAGGAATCTGTACGGAGTAGCTCAGTGCACGAAAGATATTTCCGGAGGTGACTGCAATAAGTGTCTGGAGGCTGCCATTGACAAGCTTCACGGCTGCTGCAGGGGACGACTAGGGGGAAGGGTAGTAGGTGGCAGCTGCAACATGCGATACCAGTCGTACCCTTTCTTAGATGATGCTTAGGATCCACCTTCTTGTTTTTTTAGGTGTTTTGTGCAGCCAGCTACAGTTTCAATTCTGAGTTGACAATAATTAAAGAATTGTTTCTCAATAATTCAAGATCTCCCTATATACAAGAATATTCTGTGGCCATGAATGAATTTTAATGTCCAATTTTTAAGCATTCTTGGTTTTGTTCCTGCTTCAATACTCTGTTATGGCCAACTAATCAATTAATATACTACACAATTGGCACTTGACTTACCAAGCTTATCTAAGGCCAATCAAATAATTAGTGATGTCAATGCACCTCCAATCGAAAGTCAATACAAGTGCATGTTACGCGTCCACTTTGGAGACATTTTTGACTTTTTAAGAGAGTGTTTGGGAGAACTTTTATTTCTTGAAAAGTGATTCTTGTAATGATTATCTTGAAGTTAGTAAGAAGCTAAAGTAACCAGTATTTGAAAATAGAAGTCAAAAGCTGATACAAGATAAAGTTTGAGTGTTTGGGAGAATAATTGCTTTCAAGCTTAATTTTTAATTGAATGACAATAATATCCTTAAACTATATAAATTAATCATTTTTTAATTATTTAAATATAATTTCGATACTATCAATAATTTGTTCACGTAATTATTATTATATTTTAAATAGTGATATAATTATTATTATATTTTAAATATAGTATTAAAATTAATTTTTTTATAATTTGAATATTTGAAAAAATATATAAAATTAATAAAAAATAATATAATTTATATAAATATAATATATATATATATATAATTCTGAAAATGTACAATATATGATTGAAATTTTATAAAAATATAAAATTTTATTTAAAAATAAATATTAGTACAATATGATTGAAATTTTATAAAATGTTATCAAGTGGTAATCAGATACAATATTATATTATTTAAGGATATAAATATTATTTTTTAATGTTATATCATAAATAAAAAAGCAGAAGCAGATAGAAGCATCAAATTCTTGCTTCTAACTTCTGAGCAAAAGTAACATAAACTAAATCAGAATCTAGCCTTACCAAACACTCAAAAGTAATTCTGTGTAGCCAGAATCTAAAAAACAGGTAGCAGAAGCTCTCCTAAACACTCCCTAAATGTGAGCCATCTTCCTTTTTTTCATGGCATCTAAAGAATAAATATTAATTTTTTTTTCCTTTTTTTTTTGGTCTCATCATGAGCTATCCCATATTCCCATACCATGTGTGAGATTAATGTGAGTCTATTTTTAACTTAGAGTGAGATTATACCGTTAAACACGGGATTATTCTTTTGATATTAGCATAATTTTGAGTTTTCGTTTTTTTTTAGAAAATTTAATTTCAATTTTTTTTTAAAATTTTGGCCTTTATATCTTAAAATGTATTTCACCCTCAAATATTAATAGGACCAAAATAACTTCTCTTCTTAATGTCAACTCGATCTCTCATCTAATCTTGGCATAGCGAATGTGATGCCACATTGAGATTGACAATATTAACTAAATTTCAGTTTGTGATCAATATGTAGCTATTTTTTTCATTATGCTTGGAGCTTATGCCGTGAAGATGAATTGAAGGCCAGAAAGGTCCATGCACACAATCGATATCATCACTTTGAGCTTGTTGAACTCACAATGATTTCTTATCAGTATGCTCAAGGAGAGGTCCTGTTCTTGATATGAATATTGACTTCTTGTAGGATATATATGGACAAGGAAAGGCGCAAATATATATGGATGAGCAGTTGGAGGTAGTTCAACGAGGGTGCTCGTGAAAGCATCGAAGGAGCAACAAGTAGGTGAAGAGGAGCCAGCGTCTGTTCCCTACCTCACCTGAAAATTCTACTGATCTTGCATATTTTCCCGGCATTGGGTCAGCTATATATTTTATTCTCCCTTTCTTTTTCTTATTAAAAAAAAAGAAGAAATTACTGCATCGTTCTTAATTTTTCTGGTTATTAGATCTCCCATATCTAATTAACTTTTCTTCTCACACAGTATCCATATTCCCAGCAACAAATCAACAAAATCTTTTCTACACAGAAAATGATACAAGAAAAATATAGTTTTTTTTCCCCTTGCATCATCCAACCATGAAAACGGCTGATAGTATGTGTTCTACCAGATATAGAATTAATCACGGTTAGCCTTTTGCTTCCATTGTTTGACTCGGTTGACGGCCCTTAATTTATTATTCTCTTATGTTACAACCTCTGATAAATTTGTCTGAGAAGTCAAGGTACTTGGTCCACAGTGGCCTGATCTCTGGAAATGCAATGTCCAGCCACGGCTTGGCTCTGCCATTGAAATGGATCACGGCCACTTTCTCTGCTTCTGCTACGGTAGTGTTTTCTTGGTAGCCCAGACCCAACATGTGCCAGTAAGGATCGATGCCATGAACATGACCATGGAACGCTATTAAACCTGGAGGCAGAGTCCCTAATTGCCACAGACTCAAATCTGATTCCAGATTCTGAGAATCAAGAATGAACAAAACAATAAATCAAATACAAATTCGAGGGGGATAAAAAGAGAAGAAATTGTTTGCAAGAAGAAAGAACTGCTAAACCTTTTGCAGCCAATGGTAGTAAGTGAGACTAATGTTTGTCTTCCTCCATGCGTCCAGATCAAAAATATTCATGCCATAAGCCCAAGCACACTCGTAGGGTTCGAAGTTTGCAGATATCAGGGGGTGAGAGAAATTCAAGTAGTTCTTCAATCTCTTGGACATGACGAATTTATCCGGGCCTCTGCATGTCTCTACTGCTCCATTTACCTTGCCTTGAAGATCAATGTCCCATAAGGGAGAAAGATCAGCTTGGACAACAACGTCATCGTCTAGAAACACTACCTTGTTGAGGCTCGGAAACAGCTGCATGGTATAATTGAGGATGAAATGTAGTATCTGAAATGCTAATTTAAACAAACAAACAAACAAACAAAAAAGATTCAGGACTCACCTCAGGTAAATGGATCCTGATATGGTTCATGACAGAGTGGTATTTGGGGCTCAAGGCCTGCAGCTTGGCTGCCACAACCACGGGCTTTTCGCTGACGTTGGCGACGATGGCCGAGGAGCCTCCCCGGAACTGCGACCTGGCGGCCCGGTCCTTCTCCATGGCCTCCATCACCGGCACCCGTCCCCGAGCGAACCAGTCGAAATGGTGCAGCGCTTTCACTTCCACCACGGCGGGCGCCAGCGGGTGGAGCGCGAACCACGCCTGCATCGGCGCGTACGTCTTGCGGTCGGTGATGACGTGGAGCACCACGGAGGCCGGGTGGAGGGCGTTGGCCACCAGGGAGGCGGACACCACTGCGGCGGCGAGGACGTTGTCGGAGGCGAGGACGAAGTGGTAGAGCGATGGATCCACCAGGGCGGGCACCAGCTCTGGCGCCGGAAGCTGCAGGCGGGCAGCGGCGTTGGTGGAATGCTCCTGGGCCAGGCGCAGGGCGAAGCAGTAGAGCGGCTTAGGGATGCTGCTCGACGCCACGTGGCGGTACAGGTACTCCTGTATCTTGGCCACCCGGGTCCTCTGCTCCATTAGCAACACCTGAAAAGTCAACGATCAAG
Source organism: Boesenbergia rotunda (assembly GCA_024364735.1). Classification (NCBI taxonomy): domain Eukaryota; kingdom Viridiplantae; phylum Streptophyta; class Magnoliopsida; order Zingiberales; family Zingiberaceae; genus Boesenbergia; species Boesenbergia rotunda. The sequence continues at coordinate 424,280 of JAGFNQ010002687.1, forward strand.
GTCAACGAAATAGTCAACTCTCACTGCTACTGCTAATAATAAATTACGATACGCACCATCTCTCTGAGTCGTAAGGCGAATGCTTTCGCATCTGATCGCTCGCTCTTCATCTCTGCGACGAAATCCTCCAAAGTCTGAGGGACATCCGAGCCAGGCTTTGGTTGCTCGATCTCTGTTTCTTCGAACACTTCGTACATCTCCTCTGGAACTCTCTGTTTTTTTTTCCAACAAAAAAAAAACATAATAACCAGTTAATTTTTTAATTAACTGGATCATCCATGAAGTCAAATTTAAGTAATTTTCAAGCTTACCGCCGAGTCTAACCTCCACATTCTTGGAGCCAACCTCTTTCCTATGCATCCTATTATAGTCAACAAGCAGAGTCCAAATGAAGCAGCATTATATATATGGACATGACAGTATACTTTAGCATTAGTATTTGCCTCCTAATGAAATTTTGCTGTTTATATTTAGCTAATTATTATTATTATAATAGGGTACATCTGTTTGGGATTGCAGTAGTTTCCGATTAGGATTCTGGAGGAAGTTTTTATAAAGCATGATGGTTGTTCTCTGAATTTGAAGGATGAGGAGTTAAGTTGTTTTCCTTTAGATTTGGTCCTGTGGGGTTTAGCAGGCGAAAGGCCAGCTAACTTCTACAGACTACAGAAACTAAATCATGTCACTTTAATTTTGATGATGTGATATCGGGGGTCACTATTTCTGAGAGCTGCCTTTGCTTAGCACTTAATTCAAACATTGCTAGCCTAGTTGAGCAGATTAAGGCTAGTCAGTTTAATTCCTTTAAGAGGGATCTAATTTTGTTTACAGTTCAACAATCTTCCATCTGTGTGTGCGTACTGCGTACTAACTAATACAACTCTTTGCATGAAAAGGAAGGAGTTGTTGATTGAATTTAAATGGAATGGCTATCTTCTGTCTGATTGAATTTAAACAGTCAAGTAGGGCAGCATTACAAACTAGTTTCAGGAGGAAGGTTTGTTATGAGTTAATGATAACAGCACAAAGCGATCGAGTGACTAAGAAACAAGGAAGAAAGGATGTAGTCGCATGCATTACCTAGAGAAGAACACTGGGTGTCTCCTTCGATGGAGTCCATTGCAGTCAAAACAAAAATGAACCTGAACATGAAGGTCATGAAGAGCAGGGAATAGATGACCATCTTATAAGAAAGCCTCCTGGACGCAACCTTCACTTTGATGAACTCCCTCACCCCCTTCCCCGGCAACACCGTCACCTGCCTCATGCTCGGCGATATGTGGAGTTGCATAGTGATCCACGGCAAGGAATCCAAGTGCCTCACAGACCCAAAACAAATTCCCTCCTAGCTACGATCCATTCTGTGCCATCCCTGAGAATGTAAAAGGAGGACAGTTCTGGTGCCCATGTTGCTTTCCCCCACCTACCATTTCTTAGCATTTGGATTAATGTCTCTCTGCCAAAGCATGCACGTTTGGAACGAAGTTGTTCGAGATAGGGACTCAGGTTCAACAGCCGAAAATAGCAGTTTGGTGAGCCTAATTCATACTTATATAACTGGGTGATCATTAATCATTATTTTTTTCTCAATGTGGTAATCAGATCTTACGGCTTCCAGTCTCTTTATCTTGGGTTTGAAGCATAGAAGCTTTTGATAATAAATTAAGAATAGATGGGAAGCTGCTGTCTGAGTTTTGCTAATCTGTTTGTGTCATTCTGGGTTACTTCACCTACAAATAATGGATGGTAAGTTAAGCAGCCAAACCAGATCCCTTCAGAAGGGATGGGGACTGCCCAACCATGAGGCTCTAGATTTCTTTTCCCTTTTTCCCTTCTCTCAACAACACCAGTACTCCACTTTGGTTCGTGGTATGATCGATAATCGAGCAACTTGAGTTGAAATATCACTGATTCATTCCCATTAATAAAGGATGGGAAAGAATCTAACATTCATGATCAATAGCTTTGTGATTGACCAAAATTGTGATGCTCTGCTGGATAAATTTCCAGCAGTTGCAAAATGATTTAATGGATGCTTGACCTTCGTGTAAAAGATCGTTGGGCAAGGACAAAAATATCTCCGTGATTTACTCGCTTATATCTTGTCGTAGGACAAGCGATACTTGACCATTTGAAATGAGCGATATTAACTTTTGCTCTAATAAAATAGCCACTCTAATGCCCGAGGCTTAGTATAGTAGTAAGAGATATGATGTATTTTCAAACAACTTCAATTCTCATACATGACACCTATTGAACTATTAGTCAGATTGGGGAGCAACGTCGGGAGCTATTGTACTTTCTAAATTTACTTAGTAGGTAGAATGTGAAGTCGGATCATTTATTCATGATTAATCCGATTGTAAAATTTGGATACCAAATCTAGAAAAAAATTAAAAAAAAAATGGTCACTCTAGTCCCTAGATTATGACGCAATGCTAAGAAGGGGAAACGTACTCCCTATATACTAAGGGTTTAAATCTTACCAAAATATATTATATTTGAGGGTTTGAAAATTTATGATATTGATGGTATCTCTAAGATTAATCATATCGTAAAAATTATATACTTTTTTTTTAAAAAAAAACAGTCACTCCAATTTTACATATTGATTTGCTATTTATGTATTAGATTTAACTACTAATGGGATGTCTATCATTTTCAACTTTTTTTTTTTTCATTTTTCCTGTCAAAGGATGTTCACCCAAAGAATAAAAATTTAAAATTTATATTATCTATTATAGTTGCTTGGCGCAATGATAATAAAATAGAATCCAAGAACATTTGGTGAAAGGTGGAGAATTTAAATTTGTTTAAACAAATAAGTTCTGTAACTTCTCAACATACAAAGTAAATCTTACTCATAACAGAGGGAAAATTGTGATTAAATATACGAATTTTCATATGTTGTGGATCGGACGCCGTGGACTATTGCGCAATACGATCTGAGACATCTTAGAACCGATCTGAGGTGCTTCATTTCGATTTTTTTTTAAAAAAAAACCAATTGAGGCGTCTTAGATTGTTATTTTTTAATTTTTTTTAAAAATCAATATTTCATCTCGTAAATTCTAAATACGTATAATATACTCATTAGTATATAATTTTTTTTATCTTGAACACTATAACTCAAAAGGGATGATTAAATCCTAGGAGAAAATTTTATTAACTTAAACTTACTATAACCCAACTTTTAAATCCTAAAATTTTAAATGTTAAATACCTATATTATACCTTATGAGTATCTAAATTCTTTTCGTTTGAACACTATAACCTAAAAAGGATAACTAAATCCTAGAAAAAATCTTATTAGCTTAAACCCACTGATTCGGAAGCTGATAGGTGAGATGGTAATGTCCGATAATGAGATAGATGATTTGGTAAGGAGAATGACCTGAGAAATAAACTTTAGAAAACGTTAGAAGGGCGCCGAAAGGGATTTCGACGATCTCACTCTAACGCTCAAGTTAGTAGTTGATCAAGAAAAGGGGAAGTAATATTTTAGTAAAAATGAGAGAATCCAATCCTTTTCCAACGTTCTTGTTTATCTTTTATCCTCCCCATGATAGTTCCTCTTCCTTGGACCATAATGACATATATAATATGACTGTTACATGAGTATTTCAATAACGGTTGATAATGATTATTAACAATCACTGAAGCCTAAAAACGTTTTCCCTTTTGATCATTTAATGTGTTGCCGACGCTTTTAAAGTATTAAGTGTTCTATCTAAGGAAGAAACATCCCTAATATCACTAAAGGGAGGTTATCCCGATCGGGAAGAGAGGTGACTTCCCAACTGGGAACCACTACCTTTCTTGATCGGGAGTCTTTATCTGAGTGGACTCAATTGGCAAAAGACCTTCACCACTCCTATATATTACGTCTTGCTGTGCAAGAAGGTGCCTCAAGAGACCTTCCCAATCAGAAGTTAACGAAGGCTTTGATATAATGCTCGTAATGCTTGGGACATGCCTCTGAAACCCTTCACGACCGGGAGTAATGAATAGTTTTGCTATTATGCTCAGCCGAGTAAGGGAAATGACTTTAATACCTTTCCCGATTGGGAATTAGTGAACTTTTTTGATAACTTCACGTAGCAAGTTCTACTACCACATTGCGATCGCTTATGCCACGTGTCAGCCTACGATTACCCTCTCAATCACTCACTATAATCCAAATTTTAAATTTTAAAATCTTAAATCCTAAATATATCCCAAAATAATATAAAAATAAAAAAATACTATATATTGAAAAAAAAAAGTTTGAGTGAAAGCTCCTCCAATTGTATTGGAGGTGGCTCCACTCATAACAAGGGAGAGAGCTCGAGTCCGGGTCCGCAATGAGACGTCAACAACAAAGCTACGGTATATTCGTAAACATTTACTTTTTGTTTCTCCAATCAAATATAAGGAATCCAAATTAATACTTTCTCTAATTTCTTTATAATTAAGTGTCTTCTAACTTCACCCACAGTAGATGTTTTACTGACTATTTTATTTCACCAACTAGGGTAATACCCGTACGATCCATGAGAATCTTATACAATTCAAATAACATATTTAGTGATAATATATATATATATATATGTCAATTTTTATTATTAAATGAAAAGTAATTTTATTCCATCATGGATTCATGTCAACTGGAATCCTTGTACAGTTATTAGATTTCACTGTGAGATTGTGTTTGGTTTTCTGAAGTCCTAATGAAAAATCAAGGTAACGATGCATGATCATTAACATGACTTTAAAGGTGATATTAAGACAAGATTTAAAGTATTAAAAACAATTATATTCGATTAATGTTGGACCAAAATTAAAAGAAATGCAAAATGAACATTTCAGATTTGTGCGTATCATTGTTGGAACCAAAAGAAATTAGAATATCTCCACAATGACATGATATTGTCCAATTTGGGCCTAAGCCCTCATGGTTTTGCTCTTGGGCTCTCCCCAAAAGACCTCATGCCAATGAAGATATCATATTCCTTATAAACCAATGATCTTCGCATGTGTTTCTCAATGTGGGACTAAGTTTACACCCTTGCAACCTCTAACAATCCCCCCTCAAACAAATGACCACATGCCCCCACCACAAATGGAAACTGATCCTGTCGCGAAGTGAGTCAGACGCCCTTACAGCTGGACGAGTCTCCGAGGTGAGCGAGGTCGTAGAAGTGGCGTGACGAGCTGGGTCGCTCCCAACCTGCAAAACAGAGACCGTTAGAACCCGCCGGGAAAAGTCCCCGGTCAGGCACTCCGACGGTCAAATCAGTACACGACGGTGGCGATGGAAAGCAATAGAACAGTATGAGAATTGCACTCTTGCGCGTACCTGAGAAATGCGGAATGGAAGGCATAAGTAGTCGGGGAAGCTGACAGGTTCTGCCCTATCTGCCACCTGCTGTCGCGTAGCGAGGACAAGGCAAGGCATGTCCAGGAATGACAAGGGTGGCAGGGTAAAGTGACTCATGCTGTGTTGAGGAAAGGGGCTCTGTCAACTTAAGAGTTGGCGCCGTTGGACGCCGCTCGGCCTAACACCACGGCATGTGGTCGAGGTACGGGAGACAAGATGTGGCAGGTATATCAATACCTCGGCGGGATATCCGCCACTAGGGGTCAGGACAACCGAGGTCCTGTGCCGACCCCGTACAGCTTCTGGTAGTCCGGTGTCAGGGAGTGGTGGCGCCTGTTGGGGCGCTGAGTGACAAGGACGACTGAGGGCCTAGGAGGGTGCCGACTGGGCACTTAGTAACGAGGCCGGCTGAGGGCCTAGGAGGGTGCCGACTGGGCACTTAGTAACGAGGCCGGTTGAGGGCCTAGGAGGGTGCCGGCTGGGGCACTTAGTAACGTCTTCTGTGGCTCGGGCTTATCTCCGTAGCGTGGGCCACCACGCATAGGCGGGGAGCCGAGGCTGAACAAGTCACCAACCGTCTGTCTCAAGAGAAGGCCCTTACGGGACTACCCCTCGGTCCACCTGACCTACTAGGACTTCACCACCTAGCCGCAGCTAGAACTGGTCCTCATTGATCAAGACACGGGAGCCCACATATCCTTTATTTAAGGCTTAATGCACATGGTTAGATCTGGATGAGCAACCTGGCTCTGATACCACTTGTTGGAACTAAAAGGAATTAGGATATCTCCACAATGGCATGATATTGCCCACTTTGGGCCTAAGCCCTCATGGTTTTGCTCTTGGGCTCTCCACAAAATGCCTCATGCCAATGGAGATATCATATTCCTTATAAACCAATGATCTTCCCATGTGTTTCTCAATGTGGGACTAAGTTTGCACCCTTGCAACCTTTAACAATCATCAATATGGGAAAAAAATGATGCTATGAAACTATAATGTACATGTAGCAACCTTTTCAATTTGTCTTCTTTTATTGTGTAAAAAACAGCAACAATAAGGAAACCTACTTGTACATGTAGGTATCGTGACTGGGGTTGAGGCGAGGATAAAAAGACAGCTCCATTAAAGGATCAAAGGAGACGGCGACAAAGGAGAGGGCGGCACTGTAGACGACTGGATCGAAGGAAACCTCTGCAAAATTGAAGGAGATGGCGACACAGGAGAGGGCGGAACCGTAGACGACTGGATCGAAGGAGATCTCTACAGAATTGAAGGAGAAGGTGGCACAGGAGAGGGCGACAACGTAGACGACCGGATCGAAGGAGACGGTGGCAGAATCGAAGGAGACAGCGGCAAAGGTGGCGGCGACAGAAAGAGATTATTTAGGGTTAGGGGAGGGAGACCAATAGAGGGAAAAAAAGAAATTAAAATGCTAATTAAAAAAAATCTAAAACCTATTTGGTTTAGAAAAATCTAAAAGTTAGATTTGATTTAGGCAGAAATCGTAAGTTTCTTGCGAATATCACGTCTGCATATAAAATTGTGTTTTATAAATATAAATGTAAAATTATGTTTTATAGATATAATATATGTTTTTTTGTGAATAGGACCAAAAAAAATTGTTCATCACTATTTATTCCAAATGAATTGCATGCATAAAATATCATTAAAATAATTATTTAAAAAAAAAAGATTATGGGGCTAAGATGGAAACCAAGAATATATATATATATATATATATTAAAATTTCGTAAAAATAGTTGTTTAATGAATTAATAAAATTTTTATCTCAATAATAATAATTAGTTATTTACAAATCAAAGCAAATTAGTAATTGCTTAATGGGTAAATTTTCCTAAACTCCCCACTTGCCAAGTAAACTTTACATGCAATCCCTACATAAATATTTCTTTGCATGTAGTCTCTGATGGGATATTTGGTGAGTATTATTTGAAAAAAATTGAGTATAAAAAGTTAGAAAACTGAGTATGGCAGTTTGCATCCACCACATCAATAACCCTGTACTTAATTTTCACTCTTTTATACTCAAGTTTCACTCTTTTATACTGAGTTTTCACTTATGTATACTTAATTTTCATCCTTTTATACTCAAATCCATCAGGGAGTAAAAATAAAGAAAAATTTATGTGGAGAGTGATTGCAAAGTTCAAAGGGCTATTGGGGAGTCTATGATAATTTACCGTTGCTTTAATTTGTTATGCTTTGAGGGAGACGTAAATGAGAGTCTTATCGGATCGCAAGCAATTATACAGTTATCTTCTCCGTTTTTTTCTTCGCTGCCAGGGCAAAAATAGGGGAGCTCACGAAACGCTCCAGGTAGATCCTAAAAACCCCTTTTTGTTCATAAATCGGACCAAGAGGTACCAAATTTTTCATCGAGGGATCGGATTTCTGACGGAAAGAAGTGATTTTGGTCGGCTTGAATCAATCTCTTCGAGTTTGTTTCTTCCGTCTCCGAGGATATGGCGAGATTGGGCGGCTAGGAGAGGGATTTGGGCTCTTTCTCCTAGCCAAAGAAAAACAAAAATCAGAGAAACAGCCCTCGGTTCATGATATTAGGAAGAAGTTGCTTCTTTGACGAGCCAAAGTTCCGTCTTTTTTAATTCCTTTGACCTCGTCTATTTTGGGTCTTCTTGTCGGTTTGGGGTTGGGGCATGAGGAACGATGCGCACAGGCGTCGTGATGACGGTGTGCCAAGGAACCGCGGCGGCAACGGCTTGTTCTCGGTTCGGTCGCTGTCCAACTATATGAGGATTGTGTCCTCTGGGGCGTCCAACGTCGCATCTAGTGTGCGTTCAGCTGGGGCGTCCATAGTTTCCTCCGTATCTGATCGCCATGATGACTCCAGCCGAGACGAGGTACCCTTTTCCGTTGATTCCACAAAAAATTCGATATGATAAATATTTTGTGCAATGGCATTGGTTAATGGACGTGTGAAGTACAAGTGATTTTGATTGCATGTTTTCTTGGAATGGACTGGTCGCATGTTTTTTTTTCTTGAAAAATTTTGAAACAGAAAATACTATGCTAAAGTAGCTTTGTCCTTTTGGTCATATACAAAGCAAGTCTACTTACATTGATGTACGCCAATTGCTTATTTTCTTTGTAATTGAAAATTTCTTTCAATTAGGCATGAGCTCTGCCTATTGCTAAACCTAGATAGTAAACTGTTAGAGCATTACAGTCATTCATCACTTTGGCAGGATTACTTGAGATTACAATGAAACTTGAGCTGGATCACACCGTACTTGAGATTAGAGTATCAACCTCTATATTGCATGAATAAAGCACTATTGATGACAGGGATAAAATCATGAGCAATGATTGGTCCAATGATTCATCTTTGAATTTAAATACAAATTCAAATCACTACAATGAACATTTGATACATTTTTTCTTTTCAAGACATTAACACATTGATCACCAATGCACTGATGAGACAAGAATATCTGTTGAACTCTGCTCTTACAAAAAGAATATCTGATGAATGCATCAAATAGTAAAAGGCATCTCGTGCCATGTAAGAAAAGGAAATCAATAGATGCTCGATTCTGTTTGTTTTTTTGTCAGTGTCCATGAACCAAGATTTGAACAATTTGAGAATAAAAAAGTGCAAGAGCGACATATATGCGAGGATATATGTATTCCATTTTTATGTCTCTGCATTTCATGCAATGCTAGGATGAAGTCATGGCCGGTCCCAAACCCTGATAAAAGAGGAGGGTTGTGTTAGGTTGCCAGCCAGTGTAAAAAACTATAACAAATACTCAATGAATGAATCCATTAAACTAATATGCTAATGCTAGGATGTTTCCCTGAAGGAACCCGTTGCAGGGTCTGACTGTAACGTCTTGGTAAGGGTCGCTACATCTCCAGAAATCAGGTACAGTGCTAAATATGCAGGGGTTCGTATTGCAGGTCTTGGAAGGACCGTTACATCTCCATGAGAACTTGAGTGTAGTGTTAAATAGGCAAGAGTACTCACATCATAGGTAGGATAAGAATAAACATTATAAGAAAACTAATAGTCTCAGATCTAGAATATCGAATATAGGAATTCTCACTGGTAAAACAATAGAACTAGTAGATATGATGATTAGGAGAACAATTAGTATTTTATGTGTGCAAGAGACAAAATGGGTAGGCGAGAAGGCAAAAATGTAGAGAACTCGGGTTTTGAGTTATGATACACAGGAAAGAGTAAAACAAGAAATGGAGTGAGTATTTTTGTAGATAGTTCTTTAAAAGATGAAGTTGTTGGAATAGTTAGAAAGGGGATAGAATTTATAGCTCTTAAGATGCTAGTGGCGAAAGAAGCTATGAACATAATTAGTATATATGCACTTCAAGTAGGATTAGATAAATAAACCAAATCAAGATTTTAGGACGATTTAGATATGGTATTATAAAATTTCGCCAAATGAAATGATTTTAATAAGAGGCGATCTAAATGAACATGTCAGAGTGAAAAATGAGGAATATGAGAGGGTACATGAGGTTATGGGTTTGGAACAAAAAATGAAGAAGGGAAAACTATATTGGATTTTGCGATAATATATGACCTTGTATTAGCTAATATATTTTTTAAGAAAAAAGAACATTTGGTCAGAATTCAAAAGTGGGAATAATAAATCGTAAATTGACTTTTTATGTTTAGGAAGAGAGATAGGAAGTTTTGTAAATATTGTAAGGTCATCCGTAGAGAAAACTTAACTACCTAATATAGATTAGTAGTGTTGGATATACGCCTTAATTATAATATCAATAGAGGAAAAATATACAGAACTCCTAGAATTAAGTAGTGGAAGTTAAAGGGCAACCTGGTGCATGAAGCTCTCGCTATGCCGGGCTCCAGGGAAGGGTCTATTGTACGCAACCTTACCCTACTTTGTAAGAGGTTGTTTTCAGTGGTGGAAGTTAAAGGATGGGAAACAAAACATATTGAAAGAGAAGATAGGAATATAAACATTAGATGAAATAGTGACTCTAATACGACATGGGATAAGATGGTATCCAAGTTCAAATAGTACCTAACGGTGTACTTTGTGAGTCAAAGGGGCATGCACACCAAGTAAGGAATTTTGATGGTGGAATGAGAAAGTACAAGAGAAAGTGAAGGAAAAATGAATAGCCTATAAGGAATTATATATTTGTAAGAACGAGAAAAACTTAAAAACATATACAATAGCCAATAAGGAAGCTAACAAAGCAGTGAATGAAATAAAAAATAAAACTTTTGAACGATTATATCGAAACTTGGATACAAAAGAAGGAGAAAGAGGCATTTATAAAATAGCTAAAGCGAGAGGAAAACAAGAGATCTTAACCAAATAAGATGTATTAAAGATAAATGGAATAAAGTACTAGTAAATGATTGCGAAATAAAAGAGCGGTGGAGGATTTAGATTCATCAACATTTTAATGAAGGTTTAGGGGGCCAACTTAATTTAGACAATTTAAGTAGTTCAAATGAGTATAGAAATTTTACTTTTTATCGTAGAATTCAAACTTTAGAAGTAGAACAAGCTTTGAAAGGGATGCAAAATGGAAAAATCATGGGACAGGATGATATCCATAGAGGTATGGAAGTGCTTAGGAAAATAAGATATTGAATGACTTATAAAATTATTTAATATGATATTGAAAACAAAAAACATGCTTAATCAATGGAGGATAAGTAGTCTACTTCCCTTATATAAGAACAAGGAGACATACAAAATTGTGCAAACTATAGAGCTATTAAACTAATAAGTCATACTATGAAACTTTGGGAAAGAGTAATAGAAAAATGATTAAGGAGATTACGGTGACTGAAAATCAATTTGGGTTCATGCTTTGAATGTTGACAATAAAAACTATACATCATCTTAGACAATTAATTGAAAAGTATCAGAAGAAAAAGAAAGATCTACACATGATATTCATTGATTTAAAAAAACTTATGATAAGGTCCCAAGTGAAATTATATGGAGAATTTTAGAAAAGAGAGGCGTTAGCGTAACATATACTGAACTAATTAAGGATATGTACGAAGATGTAACAATCAGAGTGAAGACTTCAGGCGGATTAACTGAAACATTTCCAATAAGGATAGGGTAACATTAAGGATCAACTCTAAGTCTCTATCTTTTTACACTAATCATGGACAAACTCACTGGGCACATTCAAGATACAGTACTATGGTGGATGTTGTTTGCAGATGATATTATTTTCATGGACGAGACATATGAAGGAGTAAATGCTAAACTAGAATTTTGGTGAAAAATATTAGAAGTGAAAGGTTTTAGGCTTAGTAGAGTAAAAACAGAATATATGGAATTTAAGTTTAGCAATATTAGACGTAATGAGACAATTGTTAAGATAGGAGATGTCGAGTTATCTAAAATTGAAAGCTTTAAGTATTTAGGATCATTTTTGCAAAGTGATGGAGGGATTGAGAGAGATGTTTTACATAGAATATAAGCAGGATGATTGAAATGAAGGTTAGCGCCGGGTGTTTTATGTGATCGTAAAGTACCTCTAAAATTTAAAGAGAAGTTCTTCAAAATGGCAGTTAGACCTGTTATGTTATATGATGTTGAATGTTGGGCTATGACTCGTGCATATGAGCAAAAGATAAAAGTTGCAGAAATGAGGATGTTAAGGTGGATGTGTGGACATATGAGGATGGACAGAATAAGGAATGAGAGCATTAGAGAGAAAGTCAGAATTGCATCTATTAAGGAAAAACTTTGAGAATCAAGTTTAAGATGGTACGGACATGTACTTGGACGACCAATAAATGTTTTTATTAAGCGATATGAAATTATGATAAATACGCACATTAAACGAGGGAGAGGAAGGCCAAAAAAAAAAGATTTGGTTAGCAACAATAAAACAAGATAAATTTTATTTAAATATAGATAATGATATAATGGAGGACAGAGCCCAATGACGTAGAATGATCCATATAATCGACTCCACCTAATGGGATAAGACTTGGTTGTTGTTGTTGTTGTTGTTGTTACTGCATTTCATGCAATGCTAGTTTGTTCTTATTATAGTTGATTTTATTTTCAACAATGGTAGTCCGATCTCATTAAAGTTTATGTTGCTACAAAGGTGCAATGGGCTGGATTTGACAAGTTGGAATTTGAAGATATTTTCCAGCAAGTTCTTTTATTGGGTTTCAGATCTGGCTTCCAGGTCTGGGATGTTCACCAGTCCAATGATGTGCGGCAGATAGCATCAAGGCATGATGGACCTGTATCGTTCCTTCAAATGCAAAAGAAGTTAAAACCGGCAATGAAGCAAGAAGATAAGTTTGCTGAAGTTCGTCCACTATTGATTGTTGCTGAGGAGGCTTCAATTAGCATGAAAGGCAACAACCTTGACGGGCATGATTCTTCTTTAAATGAATCCACAACTAATTGGGATATGGGAAGTGACACACTATCACCAGCTGCTCTTCGATTTTATTCTTTGAGGACCCATGATTATGTACACGTTCTGAAGTTCAGGGCTGCTATCATCTCTGTCAGATGCAGTTCTCAAGTAATTGTGGTTTGTCAAGCTACCCAGGTTGGTATTACTTTCTATTCATCTTTTACACAGATTATCGCCAGAAATAATTAAGAGTAGAAACTTATTCTACAGATTCAGTGTTTCAACGCTGCAACTTTGGTGAGAAGTTATACAATTCTTACTTACCCAATTGGTGCAGCCTGTCCTGGTTCCAGTGGTATAGGTTATGGGCCATTGGCAATTGGTACAAGGTGGCTGGCCTATAGTGGTAAACTTGTTGCGGCTTCAAATACTGGCCGTGTTAGTCCCAAAAATATGAGTCTGGCTAAAAGTGTTTCACTGACACATTCAAACAGTGGTATGGTAGCAAACTTTGCAAAGGAGTCAAGCAAGCAGCTTGCTGCTGGTTTAGTAACACTTGGAGACATGGGATATAAGAAGATCTCAAAATATTATTCTGAACTTCTGGCTGAACACAGTGGCCCCAGAAGACATGGAACTTCAAGCTTAAAACACAATGGAACCACGAATGGGCAACTGTCTGATACAGAAAATGTAGGCATGGTATGAAATGTTACTTTGGCTTCATACTTTCACTTGCCTTGGGTGGTTGAAATACCACGCTTGACTTTGTGTGTACTAAACTAATTCCATGATTTGAAATTTGATGATTGAAATATGTTTTGGATTCTAATAAGAACCCTGATGCAAGGGACTATCCAAATGTTTAATTGTTTCTCTTTGAAATTCATAGGTCATAGTCCGTGATATTGTTTCCAAGTCAATAATAGTTCAGTTCAGGGCACATTCAAGTCCTATTTCTGCATTGTGCTTTGATCCAAGTGGAATGTTGCTGGTGACAGCTTCTATCCATGGTCACAACATCAACATTTTTGGTATTACAACCTCTATGCTTGACAGTTCTGCAGGATCCAATGCTAGAGGCTCTTACATTCATCTCTATAGGTTGCAGCGTGGCATCACCAATGCAGTAATTATTCTTCTTGATACTTTCCATACCTATTTATCTTGACCTTATGACATGATTAACTGATTTGGTTTTTGTTCCCTATCAGGTTATACAGGACATCAGTTTTAGTGATGACAGCAAATGGATTATGATAAGTTCTGCAAGAGGAACCAGTCACTTATTTGAACTTTCTTCTTCTGATGCTGCTACAGAACTTCAATCCAGGGAGTATGGATCAGATTTCATGAAGAATGCACTAGGAAAGTCACTTCATGGTTCTTCTTCACCAAAGCACATACACATGAATCTTCTTTCATCTGGTACCCCTGCCACATTATCAGCTGTAAGTAGAATAAGAAATGGGAATCCCGGTCTACAAGGAGCTGTCAGTGGTGCTGCAGCAGCTGCTACCGGCAAAGTCAACCCTTCTTATGGTGCCATTGCTTCAGCTTTCCACAATTGCAATGGTCCTCGTCTTCATACTGAAAACAGCTCACTAATGTCAGCATATTATTTGCTAGTATTGTCTCCTGCTGGATCTGTTATTCAGTATGTGTTGCGGGAACGGAATGATGAAAATTTTGTGAACGTGTCTACCCTAAGTCATAGTTCTTATTGGTCGATGCATGAAGTCAATTCAAGGTTGCATGTTGAGGCACTTCAGAAATGGGATGTCTGTCATAAACGAAACAGAAGAGACATGGGTGATAATGTGGAGATATATGGTGATCATTTTCGAATGGGGATAAAGAAGGGAACTAATAATATTCTGTCTGCTGGTACCAGTGTAGACATGAAAACAAAGCATAACTGGGAAGAAAATCAGCATATGTACTTATCAGAGGTTGAGTTGCATGTGCATGAAGCTGGGACTCCACTATGGGCAAAGTCTGAGGTACTTGTGTGTCCCCTGGTTTTAAACTTAATGAACTGGTTTCGTGGCATAATTGCCGTCTCAAATTTTTACTGCACTTAAACTACAGATATGCTTTCGAGTGATGATGGGTGAGAGCGCTAGATCATATGATAGTGGTAGTTACTATGGGGAAGTTGACATAGAAAACATCACAAGCCATACAATCGAGGCTAGGTCTAAAGATCTGGTGCCTGTTTTTAACAATTCCCGAACACCAATGTCCCAACAGCTAAGGTCGGACCCAGTTCTTATTGCTTTTCAAAAAATCCTCAGTATCGAATTATGAAATATTCGGGTGACCTTAGCTGATTTTCCTGCCATATAATCTTTTTTTTTTCTCGTTTCAGGATAAATGCTTCTGTTACCAACCAGTCAGAAATACTGTACCAGCAGAAATCAAGACAATTACAAAGTGGAAGGCTTTCACACACAAACCATAGTTTCCTGGATTATGATTATGATAATCATTCAATGGCCGAATTTCCCAGTGGCATCAGTGACAATTGTTGGAAGCAATCCATGGCAAATGAAGGTTTTGTAAATAACAATACACATGACCAATTTACGAGGAATGAACATCGGTTTGTAGATAGTAACGAAAACTTGAAGTTGGAGACCCATCTCGGGCTTGTAGACAATACAAAGGAAATCGAGGATTTACTCTCATTATAATCACAATGGAAACCTTGAAGGTGATATTAAGTTTCCATTCAATTGATAGATGCTCCAATGGTCCATTTTATGGTTTAAGTATGTGCCTGATAGCATGTTCTCCTTATGCTACTTGTTGACTGATTTTCTCCCGTAGTTTAGTTGACATTATCATTTAATCTATTCAGGCATAGTCCCATTTTATGCTGGAACATTTCTAACTTTCTAATTGGTGAGCAATGAACTTACATCCTCTCTGATGTAATACGCATATCATAGTGATCATATTTTCTTCAGGCAGCATTTATTTTCGTTCTCTTAATTCTGTGTTTAAATGTTTTTTCCTTTTATTTGCAGGTTGCCACCCAAAAACTCAGGGGCATACAAACTATTCTTTCATTCTCGATGGGGGTTATTAACTTACTTGTCCATATTCGTGATACAATTTCGTCTCTGGTGCTTGGAAGTTGTAATTTCATTCTCAGCAATGTTTGTGCTCAAAAAACATCCACATGAAAGCATCTCTAATTTGTAAATATTGACAGCATCTCTCTCTGTGTAGTCTATAAGGATTGGTATTGATATATATTGTGATTGATTGTTTATGCTCAACTAACTTTGACTTGAGCAACTATATATACTTATATTTGTAAGGAAAAGCAGTTAATATCATCCTTATCTTCCATTTCCATACTAACCATATGAACAAGGGTTAAACAAAAGGCCCATCAAAATATTTTAACCTCCTTTTTGTTTCCCACGCCAGGCGACACGTTACTTGTTCCTCTGCAACAAGCATCTAAGAATATGTTCTTCTTCTACCCTTCCCAAAGTTGCAATCAGCATATCTGATTTAGTATCGAACCACTCTTTCATCCGTCAAAAAGATTCATATTGTGAGCGTCGGAGACAAACAAAAGGTAATCCTCCGTTCAATTCCGATCTAAATCAGGTCAACTCCTCATTCAAGTCGCTGCCGTAATTAAATACCATCGTTTCACATGCTTTTCCACTGTATTTGCACGTCTGGCTTCATATATAATTTCGATCCATCAAGAAAGGTTCTCTCGCCAAGGACAGAAGAGCAGAGGGCCAGAGGCTACGAATTCCGGCGATGAATTCCGGTAACCCTCCACGAAACGACGGCGAGAAGTCGGACGACGGCTTCGTGGCGGTCAACGTCGCCGAACTCGGCGTTGCAGTCGACCGCCCTCCTGCAACTCCACTAGTAAGTTTTACTAACTAGTTTTGGATTAATCTCTGCTTCCTTCCTTCCTTCCCCCGCTTTTGTGCTTTCGCTATAATCCAAGTTGGGATTCTCCTTCGGTGTGTGTGTGTATGGTTTTAATTCCTATAACTAATTAATAATCTATTTGGATTCGGCTTAATTAAAGGCTATGTCAAAGAGCTTGTCGAGGAAAGGAGGACCACCAAGAAGCGCCGGCGGCGGCGGCGGCGGAGGAGGAGAAGCTGTTTCCGTCCTCAATTTAGGTGAGTCGTCGTTCTCAGACTTCTCGTTCCTTGATTGATTTCTCGTTGCACCTTAGAAAAAGTCGTTAGCTTCACGGCTTTGTTTTGCGATATGTGGACATCTTTAATTTTCCCGAAAGTTTATATTTTTATATCTTGGAGTTTATCAACAAAACTGACGTGTTCCTCGGGCGTCAGATGGGTCCGGCGTGAAGGACAAGCCGATCTACGTGGCCGTCGAAGGGGAGGCCGAGGTCGCGGCCACGGCCACGGCCACGGCCGCCATAAACAGACACAGACGAGCTCCCACCGGGCGGAGGCCGCCTGCGTGGAGCGATCCGAGAAGAGTGCTTTTGGTCTTCGCTTCCTTGTAAGCTTAATTTAATCTTCGATTTATTTTCCATGGCCTTTTTTCCTCTTCAATTATTCAACTTGAATTTGGTTTATACATTTCGGTATTTAGCTTTAGGAGCTTCACAAGGACTCGACCTTGAAATCATAATGCACCATCTTTATGAACTGCATAAAGTTTCGCTTTGATTTTGGTTTGATGTATAATAGGTGATAAAAGTGAGATGTACGGGACGATAATAATAATAATAATAGTTTCTTGTGCTTGAAGCATTAATCAAATTAATTAATTGAAGTCAACTTAAATAAATTACAATAAGGGAAAATTAGTGAAATTCTCCAAATCGAAATTGACCTTTACATGCAGTTTTCACTTGATAAAATCTTTGCATGCACTCTCTGATGCGATTGATAAGATGATTTTATGTATTATTTTTTTATCAGTATAAAAGAGTAAAAATTTAGTATACATTGTAAAAATTTGAGTATAAATTGTTTGAGATTAAGTACTAATTTAAGAAATTTGAATATTATTTGAAAAAATTTGAGTATACATTATTTCAGTGTATAGTAATTTTCAGTATACATTATAAAAATTTAAGTATGATTTGATTTAGATTGAGTATTATTTAAAGAAATTTGTGTATAAAATTTAGAAAATTTGAGTATGCAAGGTTGCATCAAGATCATGATAGAGGGGTGACCACATCAAAATCTTCACAGGAGGGTCACTGAAACTTTATACTCAAATTTCTTAAATTAGTACTCAAACTCAAGCAATTTATACTCAAATTTTTATAATATATACTGAATTTTTACTCTTTTATATTGATAAAAAAATAGCACTCAAAAATATCTTGTCAATCATATCAGTGAGTGCACGTAAATATTTTATCAGGTGGGGACTGCATGTAAAGGTCAATTTCAGTTTGGGGAGTTTTCTCCAATTAACTCATAATTTTTATTTTTTTTGATTGGAATGGCAGTTGGGTGTCTGTTCTTTGTGATTGGACAGACCCCGTTTACGGTCCCCAGGATCACACGCGATGCCCGATGACACAAAGAAGAAGGCGAAGGTTTGGATCCGTCTGATTTATAGTTCCTGCCACGGTTATCTCCTCTTGAGTGTCTGTTCTTTGGTTACCAAGCTTTTTACAGCTCCTACGCTTAGATTCATGGCCCTTAATTTGATGGTTATCCTAACCTACTGTGCCTCATTATATTATAATCTTGCTCCACTATTATCTTGAATGTTAATTACAATTAACCGAGTGGAAAGGATTATGAAATACAGAAGCTGTGTTCCTCGATCGATAGCCTTTTTAATTAATAGACGTGAATGTTAACCAGAAATCACTTGGACATTGGTGCATGCAGGTCTTGCATGGGGACGCTGATACTCCTCTACTTTACTCTCGCCATTAGCAGGATGAACACCGGTACCATTGTCGACGACGATTCCGGGTGATCATGGCTCGGCTCAGGACTCCAGACCAACACTCGTGGCCCACTTCACAACTCTATTATTATTATTATTTCTTTTTCTTTTTTGCAGGATAAAGAACCATATATAGAAAACGTGTTTGAAATCGATCACGCTTGAATCCTATTCCACTTGTTGCTTGTGTGTGTGATGGACCAAATCTAGATATCGATGTTGAAGATCGATAAGGGACCCACGAGGAGTAGGCACGGCCGCAAGATAAGGGATTAAGAAGCTGGTAGCTAGGGCTTGCAGAAGGAGATTTCTTGAACGGGTAACAAAGTCACATGGAGATTTTAAAGAACAACGTGCCTTGTGTTGTGTTAGTTGTAGTGGGAAGAAAGAAATTTGTATGTCAATTTCCTTACCTACTATGTTTTGGTGATTGTATTATATTGGTGGTTTGGTGATTCCCTAGCTACTAATTTAATAAATAGTTCTTATTGGGGAGACCAGAGAGTTTCTTCTGTATGATGCTGAATATTATAAGCCCAGGTTGGGTTTTAAACTGTAGTACAGATAACGGGGCACTATGTCACTCTCTAGATGTTTACATAATCCATATACAATTAAACATTCAAAATTAATCACCAACTACCAACAACGGGTGGAACAAACCCATTTCAGCAAAATTTGGCACTACAATATATACAGCAAATATAGAGAACTATACATTGTGTTGGACTATGTACAGATATTTACTGAGTCATTCTTAGTACCGTTTGGAAATGCGTGGCATGGAGCATTTTTGTTTCCTGTCATGATAAATCCTGACTATAACAGCTGCAGTTTCTTCAATTGCTTTTCCGGTAACCTCTGTATAGTAATTGATAACCAAGAAAAAATGGGCATTGAGATAACTAATGTAAACAGGAAACCGAACCTGAATAACTAGGACTTACCAATCACTGGCCATACTGGATTCTGTGCAAATATTTTACGGGCATATTCCAGTTCCTCCCTCACATGATCCATTTCTGAATAATTGTTTCTCGTCTCACTGTTAAAACCAAGGCTTTTAGCCCTTGCTTTTCTAATGGTCTGCAGAAACACTGGGTCAATTGTCAATCCAAAGATCGTCTCTTGATTTATCTCAAAAAGTGTTTTTGGTAAGTTCACACCCATTACTATTGGGACATTTGCTACCTTATACCCCTTTTGAGACAGATATATGGACAACGGTGTCTTCCCGGTGCGGGAAACACCAACGAGGACAATGTGAGCATGGTTCAGGTTCTGGGGCTTTGCTCCATCATCTTGTTTGATTGTGAAATCAATAGCTTCAATACGCTTGAAATATTCTGCAGTTAGAGGAGCTGTTCGTCCTGAAGCACCTCGAGGAATTCCAGAAGGAGCAACACCAAGATGAGTAGCGATGGCCTCAGTCGTGGGGCTGAGTATGTCAGCTGATGGGACACCCCAATGCTTACAAGCATGTTTTGCAGATTCTGCCATGGCAGGATCAGCAAGAGTATAGAGTACTAAAGCATCTTCTCTAGCAGCTTGCTTTATGATCTCCATCAGTCTATCCATATCTTCCACCTAAAGAACAGACACATATATCATCTAGAGATAAGTCAAAGTTGAAGATAAAACTGAAGGCAAATTAAACATTGCTATTTCTATTCCTTATCCGCAATCCTAGCAGCAAGAAGATCCCAAAATCACAGATATGAACTTTGAGTTGCACATGGTATTCGACTGTATATGATGTAGGAGTATCACTTCAAATTCGATTATTTAACAGCGCAGACAAGAACTTTGAGTTGCAACCCCATCAGTTGATCAAAACTCCTTGTGCACATTCCATCAAACATGTTAAGTGATCAGTGAAGCACTAAGTTTCCTTAACAAGCTCACGCTATAGTCTTCCCTGTATGAAGGCTGCATAAAAGATGCTCGAATGCATTTTGAATCAACAGAACAAAGATGAAGCCTAAGGTTTAAAGATTGCTCCTTTCGACGGCGACGCTTCTTCTTTCTCGCGCCGCATGGTATTGGTATATAACTAAAGAATGCACAAACGACATAAAGGATGGACGCACCCCGGAGAAGAGGTGAGTGTTGACAGGGCAGCCGCGGTCGACGAGGCAATGCTCGAACTGTCCCAGCGCAGCGTTCACGGAATGCTCAGCCGTCCACCCCGTTCCGTCCGAAACCATGTAGATGGCCTTCCCCTCCATCACTTCGCACCCATCCTCCTCGTCCCCGTCCTCCTCGATCCCTTCCGCGGCCACGATTTTCCAGGCGCTCGCATCGGGAGGCGGCGACGAGGGCGGGGGCGCCGGCGAGGGCGGCTCAGCGATCCTTTTCCGGAGGGAAGACCAATCGATCCGGCGGCCGGAACGGATGGACCGCGCGCGGGACCAGCGATCCAGCTGCGTGCTCACGCGCCGCGGCGGCGGCGGCGACGGCGATTCGAGGCCAGGGTCAACCGCTCGGCCCGGTTCCTCCTTGGCCTGGACGAGGCAGGAGGAGAGCGGAGATCTCCGTTTGGGGATGAAACGAGGGCTCCACGGCGGAGAGTGAGGCAGGAGCAAGGGAACAGGGCAGAGATTGGATTGCAACATGAGAGAAACGGGACTGATCGTGTGGATTTCCTTTCCTTTTCCTTTTCTCTTCTCTTCCTCTTAATTTATATTGATCGTCGGTTTCAAGATGCGGCGGCGTACGCTGACGCGTTCGAATCCACGCCAACAATCTGAACGATGAAATCTAGCAGTAACAGATAGGCGTGCCAAGAAGCTTGGAATTATAAAATTAGAATCCATATGATCTTTGTCTAAATGATACAACTATATATATAGTAAATGAAAAGAAAGAAGGACGACGGCAGCGAGCAGCATCACTACCCCGGAGCTAACAACACTATGTCGACGCACTGCAGATGCTACGGGAATCCTCTCCGGCAGCGCGCATTCCGCTCCGTTGAAGAAAACTCTGGTGGGGAACCCGTCGCCCTTCACAATGTCGATCCCCGGCGTCTCCTTCTTGTTGAAGGAAATTACTGATTGCTGTTTGCCAGGCACTCTCGGGTCGACCTCGGGGTTCTTGCCGTCCGTTTCGGCGATGAGGTAGTTGAGTCCCTCTAATCCCTGAAGGAAGAAGGTCCTGTTGATGACGCCGGGGCCTATCAGCTTCGTGGAGTTGAAGGAGTAAGCTCTCTCGTAGCCACGGTAGGCCTTGTCCATCTGCACCGCCACGAACCAGTCCTTGAAGTTGTAATTTTCCCAGTTGAACAGGGTGATTCTGGCCGTCCACCCCTTGCGGTAGTTGGACACGATGTGCCAATTGATGCTGACATCGCAGTTGTCGGGGCAGGGCATCCGCCGGGGGAGTTTGTAGTGTTTGATCTTGGCCCAGGCCTTGGTCTTAGCCGTGCGGTTCTCGGCGGGGACGAGCAGAGCTTCCGGTGGCAGAAGCAGAGCGCGACCGTCGGGATTGCAGGACCGGAGTTTCGAGTTGTCGTTGCAGCCGCAGGCGCAGGTGCCGCAGGGGATGGCGGAGTCGTTGTAGTGGGCGGAGTAGGAGACGCAGCACTGGGTGGTGCCCTTCTTGGGGCGGGTGATGTTGCAGACCACCTGCCAGCTCGCGATGGCTTCCGACTGAGTCATGAGCCCGCTGGGATCTGGGAATTGCATGGGGCTCACCCGGAACGGCGGACCGCAGACGTAATTCGGGTTGAGCACGCCCTTGATCTTCCAGTTCGCGGGCGGGTATAAGGCGGTGCGGTTGAGGTCGGGCGGGATCTTGTAGACTTGCAGTTGGAAGATGGCCTTGGACTGCGAACGGTCCATGATGGGCGGGAGCAGAGTGCCGTTCTTGCAGCAGTAAGGCAGGTTACCGATGTTATTGTCCTTGGCGCGCTCCGGAGGGAGGTCCACGATGGTGGGCTTCGTCTCGCAGTTCATGACGTTGGCGAAATCGAGGCCCTGGTAGAACTTCCCGGACTGGCCGTAAAAGCAGTCGGAGGTGTCCTTCCGGAGGGTGTAAGCGCCGCGCATGCCGTAGATGAACTCGCCGCGCTTCCACTCCCAGGTGAGGTTCCAGTTGTCGAGGCGGCCGAAGGGACTGTTGATGTCGATGGTCACTTGGGCCACGTAGTTGCTCTCGTACGCCTTCAGCACGTCGTAGGCGAAGGTGAGGTCGCCGTACCGGCGGGGGAGCAAGTGGTGGCTCTCCGTCGTCTTGTTGGGCTTAAATTTGGGGTCTTTCACACAACACACGTACATCTGCGTCACTACAATGGCAATTGGCATCAACGTGACCACCTCAAAGAATATATATATATATAATTAATGGAGATTGCAATTTAGACAAGATCTCGCCGATGTTTTACTTTTCTTAGTGGGGGCAGGGCACTTGTAGCCGGGATTCTTCAGCTTGATCGTCTGGGGCATGGGCGTACCCGGCGGCTTCACCCCGAACTGTGTCCCCGTTAGGTCCACCACCACCTGGATCTGCGACATGTCCCCCGCCGTCTCGATCGAGGTCAACAGGTCCGTCTGCGGGTACCCTGACAGGGTGGTTCCGTTCCCGACGTGCGCCGGGAAGTCAGTGCCGTCTGTGATCACGGCTCCTCCGACCGACACGAGGATCTCGTCGTGCTGGAAGCCAATGAACATGCTCCAGGCCTGGAGGTCCTGCGCCATGGTGTTGAGAATGACGGCCTGCGCCTTGAACGCCCATGGCTGCGCCGAGGCGTTCTTGACGCGGGGGAACTCCTTGGTGCGCGAGATGAAGTTGTAGGTCAGGAAGGCCCCATTGCAGATCTCCTGCTCCTTGGGCGGCGGTTGCGTCACCTCGTCGTTGTAGTCGTAGTCCTGAGCGCGCGCGCCGGCCGCTAGGCAGAGGAGCAAGAGGGCGGCCGACGGGAGAACAGGGATCCGGGGCGGCATTGCGGATCTGACCCAGCTCGATCGTAATTCAAGGGAAGATGGGAAGAGAAGAGTTTTGATCGAGGAAGGAGAGAAGAAAAGGAGGGAGTGAGAGGAAGACGGAGTCCAGCTCCAACGGACGCATTTGGCGGGAGCGTTTTAACGGTTTGTCGCCAAATAAAATAAATAAAATATATAAAAAAAAGTGAGCAAGTATTCAAACTAAATTCCCGGATAGATAAAAGTATTGAAAATATAAATATTTAATATTCCTAAATTTTCTAAGAATGCCTCTGGTATTATTATTATTAAGTATTTAACTGTTATATTCTTTGTTTATAGGTGGCAGATTTAAATAGTCTTGTTTATGCAACGCTGTGATACATTTTATTTCTCCGTGACAGTCCCTAGCATTCTCACTTGTCCCATTAATAATTTTATGCCTATTCTCCAAATGTATTGAAAAAAGGCACTAGTTGTTCATGCACTTCGTACACAGCAAAATCAACTCAGATTTCAGAGGGCTTAAATTATATCCCAAGTACAGTAAGATCTTCATGTACATTTTTCTCCATTAATTAGTCATTCTAATAGCCACGATGATCAAACTCGTCTACATCTACATGTATGAGAAGAAAACACTTAAATCTGATTGGAAGTGTCAGAATCATCTGG
Source organism: Boesenbergia rotunda (assembly GCA_024364735.1). Lineage (NCBI taxonomy): Eukaryota > Viridiplantae > Streptophyta > Magnoliopsida > Zingiberales > Zingiberaceae > Boesenbergia > Boesenbergia rotunda. Next base: position 448,559 of record JAGFNQ010002687.1, read on the forward strand.
GCCCTGAGAGCTCAATAGCTTCGATGATGAAAGACGAGGCTTCATTAGCACCATCAGAACTTCTGGAGGAGCTGCAAGACCTACAGCAAGTTACATCCCCATGAGTTTCTTCAGTTTGTTCTGCTGGCCCAGCAATAGATTCAAGTGTTTTAACAACTTCAGACATCTTCGGCCGAAGGGCAGGATTCGAAGAAGTGCAGAGCAGAATAACCTCCACAGCAGTTTCAAGCTGAGCAGAATTAAAAGCATCGTTGAGATCCTTGTCAACCAATTCAGTGTCTCTCTTCTCTTCGTGTAAAGTCTTGATCTGCATTAGGCATTGGTTCACCGATTAATAGATAAAGACCACCAGACGGGTAGCAGAATAGCTACTAGGATAGCAGAAATTGCATAAATGTGTGTAAGTTATCATACTTTTGATAGCAAATAGTGTCAAATAACAAACTTAACAGTAAAACATCTCATTGTATTTTCATGCACTATTAAATGGGATGGCGTGAACAAATGAGGTAGGATAAAACAATTGTCAGAATACACTCACCCAGTCCAGAATCATTCCTTTCTGGGAATTACCATTTCCAGAACTCATGGTCTTTTGGCCCATGATCAATTCCAATAGTAGGATGCCAAATCCATAAACATCAGTCTTCTCGGATGACTGCCCAGTAGAGAGATACTCTGGAGCAATGTGTCCTACGGTGCCACGAACTGCAGTTGTGACATGAGATTCTCTCCTATCAAGAAGTTTTGCCAATCCAAAATCTCCTACCACCGCTTCAAAACATTCATCAAGTAGAATGTTTGCAGCTTTAACATCCCTGTGAATTATTTTCGGGTTACATTGTTCGTGCAGATATAAGAGCCCTCTAGCAGCACCGATTGCAATTCGTATTCTCTTGTTCCAGTCCAAGGATGGTTTACTATGAGAATGATCTGCAGACGGTTAGATGAATGAAACCCATGTACTGAGATGAATGGACGGAAAAAGAGCACAAACTTTTAACCAAGGGACAATATCCCCGACTAACCATAATGCAAAGTATTATACTCTAAATCATGCAAATCATTTAAGAATAATCAAAATATAATTGTACGGCAAAAGAATTCATTGCATGTCCAACGAGAGCAAGTGAAGTGAAAATAATGTAGATACATTTTCCTTGAAAGAAACAGAACTAATTCTGGAGCTAGAATTTTTTTTCCCGAGGAATTCGAAGCTAGAAACTTGATAAAACCATCTGATAGTGTGGTTTACTGACTTATATAATCGTTCCTTATATCCCCATATCTCAAAACGACCAAAGTAACAAGACTACTGACCTCTTAAGCAATCAGCCACGCTCCCATTTGGCATAAAAGGATACACAAGCAATCTCTCATTTGTGGTCATGCAAAATCCATATAGTCGGAGTAAATTCCTGTGCAGAGCTAGGCCAATCATTTCAACTTCTGTTTGGAACTGTACTTCTCCAGTAAAATTTGGATCCTTTAATCGCTTCACTGCTACCACAGTTCCATTTCTGAGATGGCCTTTATAAACAACTCCAAACCCACCTTGGCCTAAGACAAGTTTGGCACTAAAGTTTTTTGTTGCGATTTGTAGTTCACGGAATGGGAATCTCTTCAAATGTCCCATTTCAAATTCATAGTTCTGATCTGCAGAGAATTTAGTAATATGAGTAACCAGTCTATCTTCATGATCACAAAATAGAATACTGAAAGATACCATCTCCAGCAAAATTCATGCTCCATTTGCAGCAACGTAACCAGAAAACAAGCAGTAGCAAAGATAATATTAAGGTACAACCAATACTTAAAGGGATTGCAACTGCCAACTGATGGTTGTTAGAATGTTCCAAATCTCTAGTTTCTGCAGGATGAATAAAAACCGGTTCAAATCTTTATGATATGGTACAGCAAGTGATAAATCCAGATAAGAAAATGAATTACCATTACTTGTTAGCGTTACAAGTGCACACCCATGCAAATGAGAAGTGTTACAGAGTAACTTATTACCTGCAAGACTATACATTCCAGAGAGAGTTACAAACAATTCATTAGTGATATCTCATATAATATTTGCAAGAGAAATGGAGGAAAACAACCCCAAAACACCATTCTAGCAGACCTGTCATCGTCAACATCAAACTAAACTGTGTTTGCCCCAACTTTTGAAAATGGCTACATAAAATTTATTCCTCAATTGAGCTCTAAGCAAAGTATATCATTAATAATATGCAAAATAATTAAAACATTTTTTTATATATTGGCTAGTGCTGTCTTGGATATTTCTCAAACTCTCAAGATCTACCACTCTAATAAATTCAGATCTTCAACTATACAATTAATTTTTCATTTTTTGAATATGTACATACTACTTAGTTTATTTTCTCTCAAACTATACCAACTAATTGAGCTACACTTAATTGCCCCCGATATTAGTTTTTCTAACCTTTCCATCCATCTTAGCATTCTTATCTTTGTTGCATGAGTAAAATAAACTTGTTGTACATATTGCTCCTAGCAACCCACAACTTCAATTAATCAACTATAGTAAGTTGAACCACCGTCCTATTCCTTACAAACTTACCAACTCAGCCAAGATGTACAATCCAAGATGTAAATGGAACAAGGTAGTTTCATTAATTAGGTTAAATTTCAGCCATCTAATATTTGTTACAAGATTATAAGCCACTCTTTCTGCAAGCCACTGCTTACAAAGGTTGAAACAAGATGAGAAACTGGAGTAATAAAAAAAACACCACATCTAGTTGCCTAGATCAGCATCAAGATTAAGATTTGATGGAACATGCAATTATAGCTTTAATTTATCTTACAATAAGTTATGCAATGCTAACTTAAGAAATGTTACATCATATTTAAACATAAGAAAGTTAAATAGCTAACAGGCAACTGAGCAAATTGCAATATTTTCAATCTTAAACATAGCATAAAGTGCAATCTTTATTTAACTAGAGAAAACTTGGCCATAGAGTTAAAAATTAGATAACTTTCATCGTAGTAGTAATTTTTAAAAGCCTCTCGAGAAACAAAATGACAGGTGACAAAAATTATATAATATCTGGATTTATCATGCTCACCTGTAATCATTTGCAAGTATCTTTGGGGTTGGACCAGTTAAGTTATTGAATGATACATCTCTGCAGTAATTATACATAAGATTTACTTGGGAATTAAAACAGAGGTGTAGAATAATCTAAAAAGGAACATACAAGAATAAGAGACCCGAAAGATTAGCAACTGCTTCAGGAATCTGACCAGACAAACCATTCCGGTTAAGTCGCCTGAAGAACAGCAAAGTAACAACAATTAAAACATTAAGGGCAAGAATAAAGAACCTTACATTTCAAAATTTCACACACATGTAAACTAACTGAGAGAGAAGCCCAAGAGCACTTGGAATTTCTCCAGTGAACTCGTTACCAGAGATGTCAAGGGTCTTCAGCTGTGACAACTTTCCTATTTCTGGAGGAATAATACCTGATATTTTGTTATTTTGCAATAGCCTGAAATCAAAGATATTTTCATCATTTGGACAGATAGTGTAGTTTGATGTAAAGCCACAACTGTCTATCTACCTCTCTTCTCAAGTTATTCTACTAAAAATCTTAGGTCATTTTATGAAAGGGCGCACTTAATGTTTGATATTTACCAAAAGACACGTCACAAGTTTCGAAATTATATTGGTGATCTTTCAGTGATTACAAATTAACAATGGTATGAATTATTTTCTAAAAGCAGAACAAATTCAATGGTAGCTAAATCATCATAATGGTCTTCTAGTGGTAAAATTCTAAAAGTAAAGGCATGATTGAACTCCTGGGAGAATCATCAATGCAAGACAGTCACATATTGTCATTTTGATCATTGAAAAATCTTAAAACATCTTAATCATCCTATAGCAATTAAAAAAAAAAAAAGGCCATGTACAGACTCTTAGAAGCATCCCAAATAGTTGTCTCATATTGTCACTGCGATTATGACTATGAATGATTATTGAAGTGTTTTAGCCAAACTACCTTGATAGCCTCCTATTGGCCAAAATCAATGGGGAAAAGGTATGAATGGATCCATGAGAACATTATGAACATAATAATGGTTTCATATTGTCATTTTTACCACTAAAAACCAAAGACCATCAATATATATTCTTGTATAGGAAAATAATGAAAGGTGTTTTGGCTGCTGCAACAGCATAATGGTCTTTGAGTGGTAAAAAATATAGGAGTATCAGATAAAGAATATCGTTGATGATGCTCCAATAGTTCATTCATATCCTTACTTCTAGATTTAGAGACGTTTGAACAAATATAGTGTTTTTTGTCAAAAATATGACCCTTGATAAGATAGCAAAAATCTTAGCTATAGCTTTGCAATTGGCCTTACGTGCAAATGAGGTCCAGGGCAAACTTCTATATTTCCTCAACATTTCAATTATTAGAAAGATCTAATTCAGTCTGTCTTCAATGCTTGCCATTTCGCTAATCTTTTCTCTGAGATGCTAAAGATTAGTTTATTTTTCTTTTTTTGTATTTCTTACAAAGTTTGCAGGTGACTTAGGTTGCCCATGCTCGGCGACAGCGTCCCAGCCAAGCTATTACTCGCCATTTCCCTGCACTCCCAACGGCAAAGAGTCAAGAAACCCTAGCTGAAATGTAAAACACAAAGGGGATAAACAACAGAAGAGCAGCCCCATACAAGGAGATGACGAATCCATCGGAAGAACAGCCGACCATGAACCACGTGCAAGGGTCGACTGAGTTGATGTCCCAGCCACCCATCACCCCGGCCTCATCTCTCATCCTACTCTTCACCGACATCAGAGCCGCCACTGCATTCTTCGACCGTCACACAAAGGAACATTTTTGCCAGTAGAGGAGCAAAGCGACTCGATTTACCTTCGTAGTTAACGCCTTTGGGCGAAAGAAGAGGGTCGGAGGAGCGCGCACTGTGAGCCGAATGCAGGATGAAGAGCGGAATCAACAGATAGTGGTAGTTCGCCATCGAGGGCGGCAGCTAGGAAGACGGTCGTCACAGTAGCAAAGTGATTGAAATGAGGAGGCTCTGAGGTCTCCGTTTCCAGGAATCGCTGCAGTCGCTCGGCTCGAGGCCTCGTTCTCCGCGCGAAGAGCTAGAGGGGATTAAAAAATGGGAGACATTGGAGAAGTTCGTCAAGATCTAGGATAATGAAACAGGGAGGGCTGATTGTAGGCACTAGGCAGGGCAGCTGGTGATTTCATGGAGAAAGGCGCCGGAGGCGTTGGCAGACGGTGGCGGTGTCAGATTGCGGCATCGAGATGCGGGAGCCATGTCGACGATGGCAACACCGCCGGATCAAGCTTTTATTTAGTTAAAAGCTATTTTTATATTCACATTCAAAAGATCTCCGACGAATTTCTTCCCACTTGATCTGCATCAAAATTCAAACACAATTAATCAACTTACAAATGAACTTTCTTGTCTTGGGTCGAGGATCTGAACCACCATGTTCCTTAACTCCTTAGAGAGACACCAGAAAGCATCTGGGGCCAGAGAACAAAAAGAAAGGCAGAAAGAATTTACAACCTAACTCGACATTTCTGTTTCTACGCTACTCTACATGTTTGTATAAGACCGGACGGACACTTTGAGAATCTCAATCTTCACGGCGATGGCCACGCCAACACTGAATCCGAATCCGGTCGACGTTGGGGATCGAGGGACCATCGCATCGTTGATGTCACGAGAGATCGAGCACCTTCGACGGATGAAACTAGATCATGATTTCGCCAAACAGAAACACAGCCAAGCAAAAGGAAATGCGCCATCGGTAAAGAAGAAAAAGAAGGACAAGCAAGTGGCAACTGCAACCGACGGACGGTTCCTTCCAAGCATGTGTTCGACTGCCGACGTTGTCGTTGTTCATCAGGTTAAGGTGGAGAAGATGGCCGGAGTTAGGTACCAGAACCTGAGAACATTGGCCAAAGGACTAGAAGAGTGACAAAGAATATGATTTGGAAAAGCTTATTGCAGTGGAAAAGCTTCATCGTGTCTTAATTTTTTGTTGAACTAAGTGATCCGGGCGAGCGGTTTTTTATCAGGGATGAGAGCCCGGTCGGAGAAAACCCGGTTCAACCCGGCTCAAGAACAACAGAGGCCGGGGCAGGCAGAAGCTCGAGTCGGAATCAAGTTCACCCTAGGCCATGCTCTCGAGGCTGACCTCCCAAGGTCAAGCGATCGAGGCTGAGCTCTCAAGGCTGACCTCCCGAGGTCGAGCGATAGAGGCTGAGCTCTCGAGGTTGACATCCCGAGGTCGAGCGATCGAATCTGAGCTCTCGAGGCTGACCTCCGAGGTCGAGCGATAGAGGCCGAGCTCTCGAGGCTGACCTCCCGAGGTCGAGCGATAGAGGCCGAGCTCCCGAGGCTGACCTCCCGGGTCGAACGATCGAGGCTGACCTCCCGAGGTCGAGCGATCGAGGCTGAGCTCTCGAGGCTGACCTCCCGAGGTCGAGCGATAGAGGCCGAGCTCTCGAGGCTGACCTCCCGTGTAACGCCCCAAAATTTCCATTTTTGGTTTTTAAAGTCCTTAGAATTATTTAGAAATGGTTTAGAAATGTTCTAGATATTTTTAGGAATTTTTAGAGTATTTTTATGGAATTTTCCGAGTCCGTTTGGTATTTTTGGAAAAAGAAAAATAAAAAAAGGAAAGAAAGCCAAAAAAAAGAAAAACCACTAAGGGGCAGCCGGAGATCGAACCCGCGACCACCGCGCGACCAGCTGGGCTAGGTATCAAGCACAGAAAAGAAAGGAGAGACAGATATTTAAGTTGTAGTTAGGTCAATCCGCCCCATAAGTATAAATAGGTTATTAAAGAGAGAAGTTTTATTTTCTCTCAAACCCTCTCCCTCTCCCAAGGTTGCGCCGACCCCTCTCCCTCTCCTCTCTTGTGCGCACGCCACCCCAAGCTTTAGAGGGCCGGCCAAGACTTTTCTCCAAGAGATAATCTTATATTCGGGATCCCCGCGGCGAGAGGAACGCGTAGACGTGAAGAATTCTCCGGGATCTCAAGTTTCTCTCGAGTCCTAGACGTCAATCTTGGTTGTAAGTCCAAGATATCAATGTAAGTACTGCTCACCTGCAGTAAGAGGCGGTTTTTCCGCAAGAATTTCTTAAAAGAGATATTTCTTTTAGTTTTTAGTTTTTGCATGTGATCTTAGTTCATTATATGCTTATATATTTTATTGAGTGTCCTATATGAGATTAGGGACCAAGAAAAGCTATGAGAAAAGAAAAGAAAAGATAAAGATAAGAAAAGAAAAGGCCAAGGCCTTAAGAAATCCCCAAAAGTCAAGACTTAGGGATTTTAGCACGCAAGGTGCTCCAGAAAATGCCAAGGCATTTACAGATAAGAAAGAAAAGAAAGAAAAGTTATTTTATTTTATAAGGCCAGTACCCGGCGTCCAAGGGCGTCGTTAAAGAAATCCAGGTGTCCAATTCCAAGGTCTTGGCCCTGGTAGACCAAGGTCTGCTCTATTAGAATTGGTGGCTCGCTACCCCAACCTTTTAGGGAACGCGCATCAGATGGTACTTACGTCTTCAGTGGATCCAAGTGATTATTATTTTCAAGTATATGCTTTAGCAAAGTTTTCGAAAGTTTAAGAAAGTTCTCAAAAGTTAAAGAATAGCTAAAGTTTCAAGTTGAGCCAAGAAAAGTAAAATGAGATTTATTATTGCTTGAGTATGCATGTTTTGAGCTATACATGTCCTTAGTTTTCTTTCAAGCATATTAGTATCTCATATGATGTTCAGTTTGATCTAGAAGCATGTTTGCATATTTCGAGTTTTTGTGAGCTAGATAGTACTTACTAAGCTTTATGCTTATAGATGCATTTCCTCTTATTGCAGATAAAGGTAAAGGCAAGCAATTCTGAAGGAAGACGACGAGGCGGTGCTGAGTAGAGTGTGTGTGGTGGCTGATTATGGAGAGATCTTTGAGACGAGACAATTTAGTTATTTGAATTGAAATGTTTAAGTTTATTCAAATTTCAAGTTCTTGCTTTATGGAGATTATAGAGTATTTGAGTTTTGGATAGTTTTACATGCTCAATTTCTTAGAGTAAAGATTCCATGTCATTTCATTTAGCATACATATCCTTATGATTGCATTGGATGAGTAGAAGTGTGAGTAGTTAGAGATATTGATACTTTGTTAGAGAAAAAGGAGTTTGTGCCAAGATAGTATCAATTTCCCTTTGAATCAAGTTTTTATTGCTTAAAAATGTTTAGAAAAGTTGCAATCACATTTCATAATGCATTAGCAAGGTTGTAGAACATGTATTTGGCATTATGAATGCATAGGAGTCAAGATTGGTACAAACTCTATTGTTAAAGTTTATATAAACTTGTTTAGTTTATTTTCTTCCATAAAAGTCCTAAATTCAAGTTTATGGATTCGTTTGATTGGCTAAATTATTTAGGAAACTGACATAGAGTATAGAAATGGTGTCGTAGTTTGATATGGCTCGAAACTGAATGAATGGTGGACTTAAGAAGCAAGAGCCGAAAACCTGTAATTCTGATTACAGGCGTACCAGTCGACTGCTACGTCACCAGTCGACTGGTACGGGCAGTTTGAGTTGGGTGAGGTTTGTTTCAATAAGTATCAACTACGAGTTTTGAGAAGGAAAGTGTGATATGGTATCATGCATGACTACTTAAGTTAGAATACAATTGTTAGAAGAATTTAAAAGAAAAAAAAAATTTCCGCATTTTTAGTCATGTATCAAAAGTAGAGAAGTAGAGAAGTAACGATCCGTCTGAAGCAGAGAAGGCGGGTCGCTACATCCCGAGGTCGAGCGATAGAGGCCGAACTCCCGAGGCTGACCTCCCGGGGTCGAACGATCGAGGCTGAGCTCCTGAGGTTGAGCTCTCGAGGCCGAGTCCTCGAGATCACGCTCTCGAGGCCGAGCTCTCAAGATCACGCTCTCGAGGCCGAGCTCTCGAAGCCGAGCTCCTGAGTCCCGAGATCACGCTCTCGAGGCCGAACTCTCGGAACCGAGCTCTTGAGGCTGACCTCCAGAGTCTGAGCTCCCGAGGTCGAACGATCGAGGCCGAGTTCTTGAGTCTCATTCCTCGCAAGGCCCCGTCAAAACTCTCCGTTAAGAGGCGCCGTCATCATCTGACGTGGCTGCCCAACGTTAATTAGGGGCAGGATCACGGGCTGACAGACTGCCGTGTCAGTCTCACTCCGCCGCTAAGACAGCCACTTACTTAGCTTAATCCCTAACTAATCTTTAACAAGATGTGACAGTTCGCACGCTGGAAGACCTTTTCGCCCCCTATATAAACCCCACAGGTGCCCCATAGAAGAGATCGCTGCCATTTGCAACCGCACCACTACATTAAGAGTTCTGTTTTGGTCCGACCTCCCAAATTACAGCAGACCGAGTCGACTTGGTTAGACCGAGTCATTCGGAGGAGAACCGATCTTCGCTTGTCGACAGGATCACTAAGAATAAAGAATCAGACGGTACCTGCATACAACATCTTCTAAGGATCAAATATTGTCCACATACAGCTAACTCTCATGAGTAGGTTAGTAATATCGAGTGCAAGAAAAATCATAAACTAAACTATTAAGTGATGATCAGTAAGTACTTCCTTGGCACTTTATGCCGAAAGAGGAATTGGCCTCACAGCACTCTGTATCCGCTGGAATGCTATCTTCACCCTCTCCTTAAGATTGTCATCGTCACATTCCACTTCGCCATTCTTTCCATCAAGCCGTGCAACATTCCCGTCAACCGTGACGATCAGTTTTCCTTCCTCTCCAACCTTGACATCTCCAAATAAGGAAACAAGTAAACTGTAGAGTACTTTATGAGCCATTTTCTGTGTCTCCTCCTGTGTCTTCTCAACTTCTGCAACAGCTGTTACCTTTGGACCTTCTCGACTAATATTCAAGATCATAGCTACAACAGAATCAGATACCATATCGCTAATAGGATCAGATGACCACTGCATTGTCAAATAGTTCTCAGATTCCTGCCGTATAGTCACTCTCTCATGCACGATTAGTGTAGGCACATCAGGTTCTTCAATAGGAGCCTCAACACTCTCGTATATTTGCTTTAGTCTGTGTTTAATAACTGAAAAGGCACCGGAATAAGGGATAGAAATTCGCTGGGTAATGTTCGCAGTGGACAGCTGAGAGAAGACATGGAGGTCGTCTGGTGCCATTATCTGATATGTGAAACCCTTCTTCACTAGTAAGCCACTAACTGTTTCTCCTACTTCTGGTGTTTTCTCAGCTAGTCTTCCAATAGTTTTAGCCATTTTCTCAGAAGTGAAGTACATCTCCACTGACTGGCAGTTTTTTGGTGACAAAATCTTTATATTTTTATCAGCAAATTGAGCAATTAGCTTCTGTTTAAGTCTTCCCATCTCATTGGCTTCTCCATGTACAAGGATTATGTTAGGTGGCATAAGCTCATTCAAGAAGGCGCTTGTCTGTGCAAAGTCGGCATGGGCCGAAAAGGAGATATAGTATACTTGCATGTTAAGAGGAGCAGTGAGACCATTCATGAGGGTGACTTCTTTAGGTTCATAGGTGATAGTTTTCGCTAAGGTCCCTTCGACAACATAACCAGGAAGCACACATGCATTTTTCTTATCTGCACACCATCTATCAAATAGTTGCCTTGAGAGACCACTTTGTAGACCACCTGGACTTGCCATCACAACTGAGGGACCAATATCATCAAAATTCTCAATGCTTTTCAAAGGATTAATATGTTTGAAGTCAAAGGGGTTTGAAGTTGCAAATTGGTTCCTGATCCTCTCATTCATTGAATTTATGTAGGTCTGATAGACAGCCATGCATCTTTTAGCAAGGGGTGAAGCATAATATATGGGTATGTTATGGAGCTCTGGATGATTTGACCAGTACTCATCAAGGATGAGGAGCAACTCCTGGGCTCTTCCAAGGGCAAAAGCAGGGATGAGCACCCGACCACCTTGGGAGATTGTTGAATGGATAACATCAGTAAATCGCTTCTCCCGAATGAGGCGTGGTTGGTGTAGCTGTACACCATAAGTGGATTCTATGATACAGATGTCAGGAGAAAACTGTGGAATTTCAGCAGCTCGGAGATGACGATCCTCGTCACGGGAGTAGTCTCCAGTGTAGAGGATCCGAACACCAGCAATGTCAACCATGAACATGGCAGCACCCAAGACATGACCAGCAGTATAGCACCAAAAACGAATCCCATTGACTTCCAGCGTCTGGTGAAAATCAATGACCTGACATGGAAGTAATAATCATTCCAAAGAAATATTCAGTAAATATAAGATCCTGCAAATATCTATCTATCTACATGCAGAAGTAAAGATACATAAAATATGGAATGAGAGTTGCATGCAGCAAAGGATAAATGCCATCCCAAAGATGCTTAGGGCACTTGAGTTCTTACTCTCGACATTAAAATGGCAGATACATAGCTAAAAACAAATCATTTTTTATTCATACACTAAAAACTGACAAGAAAATGTACACTTCTAGGATTTCAGAAAGCGTTTTCAGGCAGTGTTAGCTGCATAGAGAATGTGTAATATGGGGGCGCGCACACACAGAGTGTTTATAATTACCATCTAAAGTGTTTATCACTTGAAGTTAACAACTTGAGCACTTGCAAGTTACAAGCCATCAAATAGGCAGCTTGGGATTTAACATTTAAGTCAATTTGGTTTGATCTAAATTAGTTTAGAGTTAAATAAGACTTTTAGCCTGAATATGTAGTCTGCATATGCACTTCATAGCCTAGAGGGGGTCACATATCCAATATGCTATGGGGTCCCCTTCCAAATCCATCAACACAGTCACATAAGCTCCCTAAATGATGACTTTTAAAACAACTTTCTCTTCATCCGCATCAAACATGATATGTGTGCCAACCTAAGACGGTTTCTTGTTATATTGAAAAATACAAATGTCATGAAAATCTCAGAAACAGATTCTCAGATGTTTCATCTTCTTTTCAGGTCTTTCATCTGTAGTATATTTATGTCATTCTTCCCTAACCATATTTTTTACGTTAATGCCATTCATATTTGCAATTAGTTGTTTTTTAATTTGGTTAAAGCAATTCATGATTTGTTTCACAAGAGAAACACACCCTTAAAACAATAACAATTCATGGAAGTAAAAAAAATTCAACTAAATCAAAGTACTCAACATGGAAATATATATATACAATTTCTACACAGATAACAATAATGTATGCAAATATTTGGTAAAGAAAGTGTATGGAGGTCACAACATTAACATATTTATTGTTTTGAGGGGTAATATAGACTATGATTTTATCAAGCATACCTCAATTTTGTCCATTGAACGTAGAATGTCTTGCTCATCAAATAGCATATCCTCAACAGAAACTTTGCTCACTTTGACATAATCCGACAAAAGAAGCTTGTATATAGCTTTCGTAGCATGTGTCATAAAAACCCGACCTTTAAAAGTACTCTGTAAATAGAATTGCTAATATCTAAGCATGCAAATTCATGTCAAACGGTAGCATGAATTTTATTAGAAAAAAAAATCACCTTCTCCAAAAAATATGGAAGTGATGCAGCATGATCAAGATGAAAGCTGTAAGTTCAGGAAAATTCAATCAAATTAGATCAGTTTGATCCCAACAGTGAACAAGCAGAAATCAACAACTAGAAAAAATGTATGTTTTTAGTATGAGCTTAAAGGGACTATATGAGCTAAGACTTTCTAGATCCAGTTTCTCACAAGTTCATTAGAAGCTGTGAGTTAGCTAATATCCAGCATAACTATATTTGGAAATGAACATCACTTGGAAATACATAAAACGAAAAAAATCATAATCTATTGAGACAAAATTGGACTTTAACATCAGATGAAAATGGAACATCTTTGTTTTAAAGAGATTGGCATCAGCAGATACATCCAAGCTGATCATTTATATTATTAAACTAAGCCAGTGACGTTACTAAACAATGATGAGGAAAAACTGCAAGGGGTGACTTATTCAATTATTTTTTTTTGCGAGATGATAATCAGCAGGTGAAAGGAGGTAACCGAGGAGCAATAATAAACTTTTTTCTATTTTTAAACTCTAACTGAGAACACTGATAATTTGGTGCATTCTAATAGCCTAAAAACACCACCCAAATGTTGAACCTTTATGTCGTGTTTTTTTTTTTTATTTTTTTATTTTTTAAGAAAAGGCATTGCAAATGGGAAATAGTGCATACTGCGTGACGAGAAGCACATCGATGGTTGAGGGGTCGATCTCGTCAAAATAAGGCAACGCAGCCATCCCAGAGTATCCGGGGTGAATCCCGCAATCAAACTGTCAATCAGAACCAATACACAAGTTCAGATTATATTCTACTGCACAGCGACAAACGCATGAAGCAATGAATCAAAGGCAGCGGGGAATACATCATATACAAGCAAAAATAGACAAGGTTACAGCTTTCTACCAAGATATTCTTTCCTCTGTAGGACATATAGACGCAGGATCTGCCCACTTCATTGCCCGCCCCCAGCGGGGTGATGATAAGCTGGTCGTCCTCCCTCGCCGTCGCCGACGGCATTGAATCCTTCCGCTTGAGAACCGAACCCATCCCTGTCACGGCGGACGCCATCTCGGCGGCGACTGGACAACTGCGAGACCGACGAAAGAAGTATTTGCTGATGTCCCACCACTATTGCTAGGGTTTTGAAGCAGGACGGCTGCGAGTGTGGGGACGACAGGTTGGGAATGAAAGCTACGGGTCGGATGTGCAACTTCCATCCGACACCCGGTAAGCGTCGTATTGCAACGCAGAGTGTAGCAGTTCGGATCCGAATCAAACTTATTCATCTAGAATTATCAAATCAAAGAATTCAACAGAAACTGATATTTTTTTTTCTTTATAAAATAATTCACCATATTTTTGATAATACTCTGGAAAAAATCAAGTATTCTGTGTATCAATAACTCGAAACAAATAAGATGAATAATTTTTATTTTCGTTTTAGATTATCAAGTGATTTGGTAGACGTTATGATTGGTGATACAACCTTGATGATCAATGTGTTATCATAGGAGACTCCTGCAGGTCTTATGGCCTAAAACTAATTTGTAGCCATGGTGCTTGTGCTTATGCTTGGTTGGAGCCTACTTCATGAATCTACGGCCTACGCATATACATTTTTCACTTCTTATTTGTGCTCTCGTAGTGGGGCCTCCAGAAATGACTCCTACATTCTCTTGAGCAGCATTACCTTGGTCCTCACTTTCCTCATCTATGACAAGAGCAGCTTGACTAGGTAGCTCGGGCACTAGTGCTTACCAATCGACATTGAGGGGACCTTCTCTAGGAGCCCTTCCTATCTTTGATTTCTTTTATTGCTTGGTGGGAATCTTTAGTGCTAGAACCCCCAGTGGGCCATCTGACTCATGTTATTAATGTACTGCCGGCAGGCCTGAGTGTTGTGGCTCCCCGGTATGATGGTGGAGCAGAATGATGGTATCCATCAGCGTGGTTCGGAAAAGATGTCTGAGTGGCCTCTGCGTGTCGGACGTGGACGAGTAGTGAAGTTGGGATCGGATGAGTCAGCCTAGGTCCCCTCGGAGGTCCGAATGGCGGTGGAACTCTTCACTCGGGAGGGAAGGTCAGAGCAAGCGGCACCTCTTTCTTCCAAGCGGCTTTGACTTTTTCGACATTGATGTACTTGGTGGCATGCCCCAAGAGGTTGTTGAAATCCCTAGAGCGCTTCCTTATCATGGATCTGAAAAAAAAACTCCATCTAATAGTCTCTGCAAAAAGACGTTCAACAATATTTCGAGATAACAGAGGGAACATCCATTACAGTCTGATTGAATCTTTTGATATAGACTCTCAGGGTCTCCTTCGGTCCTTGCCTTAAAGCGAACAAACTCACGTTGGTCTTGTGGTATCGCTTACTATTGGTAAAATGTTGGAGGAAAACTTTTTTGAATTTTTCAAAGCTATGAATATACTCCGGAGGGAACCGATCAAACCATCTCTCTATCGAGCCAAAGAATATTGTCAAAAATACTCGATACTTAACATCATTCGTGTATTAGTGGGGCAAGGTGGCATTCTCGAATTTTCACAGATGATCTTCAGGGTCAGTAGCCCCTCCCCGCATACTCCCCGATCGATAGCTTTTGAAAATGGCAAGGTAACTTATCCTTCAAAATTTCTTACGAGAAAGGTATACTCAGTCGCTCGGGCGAGTTGCGTTCGATTGAAGACTTGCCTTTCTTTTGGTCCTAAGCGGGAGTATTCCCTAGGGCCCCTGAGTCCGCTCGACTCTAGCCGCTCCTTCAACGTCCTATCGGATGAGAGCCCGTGGAAATTGCAAACGATGCTCAGGCCAGGATCCATCGTCCATATCTTGTGGTCCCATCACAAATATTGCTGGGGCATTTGAAGTAGGGAAATTAATTGTTTGCTTCCTTTATGTTCTAAATATTCTTGTGACATTGTTGAATATGGAAAACTAAGGGGGCGTTTGGTTTGTGTCATTTTTCATTTTCATTTTCTAGAAAATCACATTTTCTAGTTTTCTAGAAAATGAATTTTTTCCATTCTCCGGTTTTCCAGAAAACGCTATGCTTTTTTCTGGAAAACAAAGCAGGAAAATGCAAACCAAACATGTTTTCCAGAAAACCGTATTTTCTACAGAAAATGAAAATGGAAAACAGACAGGAAAATGCAAACCAAACGCCCCCTAAGATTTTTTTTTTCAAAATGCCATATAATTATTAAAAACCAACAATTTCTCTCAAAATCCTCTCCTCTCCCATTTCGTTATCGACGTCGTAGCCCAAGCACGCGGAACCCTAACCGTGCCGCGCGAGCTCCTTCTTCCTCCCTCAGCCGGCGGTGACGCCTCCTCCCTGCAGGAAACCACAACGCCGACGCCTCCCAACCATCTATTTCGCGACGTCGCGCATCGCGAACCCCCGATCCGCGAGAGCTCCTTCTTCCTCCCTCAGCCGGCGACGATAGTCCCTTGCGGCAGGCGAGCCCAACCTCGCTAACTGTCCCTTTCGGCACTCGATTCTGCCCTACTACCCGACGCCACAACTCCTCTTGATGTTGAATTTTGTTTGGAATTTCAAATTTATTGAAGAAAGTTTAGTCCCACATTGCTAAGCTATCTGAGTTGGAATGTCTTATATATGAAGTCATTCCAACCATGCTTAGATGGCTTAGGGGGACCTACACGCATGCGCGGGTTGAGCCCAAACCAGGTGGTTTCAGGGGGTCTGGGCCGGAAATCCATAAACCGGGCGTGACGCACGCGATTATCGCGCGCAGGGGGGGTGCAAATCCCCAGCCCGTGAGCCTCGCGCTTGCGGGCGGCCCGGTTTGGTTTTGCAGATTTCGGTTCGGTTTGATTCCTAAACCAATTTGGTTTGGTTTTATTTTTTCTTTCCTTTTATTTATTCTTTTATTTTTTTTTGAGAAACGCCTTTCCCAGCGTCGCTCGACGCGACGCCTCGCGTGGCGTGGCCGCGACTCCTCTGCGAAGAGGCGACAGAAGCCTCTTCGGATCTATAAAAGAAGGGAGGAAGAATGTAGAATTCACTCACTGCTTCTCCTCTCTTCTTTTCTTCGAGCATTTTCTGTTCTCGAGCGTTTCTTCGGTTTTCGGTCTTGAGGCTTCGCCTTGTGCGATCTGAGGTTGTGTCTGAAGGCAACGTTCGTCTTGGAGTGCACCTACGAACGCCGCGTGGTTGTCGGATCTTGGGGGAGTTTTGCCGGGAGCCTTTGCACCGTAGGGCGGCAATCAATTCTCTAAGGACAGTCGGCACGCCGGCGCTTCAACCAGATAACTATTTCTAACTCAGCTCTTTTTCTTATTAGATTCCTGCATATCTTTATTTATTGTCTACTTAAGTGCCTGCTTTATTATATTTTTTACAATCTTAGAGAATTGACTGTACCTAAGTAGACATGTTAAATATTAGAATGTCGGGGTCTGATGAGGCTAGCGCCAAATCCGAGAGGTTTTCCGGGCAAAACTTCAAACGTTGGCAACAACTAATGAAATTTTGGCTTACTACGCTGGGGCTTTTCTCCGTTATAGAATCGGATCCTCCTTCACCTGATGAAGAAGAACATGCCTGTAGTGCTTCTACTGAGAGGTTTAAACAGAGGGATTATCTCTGCCATGGGAGAATCCTGTCCGCCCTCTCAGACGCACTATTTGATGTGTACTGCTCTACAACCTCGGCCAAAGAGTTATGGAAATCTTTGGATAAAAAATATAACTCCGAGGACTCTGGTTTAGAGAAGTACACTGTGGGGAAGTTCTTAAACTTCAAAATGGTTGAAGGTAGATCTGTCATTGAGCAAACCCATGAATTTCAAATTTTGATTCACGGGCTTGCCGATGGAGAAATGCCGATACCCGAGAAACTTCAAGTCTTGTCTATCATCGAAAAGTTGCCTCCGAGTTGGGAAGATTTTGGCATGACACTTAAACACAGGAGAGGTAAAATCTCTCTTGAAGATTTAATGATTGCCTTAAATATCGAGGAAGAACATCAGAAGCAACATAAGGATGATGATAAAGGGATGCCTATGGATTTTGCTCCAAAGGCAAATGTGGGGTCTCTTCTGACAAGAACAAGTTCAAAACCAAAAAATGAAAAACAAAATGAAACTCAAACCAAAGGTTCAGAAGAAGCATGGGACTAGACCGTGCTGGGCTTGTGGACAAGTTAGACATTTTGCCAAATTCTGTCCTGAATGGAAGGACAAGAAGAAGAACCAAGGCAATGTGCCCAACACCAAGGCGCAGGTCAATGTTGTGACTAACACCAGCAATGGGTTCGTTTCCATTAACCCCGAACTAAATTTGATTTATCAACCCAATGAGTGGTTAGTTGATACAGGTGTTAATGTACACTGTTGTGATGATCGCTCTGCCTTCCTTACTTATCAGGTAATTGAAGGCACTTCCGTAACCATGGGAAATCATTCTGCAGCCAGAGTGTTAGGGATTGGACGAGTTGACTTGAGATTTACCTCAGGGAAGGTCCTGTCACTGCATGATGTGCATCATGTTCCAGCGGTCCAACGGAATTTGATTAGCGGGTCACAATTAGTTCGTGTTGGTTATGAGCTAAACTTCAAATGTAATAAAGTTGTATTGTTACATTTAGGAACCTTTATTGGAAAGGGTTACCTTAATGAAGGTTTATTTAAACTCAATGTTATAAATACGATTATTAATAAAATTAGTGATATTGGTTGTTCTTATAACATGAGTCTTATAATGTGTGGCATAATAGATTAGGACATGTTAATTTTCAAACTATAAAAAGGATGATGAATCTTGACATGATTCCTAGGCATGCCATAAATGATAAGAAAAAATGTGAAATTTGTGTGCAATATAAACAGCCCCGTAAACCCTTCAAATCAGTTGATAGAAATTCTAATATTTTAGAATTAATTCATACTGACTGTTGTGAGTTTAACGGTTTCATAACGAGAGACCATAAAAGGTATTTCATTACCTTCATTGATGATTACTCTCGTTATTGTTATGTTTATTTGCTGAAAACTAAAGATGAAGCTTTAGATAAATTTATGATCTTCAAATCTGAAGCTGAAAATCAAACAAACCAAACCATTAAGAGGATAAGGTCTGATAGGGGTGGAGAGTTCACCTCAAACTTGTTTCAAAAATTCTGTCAAGATTCAGGTATAATTCATGAGGTCACTGCTCCATATAGTCCTCAATCTAATGGTGTAGCAGAACGCAAAAACCGAACCCTTGAAGATATGATTAATTCCATGTTAGACAGTTCTGGGTTACCCAACTTCTTGTGGGGGGAGGCTCTATACACTGCTTGTCATGTGTTAAATAGAGTACCTATGAAGTCAAGGGATAAAAGCCCATATGAACTTTGGAATGGTCGAAGGACAAGTTTGAAATACCTTAAAGTGTGGGGGTGCCTTGCAAAAGTACTAGTACCTGAACATAAAAGGAAAAAACTTGGTCCGAAGATTGTAGATGATGTCTTCTTGGGTTATGCTCAGAATAGTTCTGCATATAGGTTTCTGATTATTAAATCAGAAATTTCTGGAATAGATGCAAACACTATTGTTGAGCTTCGTGATGCTACATTCTTTGAGGATATATTTTCTATGAAGACTAGAACACCTCAGTCTATTTCTAGTACTCCTACTAGAGATGACTCTGCCTCCATAGAGGTCCCATTATCCTTAGTGGGTGTACCTTCCTTAAGTCACTCTAGATTAGATGAATCTAGTGAGTGTACAGAATTGAGAAAGAGCAAGAGGCAACGTGTGTCTAAGGATTTAGGCAAAGATTTTATCACCTATAATATAGAAGGTGACCCTGTGACATATAGAGATGCTATAGCTTCTCCTGAAGCTAAACACTGGAAAGAAACTATTAAAAATAAAATGGACTCTATTATCTCTAATGCCACTTGGGAGTTAGTAGATTTGTCTCCTGATTGCACCACCATTGGATGTAAATGGGTATTTAAGAGGAAGTTAAAACCTGATGGGTCAGTAGATAAGTTCAAAGCCCGCCTGGTTGATAAGGGATTCAAACAGAAGGAAGGGATTGACTATTTTGATACTTATTCCCCTGTTACTAGAATTACTACAATCCAAGTATTGATAGCACTGGCATCCATATATCATCTTGAGGTCCATCAAATGGATGTCAAAACGGCATTTCTTAATGGAGATCTTGAAGAAGAAATATATATGGATCAGCCAGAGGGATATGTAGTTTCTGGAAGTGAGAATAAAGTCTGTCAGTTAGTAAAATCACTTTATGGTTTGAAGCAAGCCCCAAAGCAATGACACGAAAAATTTGATAAAGCTATGCTATCATTTGGCTTTGAAATTAATGACTCTGATAAATGCGTATATACTAAAATGAAAGGTGATAAATCATAAATGTATCATTTTATGTTTATATGTAGATGATATTTTACTTTTTGGATCTAACCTTTCAATTATTAACGAGACCAAGGCTCTCTTAAGTGGTAAGTTTGATATGAAGGATATGGGTTGTGCTGATGTGATTTTAGGGCTGAAGTTGACTCGCTCAACTAAAGGAATAGCAATTTCTCAGGTACACTATGTTGAGAAAGTGTTAGAGAAATATGGTTATAGCCACATAAAATCTGTAGTCACACCCTATGATCCTTCAAAGACTCTCCACAAGAATAAGAGTGGCGTGGCTGTGTCTCAATTAAGATATTCCCAAATAATTGGTAGTCTAATGTATTTGGCAAATTGTTCTAGACCTGATATTTCATTTGCTATAACTAAATTGAGCAGGTTTACCAGCTGTCCGGACAGAACACATTGGGATGCATTAGACAGAGTACTCAGATACCTAAAGGGTACTATATCCTTGGGCTTGTGCTATGGGAGGTTTCCTGCAGTCCTGGAAGGATATAGTGATGCCAATTGGATAGCTGACACTGCTGAGTGTAAAGGCGTTACTGGCTATGTTTTTACACTTGGAGGCGGTGCAGTTGCTTGGAGGTCTGTTAAACAGACGATCATATCCCGTTCTACAGCTGAGGCAGAATTGTGTGCTTTGGATACCACAGTAACTGAAGCTGATTGGCTTAAGGGTCTTCTTACTGAGATTCCCTTGATTGTGAAGCCAATACCTCCTATTTCAGTGAACTGTGATAATCAAACAACAATAGCTCAGATTAGAAGCTCCAAGTATAACCAGAAACAGAAGAGACATGTACGAATAAGATTGAAGTTTGTTCGTGAGTTAGTGTCTCTCGGAGTGGTGCAATTGGACTTTGTAAGTTCAAAAGACAATATTGCTGATCCACTCACAAAAGGACTTGATTCTGAGAAAATCAAGAGATCCAGTAAGGGAATGGGACTGAGGCCTATTCTGGTTTCATGCAACCCAACCTATCTGATTGGAGATCCCAAGAAGTAGGTTCAATGTGGTATAAACAAGCTATAAGGGTGAACCGTAAGCATAAATTTGATTGAGATATAATCTCAAAGTCTCTTTCCTGGATAGATGCTTGACTGCTAGTAAGGATGAACTTAAGGCTCTTAATGAGTTCAAGGTCTTTATGACATGATGCTTGCAGTACATCCTTGGGGAACTCACCTATGTAAAGTGTAACTGTGAGGCCGCAGTGTGGGGGGTCTGGGCAACTCTCCTTAACACTTATGAAACAAGATTCGGTGGCATGACCGTAATGCACCAACCCAGAAGGATTCAACCATCGCCTGTGATGAGTTGTTGCCAATTGATTTTCACATATTAAAGGTTTAAGTTCAAGACTTAGTTCACTTCAAACCTGTGTGAATAAGATTGGTTTACTTAGGTGAAAATTCAAACCGGAAGGTATTTTCACTAAAAGCTCATTACGACAAAGCCTCAAGACCTGTTTTATTATTTATTAGAATTTGAAATTTGTGGGGGATTGTTGAATTTTGTTTGGAATTTCAAATTTATTGAAGGAAGTTTAGTCCCACATTGCTAAGCTATCTGAGTTGGAATGCCTTATATATGAAGTCATTCCAACCATGCTTAGATGGCTTAGGGGGACCTACAAGCATATACGGGTTGAGCCCAAACCAGGTGGTTTCAGGGGTCTGGGCCGGAAATCCATAAACCGGGCGCGACGCACGCGATTATCGCACGCAGGGAGGGTGCAAATCCCCAGCCCGTGAGCCTTGCGCTTACGGGCGGCCCGGTTTGGTTTTGCAGATTTCGGTTCGGTTTGATTCCTAAACCAATTTGGTTTGGTTTTATTTTTTCTTTCCTTTTATTTATTCTTTTATTTTTTTGAGAAACACCTTTCCCAGCGTCGCTCGACGCGACGCCTCGCGTGGCGTGGCCGCGACTCCTCTGCGAAGAGGCGACAGAAGCCTCTTCGGATCTATAAAAGAAGGGAGGAAGAATGCAGAATTCACTCACTGCTTCTCCTCTCTTCTTTTCTTCGAGCATTTTCTGTTCTTCAGCATTTTCTGTTCTCGAGCGTTTCTTCGGTTTTCGGTCTTGAGGCTTCGCCTTGTGCGATCTGAGGTTGGGTCCGAAGGCAGCGTTCGTCTTGGAGTGCACCTACGAACGCCGCGTGGTTGTCGGATCTTGGGGGAGTTTTGCCGGTAGCCTTTGCACCGTAGGGCGGCAATCAATTCTCTAAGGACAGTCGGCACGCCGACGCTTCAACCGGATAACTATTTCTAACTCGACTCTTTTTCTTATCAGATTCTTGCATATCTTTATTTATTGTCTACTTAAGTGCCTGCTTTATTATATTTTTTACACTTGACTCCGTCAAAGGCGCGAGGAGACCCGACACCGGCCACCGGTAGAAAAGTCGAGAGGTAACGGTTAGGTTGCTTGGTCCACTATTGATTCATCTTAATTGATTAATTGATTCGTGAAATAATTAGTGTGATTAATTATAATCGACGTAACAAATGAATAATTAACAACTTAGTATCGTGTACTTGATCGATTAATTAATTAATTAATGTTAAAAATATAAAATGTAATTTTTATATGTTGAGTAAACGTGATTATTTGAAATCGATCTCGCTAATGAGTAATTTATAAATAGGTAGCATGCAATCGATTGACTAATTAATTAATTAATTAATTAATGATCTTGTTGAATGGGTAATTAATAAATTAATGGTGAACAAATCTTTAAGTTGACTAATTAATTAATTAATGATCTTGTTGAATGGGTAATTAATAAATTAATGGTGAACAAATCTTTAATATGAACTAATTAATAAATTTATTAATTAAATCATAGACTGGAAGTAGTTTCTTTGGCTAACTCGAAAATTAATCTAATTAAGGACCTAATTGTGATAATTGGGTTATAAGTAGTGTGATTTATGAATTAATTAAGTAAATATGTCATAGTTAAGATTTATCCTAATGTGGAGTATCTTGTTTTGCTAATTTAGTAATTTTTATAAATAGCTAAACTATGTCTTTAATACAAGACCTTAACTTTGGACTCACGCCGTTGATCGTGGGAGGTTCTTTTCGCTTACAGACTTCTCTATTTAAGGCGGGTACTTCTTATTTGATTATATAGTTCTGGTTACCTTTAAATGCATGGTTACTTTGTTATCTAAGTATGATTATTTACCTTAGATCTATTCTACTTGTTTTTCTACTTGATACTTTTTCCATGCTTGACCTTTGATTAAAAATCTAAATTTTTAGTTATACAATCTCAGCTTTTGATTTCCAATCTGAAAAAGTACCGCTAGTACACATGTACTTTAGAACCATCTTGTAACCTATCTACGGTTTGGTTGACATTAGATAAACCCTACTCAGTAGGTTAGTGTATGTTTAATTACTCTGGTGTGGATTGGATATTTATGTCACTTATTGATTGCATAAATGATCGACTTGATTGGGTTGATGTACATTGATATCATGCACATATTGCAGTATTATGGGGTGGAAGTCACACTCCCCCTTTTGTTCCTAGAGCAGAGATATACTACTCCTGGGGACTTTGTTATAGAGCGACTATGCTTTATCTTTTCTTGGGGCTCAGGATTGAGGTGATTCTCCTGTAGGATTGAGGTGATTCTCCTAATATTCTATCTGCTCTTCATTTTCTTGGGGTTTGGGATTGAGATGATTTTCCTAGCATTTCTTGTCACATATCTTGCAAAGTCGACCACACATATGCGATGTGATGGTTATAGATTATGTTGTGCCCAGGTTAGTTTTGATGTGATCAACAAAGTTAGGTTAGGTCCTATTGTGGTTTTGATCCCTCTGTCTAAATGTGCAGGAGCTTAGGAGCGGAGGAAGTCGAGCGTAAGATGCAATGGACGAGAATGATTGCACGGGAAAGTGAGTCATCGAGCTCGGTGCATCCGAGGTACGTGAAAGCTGCGGAAGAGTACACCGGTGGAGCGAGAAGGACGTGTGCGATGTTCGAGGGATGAGAAGCCGGGAGGAAGGACGCTCGAGGGACGAAAGGCCGGAGTCGGGTTCAAGTGAGCCTAACTCCGGTTGGCCAGAAATTACCCAAACAAAGCGGCTACCAAAAAGTCAACTCTATTTACTTTAACCGAGTCAAAGTTTTGACTTGGACCATATTTGACCAAAATTGTTGGAGAAGCATAGAGGCTTGACCAAAGACTTTGACCCAACAACACACGTGGATAGCTTGCATGCACAAAAGCTTCTACCATTTAAATGATTAACCTTATCTTTTAATCAACAGTTAAGGATTAAATTTATCTACATTCAATTAAAGGATAATTACAATCCTTTAATCGGACAGAAACTTCTACCGTTTAAAAGATTAACATTATCTTTTAAAACGATAAGTTTTATAAAAGATAAAATTTATCTTTTAATCAACGATATTTAAGGATTAAATTTATCCATGATTAACGATAATGATTAATTTCCTTAGCTTATAAATAGGCTTAAAAGTTAAACAGATTTTCAATAGATTGATTGTAATTTTTCTAGCTTCTGTCTTGTGCTACAAAGTTTGTAAAAGACTTCTTCGCCAGAAAGAGATTTTCATAGTGAGCTTCAACTGTCTTGGATTAACAACTACCTAGGTTGCAACCAAGTAATTTCTGTGTCTTAGCCTTTCTACTAGTTGAGTTAGTTTATGTTTATCTTATTTAATTGTAATAATTAATCTAGAATCTTTGTGAACTACACAAAATATTTATTTTTACTTTATAGCGAAAATTCATCCCCTCTTGTTGGTCCACCTCGACCCGACAGATTAGTGTATAGGGGTGACACATACTTTTGCATCATGTGCATACGATGCATCTTGCACATGTTTGAGCTTTGATTGTTGTATTTGATTGACATGCATAAACTTATAAGATTTGCATTGGTTATTTGACTTGGATATATTCAGTAGTACGAGCAGCTTATCGACTTGGTATGAGGGTTTCTAATCATGCCCCGTTGATATGCTTTTGCATTTGTTGTGTACTCTACTTTCCTAAGACTGTACACCTTATTTCTATATGCTTTAGTTACCTTGTTTATACCATGCATTTATCTGTTCACTATATCTGCAGAGTTTGACCCTGTACTCACCACCGCTTGCTTTTCTTTTTGTTTTAGGTAATAGATAGTTGTATCTCGTGCCACAAGAGAGGATCCATCTGCCGTCCCTCATTGTCGAGTTTTCTAGTTTGAGTTTGTTTGTTATTTTTCTAGAGATGTTATTTTATTTCCGTAGTAGACGTGTCGATATTTTATTGTTCAATTGTGGACTTGTACTTATGTCGTGGACTTTTGGTAAATTTGTATTTAGTTTACGGAGTTTATGTTATTTATTAATTATTAATGGAATATTAATAAACTGCGTGATTATAATGTCTGGTTATTTTTAGTTCTACCGTCGTCAGTCGTAAGTGACTGTGCTTATTATATGTGTGAGATTGATGTATATAAGTTTTATATTGTCCGTCATACATATGAGTTGTTGCCCGATTTTCGAGCAAGCATGGACCTCTGAGGGCGTAACAGACAAGTAACAGTAGTTATCTTTCCAGCATTATCCATCGTCACATCTCTAATTAGGTATAGAGTTCCTACAGACGGCACCAAATTTAATCCTATAGGAGAGCGACGAGAGATGAGATGTCAGTGATGTGGAGGAAATGCTGACCCCAAGAAGACCTATGAGCAACTAAAAAAGTATTCAAAGAAGAAATGCTAGTGGTAGACTGGGGGAGGGAGGGTCCTAGTATAGCTACTACGACACTCAAGTTGGAAGCAACAAAAGGAACCAAAAGTGAAAAGAACTAGTTGCAGAGAAAAAATGGAGAGCATATTTGCAATGTAGAGGGGGAAATCCTAATTAGAACACCTTTCTTGATTTTCACTCTAATGAGATGTTATATTAAATATAATGAAGTTGTCAAATCACTATATCATATATACGGAAGCGATCATATCAACACTATACAATGATTACCCATATATGAGATATAACCCATATATGAGATATACTTCTATTTATTAATAATAATGGTACCTTGGGCCCTACCTCCTTTAGGGGTTTTGGGATGCGAGGCCTAATGGGCTAGCAGGATGGTAGACTTAATGGGTCATCCGCTTGATGGATTGATCAGGCTTATCCTTTCGACCATCGTGGCTTATGGTTTACTTGGGCCATCGTTAGTCTAGGTGAGGCTTCTTCCCTTTATAAGCTATAGGGGTCCGATTGGATGCATTCATCTTTGCAGTTCGGTCGACCGTATGCACTCAGCTGTCCCCAAACAAGCTTGTCTAATGGCTCTCGTGGTGCTCTCAATCGACATGATCGTTCGTCGACCTTGGTTAGGCCCCTTGAGCATCTAGCCGGTCTGGTTGTCCCAACCCAGTCGACTATCAACAAATGACGCTTTTCCTAAAAATGTCCTCTTGATTAGGGGTCCGATCAGACTTATCCCTCATTGGTGTCCGGTCGGTCATGCCCGCTTGACTACTTGATGGATCTTGACTTTGACCTCTTGATCTCCACGTCAGCCAACCACCCTGACCCTCCTTTTCGAGGGGCCGCCAATCCGACCGGATCATCAAACTTTTTTTACTTTCTTGGATTGAATTACAGCTTAAGAAATGATTAAGATAGATCATTACTTGTATTACAGATCACGTGAAGGACGAAGCTCTTTATTTCTTTCTCACCTAGGCTTGAATTACAGATTACTTGCAATACTTGTTCTTTGCTTTCCATTTAACCAAATGCACTAGACGGATTTGAACTCTCACTTGCAATACTTGTTCTTGTTATTTTTTTTTTCCCAGATTAAAAAAATACAAAAAAAGTGTCCTTGTTATTTTTTCCCAGATTAAAAAAATACAAAAAAAAGTGTCCTTGTTATTTTTTTCCCAGATTAAAAAAATACAAAAAAAGTGTCCTTGTTATTTTTTTCCCAGATTAAAAAAATACAAAAAAAGTGTCCTTGACCATTCGTCTTTACCCAGCCCATAGAATTTTGCTGACAATCACGACATGTAGGCCACCAACTCTAAATTAGTTGTTTAGATTCAGACGTCTGTGCGATTTTGGACAAAAACTGAAGCGTAGGCAGTGAGTTCATTTCGAGCTGCACACCCTCGGTCGTTCACAAAAATGTATAATTTATTGTGAAGAAGACACCTTCGTACAAGTAATTATGGACGACCTTACAAGAACCATCCACGACTTGGGACAATTTTTTTCCCACCATATCAATTCTCCCTTGGAATCTCCTCAAGACGTGGATGATCATGCACCATCCGCTTTCGTCCGTCCCTGATCGAGTTCATCACCGGCGGACGTTGACTCCGTATCGCGTACGCCAAATGCTGATTTCATCCATTAACTCACGGTCTTTGTTAATTAGCGGGTGGAATATTCAGAAATTATCGATCGGTACATGTTGAAGGGAAGGAGGATCGGTCGCATCTGACGCCAACGTTTTATTCATTTATACCGAATAAATATCTCCACTAGACGGGTCGAGGAATTGTTCTCCTCCTAATTGGCTGCAGCATGGCCGCCTCTGACCTCTCCTCGCCTCTCTTGGCTTCTTCCGAGCATGTGCCGCTGCCGAAGTCGACGTCGCCGCCTCCGGAGGGCGAGGTGAGCGGCCATCTGGAGAGCATCTTGAGCGACGACTCCCTGTCGAGGGCGCGCCGCTTGTGGCTGGGCACGCTGGTGGAGATACGGTTGCTCGTCTACCTGGCGGCGCCGGCCGTCATGGTCTACATGCTCAACTACGTGATGTCGATGGCCACCCAGATCTTCTCCGGTCACCTCGGCAACCTCGAGCTCGCCGCCGCCTCCCTCGGCAACACCGGAATCCAGATTTTCGCCTACGGTCTCATGGTGATTGTTTAACCGAAATTCCTTTTCCTCTGAATCGCTCAACGCTCATCGATCGTTAGATAGATGTGTGCATAGTTCATCCAGAATTTAACAATTTGTAAATTATATGATCTTGTTCATATGTTTTCCTTTCGTGCGTGTTCAATGGATAACTGTCTGCTCTGTTTCAAACTGCAACAATTTATCTGGGTTTTGAGCATCCAATGAATCACTGCGCAGCTGGGAATGGGGAGCGCAGTGGAGACGCTGTGCGGGCAGGCGTACGGCGCGCACAAGTACGAGCTGCTCGGTGTGTACCTGCAGCGATCGACGGTGCTGCTGATGGCCACCGGCGTTCCGCTGGCGGTGATCTACGCCTTCTCTCGCCCCATTCTTGTCCTGCTGGGGGAGTCGCCAGAGATCGCCAAAGCGGCGTCCATATTCGTCTACGGACTCATCCCGCAGATCTTCGCCTACGCCGCCAATTTTCCCATCCAGAAGTTCCTGCAGGCGCAGAGCATCGTGGCGCCGAGCGCCTACATATCCGGGGCGACGCTGGTGGTTCACCTGGCGGTGAGCTGGCTGGCGGTGTACAAGTTGGGGATGGGCCTTCTGGGGGCTTCCCTCGTCCTCAGCCTCTCCTGGTGGATCATCGTGGCGGCGCAGTTCTTGTACATCGCCACCAGCCGCCGGTGCCGGGCCACCTGGACCGGGTTCACGTGGCAGGCCTTCACCGGGCTGCCGGAGTTCTTCCGGTTGTCGTCCGCCTCCGCCGTCATGCTCTGCCTGGAGACCTGGTACTTCCAGATCCTGGTGCTCATCGCCGGCCTCCTCGATAACCCGGAGCTCGCTCTTGATTCGCTCTCCGTTTGGTAATTAAAAATTTCATGGAATGTGGATCGATTCAATCAAGCCGCCGATTTAAATTTAACTTGGATTTGGGTTGTTTTCATCGTTGCTGCAGCATGACGATTTCTGGCTGGGTGTTCATGATCTCGGTCGGATTCAACGCCGCGGCCAGGTCAGTGATCACCATAAATCATTAAACAAAATATACTCAATTTGACACCGATGAATGCCGCGCGCGCAGTGTGCGGGTAAGCAACGAGCTGGGCGCCGGCAATCCAAAGTCGGCGGCGTTCTCGGTGGTGGTGGTGACGGTCATGTCGTTCATCATATCAGTGATAGCGGCGCTCATCATACTCGCCCTCCGCGACTACATCAGCTACGCCTTCACAGAGGGCGAGACGGTGGCGCGCGCCGTCTCCGACCTTTGCCCCTTGCTGGCCACCACCCTCATCCTCAACGGAATCCAACCCGTCTTATCCGGTAAGTAACCAAGATCAGTAGCACCCATCAAATTGTGCAACGCCTTCACTGATCAGACAAACTTACACGGGACTTGCAAAATTGAACTGCAGGCGTCGCTGTCGGATGTGGATGGCAAGCTTTTGTGGCCTACGTCAACGTCGGCTGCTACTACGTAGTTGGTGTTCCACTTGGTTCTCTCCTCGGCTTCAAGTTTGGTCTAGGAGCCAAGGTCAATTTGATCTTTGCATCCCAAATTATTACTTTCAATTGAATCATCAAAAATCAATAGATTCCTCTCCTCACTATATATCAAATACTCTTGTTTTTGCAGGGGATTTGGGGAGGCATGATCGGTGGGACCTTCATGCAAACGCTTATCCTCATTTGGGTCACCTACCGAACCGATTGGAACAAGGAGGTAATTAACTATCAATCTTAACAGTTGATTAATTAGTTGTTATTAATTATGTTGTTGGTGGTTAATGCAGGTAGCAGAGGCTAAGAAAAGATTGAACAAGTGGGGGAACACACAGGAGCCCCTTGTATCCTAGAAAAAAAAATGATTAACGAGGTTTTTTTAATTTCGGGTGATCGGTCTGGTCTCATGGAAGTTTCTCATTGGTCGTCAGGATAAATTGGAATGCGCTCGTGGTGGCGGTCTAGAAACCTAACGTCCCAGAATAATAAGTAATCAATAAGTACTGATTTGGTTAACTGCCTGTTATTTATCAGGATTAATTTTTGATGAAATGTGGTTGTAATCACGTCCAGCCCGATTAAACAATACTGTAGCTCTTTGGCTGCTTTTGCATTTGTTCAAGCACTGAATTGTACACCATTAGCTAACATAACATATTAGACCATGTTTTCGCAACAAAACAACAAGAACAGAAGCCGAAACAGCTAAATGATGCTTGTATCGATGAGATGCGACTAAATAGAGGTCAGAATGAATCCCCCGAGCATAACGCGATTCTTAGCTCTTCTTCGACATGACGTCTACTGGATTGTACTTATTATCACCCCCATTTTAAAAACTGTGAAAAATAAATTTGAAGAGAAACTCATTGAGTATGATTCCCCCATTTAAAATTATTACATTTTGGTACCCAAAATATTGAGAGTTTCCATGTATATCAAGATAGGTTAGAGGTCAAATTTTTTGTCCCACAATTCTCTCTATGTCGTATCTCATAATTATTGATAATGACTGACGATTCGTTCGATCATCGATCGGACACTATTGGCGGCCTCCCCTCACCGTCCCGAACCAAAGTATAACTTGGGAGGTACAGTGAATCTGTTGGGGACCGCCGCAATTGTGATCTCGTAGGATTCACTGTCGAATCTGGCGAGATTACAATTGCGGTAAGCTCGACCATTTTACCTTTCCCCCAGGATATTTTTTGATTCGGGATGACGATCGGAGGCTGTCGATGATGTCCGATTGTCGACGATTGTGGTACATAGGAACATAGAAAAGTTGGGTCAGAGGATCCTATTTGGATATATTAAGATGGTTAAAAATTATATCCAAATAAAAGTCAAGATAAAAGAGGGTTTTGTATTACCTCCTATTTGGATATATTAAGATGGTTAAAAATTATATCCAAATAAAAGTCAAGATAAAAGAGGGTTTTGTATTACTTGTGCTCGATTGCCCAAGGCGAGATGATTCATTGTTGACTTGTCACCCTCAAGCCGATTTAACACTCGACATTCAATTTAGTTCTCATTCAGCATTCCACACAACATCACTCAGTCATTTCAAATCCCGACTCCTCTAGTCGGTCTGTCCGATTCCATTAGACGGTCTACCCGGCTCTTGCGGCTCAGCTCTCCATTCCAACATCTTCTGCCTTGCCGACTTAACACCCACCCTACTTATCTCCATTCAACCCCGCTGACTCAACGCCCTGCTCAGTTCCATTTAGCCCCCGTTGACTAGGTGCTCTTACCCACAGAACACCTAGCTCATTCTTTTCGGGCTTTTCAATATGATTCTCCTTTACTTAGCGAGCTAGATCCCCTGCCCCAACTAATTCTGTCTCATGGGCTTGAGCCATCATTTGGATTGACAAAACATGTGAGATAGCGCGTGAGATGTCAAAGCAGATAGAGTAGTATGATTATACAGATACAAAGTATGAGAGACATGACTATATGATATGGAGATAACATATCATATAAGGAGATAATATCATTTCTCCTTACTGTTACACAACATACAATTAATAAGGAGATAATACTATGATTATACAGATACAAAGTATGAGAGACATGACTATATGATATGGAGATAACATATCATATAAGGAGATAATAACATTGCTCCTTACTTTTACATAACATACAATTAATAAGGAGATAATACCATTTCAGTAGTGTCATAAGCTCTTAATCATTTAATACACTATAATTTAAAAGTGAAGCAACAACCTCTTCTTGTCAACGAGCACCATAGAATTACCAAATACAGAGTTGTGGCTTCTTTATGCATCAGGCATTATTAGGTTTTTCAGCTTGGGTACCATGATTTATCCTCCAATTTGGTTGGCAAATATGAATAGATAAAAATATCAATAGCCAAAATGTGTTCCTCTATCCAAACAAGAGTAACTGTTATCACTTTTCTTGCATCTCTTGTATGACATCCATGTACCTGAATTTTAGGCATGCAGTACCAAATTTTTTCTTGTTATGTGTTTTGGGGATTTGATGGCTTATCAAATGTCAGAAACCTGGTAAAAAGATCAATTATAAGAATATCTAATGTCAAATCCTAGTTACAAACTATTAGGAGTTAGGATAAAAGTTTATAATTTTAATTCAATGGATTACTCATGTGTTTGTTATTAACTTTCTGTTTAAAGATCACTACAAAAAATATCAGGATTACCGACGGAATTTACTAACGGAATTCCGTCGGTAATAACCATTCCGACGGAATATTATTTCCGACGGAATATTATTTGTCGCGGATAATATTTCCAACGGAAATATCAGTCCGTCAGTAAAATGAAATTTACCGACGGAATATTCCGTCGGGTAATACCGACGGAAATACTTACCCGTCGAAAAATAGCAAGCCCGTGGGGAATAAAATGGTGACGGAAACAGCGTTTCCGTCGGCATTTTTCGATGAAAACTTTGTTTCCGTCGGAAAATTCGGCATAATAACAAGCCCCGGGAATAAAATGTCAACAGAAACATTGTTTCCGTCGGAAAATTCGGCATAATAACAAGCCCCGGGAATAAAATGTCAACAGAAACATTGTTTCCGTCGGTATGTTCCGACGGAAACATTGTTTCCGTCGGCATGTTCCAACAGAAACAACGTTTCCGTCGGCATTTTTCCGACAGAACTACTTTTTCCATCGGTATTTTTGAAATATTCACTGTTTACGTCGGGAAATATCATAAATTTTTTTCGATACATTACCGACGGAATCAAATGTACCGTCGGTATTCCGTCGGGAATTTAAAAAATATTACAATCTTGATATTTTATTTTGTCCAATTAGATACTAACATTACAAACATTTACATACTAACATTGCAATTATAGAACTACATCCAGTACATTCACACATTTTCACGTACTAATAACACAATACATTCACATACCAAAACACAATACATTCACACATTTTCACATTTGACAACAAAATTATAATCTTTCTCAAACAAACATTAACAATATAATATAGCATAACAATATAATATCAATAATCCAAGATATCAACATCCATAAACTATAATCCAAGATACCATTATAAACATACAACAATATCAATATCATAATAATTAACATACCATATCAATATGAAAAGTACAAATATGAATATCCAAATTTAAACATTTACCATACCATAATAGAATCCTAGAAAAAAAAAGATAGGTTAAACTGCATAAGACTATACAAATATTATTACACTAGAGATCAAGTAATAAAATAAAAAGTAAAAATAGATAGGTTAAAACAAAATAACTCAACTGCAACATTCGAATGTCGTTTCCAATGTAAGGATGCCTAGCTGTAAAATAAAGAGTCCTGAAAAACAAATATATAATTTATTAGACTGTAAATACAGAATAAATAAATTTAATATAATTGAAATAAAACACATGTTATAGTTTAACATATACCTCAAAAAAATCTACTCGCCACCGTCTGTTGGGTCTTGAGTATCCTGTGACTCAAAACCGTGTTGCGATGGTTGTGTTGGAGGGGTGAAAGTAGCTATGACCGCGTACATATGGTCCATCAAAGCTTTATGCCTCCGTTCATCTGCCGCTCTCCTCTGATCATCCGCCGCTCTCTTCTGCTCCTCAGTGGCTATCCAATGATCCATCTTCTGATCCATGGAAGCAATTTGGAAGCACAGTTCTTGATTTTCTTGTCGTAAAGACTGCATCTCTAAAGAAGAAGCGGACGAAGTGGCATGACCCTTGGGCATCCTTAGATGATCGAATGCAACTATGGCCTGTGAGCCAAGCCCGTACAGGGTGGACTTTTTTATCCGTCCACCGACAACATCATAGTAAACCTCATTCAGCTGGTCGGAGGACAAAGTCTGTGACTCCCCCCTCTATCGAGGGCTGAGATGCATCAACCACTCTATTTGTAATTTGATCCTGTATGATACAGAAATATCAAATAATATTCAAATTAAATTATCAGATTAATAAAGATAGAAACGATTAAATATATAATAAAAATAATAATTGTAGGTGTATCGCCTGCAGACGAGAATCGACAAAAAACCCCATCTTTCTTCTTTTGGGTCTTCAGAAAGATCTCCATACAAGTGGGCTGGCGAGCAAGATCTCATTCCTGTTTATAAAAATTTATTAAACCAAATTATACAAGTTTGGTAATAGATAAATGTAAAATTTACTTGCATAACATTGAATTTAACTCACCAAGTCCATGGTATGCTCAACAATAAACTTGGATGCAGATGAATGTCGGGCTATTCCGGTGCTCGGGCCACCTAACTCTGTATTTCTGTTGGCTCGAGCCTTTTCAGCATTTTCCTTCCATCTTTGTTCAGCCCAGGTGGTCGTCCATACACCCTGAGTGTCAACATCAACATATGGCTGTCGCGTCGCCTTTTTCCTCAAATAATACATGTGGTCACGGTACAACTTGGCACAATAAGTATTCCAGGTTATTTTTAAATTCTGCCTCGTGATCGTCCTCCCATGTATATTTTTTAAGCAATACAATTTATTAAAATGAGTTTATTCAATATTAGAATAGTATATATTAGAATAGTAAATATATTAAATATACTTACCACAAATTCATTGTTTGCATTCCAATATTAGTTGTTTTTCTGCATCCTCAACCATTGTTTGCATTCCAATATTAGTTGTTGTATCAGGTGCAACATGTATATCAGATGTTGAACCAACAGAAGGTCCAATTGGTTCTTCGTGACAGTACCAATTATAGTAATTTGGCACAAATCCATTTCTACATATATGAACTCTGACAGTGTCCTCATCACGAAAAGCTTTGTTTCTGCATTTTTTGTGATTACACAGACACCGTAATTCGGGATCATTCAAACATTTAGGATGACTTTTAGCAAAGTTCATAAAACTTTCCAGTTCAGAAACAAAATCATCTCTGATAAATTCATTCTCTAATCGGTTGTACATCCAAGCTTTGTTCATATATATTTTTACCTAATCATGTGTAACTCAGGTGTAGAATGAGAATATCAATTAAATTAAACATGTATCACAATTTTATATTAATTACATGTCATAAATAAACTATCAAGCTAATAAGTAAGATCAATCTATATAATCAGTGAAAACACGTACAAGTAAGATCAATCTAATTAAGACCAATTCTAATAAATTACTAATTTACACCATATAATAATAACAAAATAAATTTACATTGATCTAACACATAATGTAAACATTGCAACGAAAATAAAATTAAAATAGATACCTTAAATCAAGTACACGTCTAGGAGGGAAGTAGCAACTACAGTAACCTATAAAAGTACAAATTAAAACTAATTAATAACAAATAATGCAGTATTAAGGTAACGACGCGTGCCAATTAGGCCGCCGGAAGCTCAATTGCTACGTTGGCAGTTGAATTAGCACGCTTGGGCCACCGGCAGCCAAATTGACACGCCGGTGTGCCAATGGACCCCGGAGAGTCGAACGGGCACGGCGGCGGCCCAATGGGGCAGCCGACGGCCGAATTGGGCACACGGCGGCCCAATTGGGCTGCTAGGTCGCCGGCAGTCCCATTTGGGCTGCCGGAGTGCCAATTGGCATGCCGGCAGGCCAGGGGTGGCCCAGGGGAAGCCATCGGCGTGCCCCCAGGCCGCAGGGGCACGCCGTCGAGCCCCCTGGGGCGTGGCCACAGGGCCGGCGGCGTGGGCCGGAAGAAGAAGAATAAGAGAAGAAGAGAGAAACGCGTACAGACGAGGAGAACTCCGAAGAACGCGCACCACCGACAATCGGAAGAGGAAGAGAAAAGAAGCGTGAGCGGGGGAGAATGGGGTGTGCCCTAATTTTATTAGGGCACACCGACGGAACTTGACGGAACTAGTTCCGTCGGTAACATTTGGTTTCGCGCCGGTTTCAACCCTAAATGCGATGGAACGGGCCCTTTCCATCGGAAAGCCTGTTCTGTCGGAAATTCCCGACGGAAATCCTGTTCCGTCAGGAATTTCCGACGGAACAGGCTGTTCTGTCGGTACCCTGCATTTCACGCACACGCGAGACCAGGAAATGACGTGGCTACCTAATTTCCCGACGGAAATATTCTCTGTCGTAATTTCCCGACGCAAATAACTCCCGTCGGTAAATGCCACGCGTAGATTTTTCAATTTTTCCGACAGGAAAAACGAAAATAACCGACGAAAAATTTATTCCGTCAGTAAATACCTACCGAGTAGAAATTCCGTCGGTAAACACCGACGGGATAAATTTTTCGTCGGTAATTCCGTCGGTAATCCTTAGATTTCTTGTGGTTGTTGTTGAGTTGTATATATGTGTCTCAATGGATCATAACTTGTTCATCTTAACATTATTCTCATGCGCATCAAAGTTCTTTGATAGATGTTTTTCTAGCATTTGTTCATTGGAATTGTTTTTGGCATGAACAGGATGTTTACAGAAACGTATCATCAACCAGGAGATTCATTGGAATTTTCTGGTGTCACCGATAGGAGTATCTGCATCTGGGATTGGAAGGTAATTAATGAAATTGAGTCTTGGAAAGGGCGGCTAAAAGCATGGCCTCAGATATGGCCATTACAAAAGATCACCGGAAGTAGCAGTCTACTAGGCAGTCTTCTTCCTTTTACTCCTCCTCTTTGGACCTGCAACTTCCTCAACATTTTGGACTGCTTGATCAACATTTTGTATTGTATCTTGGACAACATCAGTAAGATTTTCCTCATCGACATCTTTTTTTGCCATTCTCTCAATTGTCGCGGCACAATGGCTATCATTTCATTCTTCTTCACATCCAGCATTTTTTGTTTATGCTCCAGGTGCTTTAATTTTGTTTCGTGCTCTGTCTTTAGATCCTCATATTTAATAAGTTTATCTTCTATTTTATTTAGGTATTCCAAAAGCTCTGTCTTCTCATTCATATACTGTTGGCGTTTAGCTTCATGCTCTTCTGTCCAACCCTTGAGAACGTCCAAAACATCTGAATTTACTAACGGAATTCTGTCGGTAATAACCATTCCTGACGGAATTTCGATGGAAAAATAATGGCGGAATATTATTTGTTGGGGATAATTTTCCAACGGAAATATCAGTCCGTCGGTAAAATTAAATTTACCGACGGAATATTCCGTCGGGTAATACCGACAGAAATACTTTCCCGACGTATCAATCCTGAAACTTTGTTTCCGTCGGAAAATTCGGCATAATAACATGCCCGGGGAATAAAATGTCAACAGAAACATTGTTTCCGTCGGTATGTTCCGACGGAAACCTTGATTCCGTCGGCATGTTCCGACGTTTTCGTCGTCATTTTTCCGACGGAATTATTGTTTCCGTCGGTATTTTTGAAATATGCACTGTTTACGTCGGGAAATATAATAAATTTTTTTCGATACATTACCGACGGAATCAAATGTTCCGTCGGTATTCCGTCGGGAATTTAAAAAATATTACAATCTTGATATTTTATTTTGTCCAATTAGATACTAACATTACAAACATTTACATACTAAAATTGCAATTATAGAACTGCAATCTAGTACATTCGCACATTTTCACATACTAATAACACAATGCATTCACATACTAAAACACAATACATTCACACATTTCCACATTTGACAACAAAATTATAATATTTCTCAAACAAACATTAACAATGTAATACAACATAACAATATAATATAAATAATCCAAGATAGCAACATCCATAAACTATAATCCAAGATACCATCATAAACATACAATAATATCAATATCATAATAATTAACATACCATATCAATATAAAAAGTACAAATATGAATATCCAAATTTAAAGATTTACCATACCATAATAGAATCCTGCAAAAAAAAAAGATAGGTTAAACTGCTTGAGACTATACAAATATTATTACACTAGAGATCAAGTAATAAAATAAAAAGTAAAAATAGATAGGTTAAAACAAAATAACTCAACTGCAACATTCGAAGGTCGTTTCCAATATAAGGATGCCTAGCTGTAAAATAAAGAGTCCTGAAAAACAAATATATAATTTATTAGACTGTAAATACTGAATAAATAAATTTAATATAATTGAAATAAAACACATGTTATAGTTTAACATATACCTCAAAAAAATCTACTCGCCACCGTCTGTTGGGTCTTGAGTCTCCTGTGACTCAAAACCGTGTTGCGATGGTTGTGTTGGAGGGGTGAAAGTAGCAATGACCGCGTACATATGGTCCATCAAAGCTTTATGCCTTCGTTCATCTGCCGCATTCCTCTGATCATCCGCCGCTCTCCTCTGCTCCTCAGTGGCTATCCAATGATCCATCTTCTAATCCATGGAAGCAATTTGGAAGCACAGTTCTTGATTTTCTTGTCGTAAAGACTGCATCTCTAAAGAAGAAGCATTTTGGACTGCATGATCAACAGTTTGTATTGTATCTTGGACAACATCAGTAAGATTTTCCTCATCGACATCTTTTTTTGCCATTCTCCCAATTGTCGCGGCACAATGGCTATCATTTCATTCTTCTTCACATCCAGCATTTTTTGTTTATGCTATAGGTGCTTTAATTTTGTTTCGTGCTTTGTCTTTAGATCCTCATATTTGATAAGCTTTTTTTCTATTTTATTTAGGTATTCCAAAAGCTCTGTCTTCTCATTCATATATTGTTGGCGTTTAGCTTCATGCTCTTCTGTCCAACCCTTGAGAACGTCCAAAACATCTGAATTTACTAACGGAATTCCGTCGGTAATAACCATTCCAGACGGAATTCTGATGGAAAAATAATGGCGGAATATTATTTGTCGGGGATAATTTTCTGACGAAAATATCAGTCCGTCAGTAAAATGAAATTTACCGACGGAATATTCCGTCGGGTAATACCGACATAAATACTTTCCCGTCGGAAAATAGCAAGCCCGGGGGAATAAAATGACGACGGAAACAGCGTTTCCGTCGACATTTTTCGACAGAAACAGCGTTTCCGTCGACATTTTTCGACGGAATCTTTGTTTCCGTCGGAAAATTCGGCATAATAACAAGCCCGGTGAATAAAATGTCAACAGAAACATTGTTTCCGTCGGTATGTTCCGACGGAAACATTGTTTCCGTCGGCATGTTCCGACGTTTCCGTCGGCATTTTTCCGACGGAATTACTGTTTCCGTAGGTATTTTTGAAATATGCACTGTTTACGTCGGGAAATATCATAAATTTTTTTCGATACATTACCGATGGAATCAAATGTTCCGTCGGTATTCCGTCGGGAATTTAAAAAATATTACAATCTTGATATTTTATTTTGTCCAATTAGATACTAACATTACAAACATTTACATACTAACATTGCAATTATAAAACTGCAATCTAGTACATTCGCACATTTTCACATACTAATAACACAATACATTCACATACTAAAACACAATACATTCACACATTTTCATATTTGACAACAAAATTATAATCTTTCTCAAACAAACATTAACAATGTAATACAACATAACAATATAATATCAATATTCCAAGATAGCAACATCCATAAACTATAATCCAAGATACCATCATAAACATACAATAATATCAATATCATAATAATTAACATACCATATCAATATGAAAAGTACAAATATGAATATCCAAATTTAAACATTTACCATACCATAATAGAATCCTTCAAAAAAAAAGATAGGTTAAAATGCATGAGACTATACAAATATTATTACACTAGAGATCAAGTAATAAAATAAAAAGTAAAAATAGATAGGTTAAAACAAAATAACTCAACTGCAACATTCGAAGGTTGTTTCCAATGTAAGGATGCCTAGTTGTAAAATAAAAAGTCCTGAAAAACAAATATATAATTTATTAGACTGTAAATATTGAATAAATAAATTTAATATAATTGAAATAAAACACATGTTATAGTTTAACATATACCTCAAAAAAATCTACTCGCCACCGTCTGTTGGGTCTTGAGTCTCCTGTGACTCAAAATCGTGTTGCGATGGTTGTGTTGGAGGGGTGAAAGTAGATATGACCGCGTACATATGGTCCATCAAAGCTTTATGCCTCCGTTCATCTGCCGCTCTCCTCTGATCATCCGCCGCTCTCCTCTGCTCCTCAGTGGCTATCCAATGATCCATCTTCTGATCCATGGAAGCAATTTGGAAGCACAGTTCTTGATTTTCTTGTCGTAAAGACTGCATCTCTAAAGAAGAAGCGGACGAAGTGGCACGACCCTTGGGCATCCTTAGACGATCGAATGCAACTATGGCCTGTGAGCCAAGCCCGTAGAAGGTGGAGTTTTTTGTCTGTCCACCGACAACATCATAGTAGATCTCATTCAGCTGGTCGGTGGACAAAGTCTGTGACTCCCCCTCTCTATCGAGGGCTGAGATGCATCGACCACTCTATTTGTAATTTGATCCTGTATGAAACAGAAATATCAACTTAATATTTAAATTAACTTATCAGATTAATAAAGATAGAAACGATTAAATATATAATAAAAATAATAATTGTACGTGTATCGCCTGTGATCGAGAATCGACAAAAGACCTATCTTTCTTCTTATGGGTCTTCAGAAAGATCTCCATACAAGTGGGCTAGCGAGCAAGATCTCATTCCTATTTATAAAAATTTATTAGAACCAAATTATACGAGTTTGGTAATAGATAAATGTAAAATTTACTTGCATAACTTTGAATTTAACTCACCAAGTTCATGGTATGCTCAACAATAGACTTGGATCCAGATGAATGCCGGGCTATTCCGGTGCTCGGGCCACCTAACTCTGTATTTCTGTTGGCTCGAGCCTTTTCAGCATTTTCCTTTCATCTTTGTTCATCCCTGGTGGTCGTCCATACACCCCGAGTGTCAGCATCAACATATAGCTGTCGCGTCGCCTTTTTCCTCAAATAATACATATGGTCACGGTACAACTTGGCACAATAAGTATTCCAGGTATTTTTAAATTCTGCCTCGTGATCGTCCTCCCATGTATATTTTTTCTGCAATACAATTTATTTAAATGAGTTTATTCAATATTAGAATAGTATATATTAGAATAGTAAATATATTAAATATACTTACCACAAATTCATTGTTTGCATTCCAATATTAGTTGTTTGCATTCCAATATTAGTTGTTTTTCTGCATCCTCAACCATTATTTGCATTCCAATATTAGTTGTTGTATCAGGTGCAACAACATGTATATTAGATGTTGAACCAACAGAAGGTCCAATTGGTTCATACACATAAGGTTCTCCGTGACAGTATCAATTATAGTAATTTGGCACAAATCCATTTCTACATATATGAACTCTGACAGTGTCCTCATCATGAATAGCTCTGTTTCTGTATTTTTTGTGATTACACGGATATCGTAATTCGGGACCATTCAAACATTTAGGATGACTTTTAGCAAAGTTCATAAAATTTTCCAGTTCAGAAACAAAATCATCTCTGATAAATTCATTCTCTAATCAGTTGTACATACAAGCTTTGTTCATATACATTTTTACCTAATCATGAGTAATTCAGGTGTTGGAAGAGAATTACAAATAAATAAAATTAAATAAAACATTTATCACAATTTTATATTAATTACATGTCATAAATAAACTATCATGATAATAAGTAAGATCAATCCATATAATCAGTGAAAACACGTACAAGTAAGATCAATCTAATTAAGACCAATTCTAATAAATTACTAATTTACACCATATAATAATAACAAAATAAATTTACATTGATCTAACACATAATGTAAACATTACAACGAAAATAAAATTAAAATAGATACCTTAAATCAAGTACACGTATAGGAGGGAAGCAACAACTGCAGTAACCTATAAAAGTACAAATTAAATCTAATTAATAACAAATAATGCAGTATTAAGGTAACGACGCGTGCCAATTAGGCCGACGGAAGCCCCATTGCTACGTCGGCAGCCGAATTGGCACGCTTGGGCCACCGGCAGCCAAATTGACACGCCGGCGTGCCAATGGTCCGCTGGAGAGTCGAACGGGCACGGCGGCGGCCCAATGGGGCAGCCGGCCCAATTGGGCAGCCGACGACCGAATTGGGCACACGGCGGCCCAATTGGGCTGCTAGGCTGCCGGCAGGCCCATTTGGGCTGCCGGAGTGCCAATTTGCACGCCGACAGGCCAGGGGTGGCCCAGGGGAGGCCACCAGCGTGCCCCCAGGGCGCAGGGGCACGCCGTCGAGCCCCCTGGGCGTGGCCACAGGGCCAGCGGCATGGGTCGGAAGAAGAAGAATAAGAGAAAAAGAGAGAAACGCATACTGACGAGGAGAACTCCGAAGAACGCGCGCCACCGATAATCGGAAGAGGAAGAGAAAAGAAGCATGAGAGGGGGAGAATGGGGTGTGACCTAATTTTGTTAGGGCACACCGACGGAACTAGTTCCGTCGGTAACATTTAGTTGTTCCGTCGGTAACATTTGGTTTCGCGCTGGTTTCAACCCAAAATGCGATGGAACGGGCCCTTTCCGACGGAAAGCCTGTTCCATCGGAAATTCCCGACGGAAATCCTGTTCCGTCGGGAATTTCCGACAGAACAGGCTGTTCTGTCGGTACCCTGCGTTTCACGCACACGTGAAACCGAGAAATGACGTGGATACCTAATTTCCTGACGGAAATATTCTCCGTCGTAATTTCCCGACGCAAATAACACCCGTCGGTAAATTCCACGCGTATATTTTTCAATTTACCGGCAGGAAAAATGAAAATAACCGACGGAAAATTTATTCCGTCAGTAAATACCGACTGAATAGAAATTCCGTCGGTAAACACCGACGTGATAAATTTTCCGTAGGTAATTCCATCATTAATCCTTAGATTTCTTGTGGTGGATGTTGAGGTGTATATATGTGTCTCAATGGATCATAACTTGTTCATCTTAACATTATTCTCATGCGCATCAAAGTTCTTTGATAGATGTTTTTCTAACATTTGTTCATTGGAATTGTTTTTGGCATGAACAGGATGTTTACAGAAATGTATCATCAACCAGGAGATTCATTGGAATTTTCTGGTGTCACTGATAGGAGTATCTGCATCTGGGATTGGAATGTAATTAATGAAATTGAGTCTTGGAAAGGGCGGCTAAAAAGCATGGCCTCAGATATGGCCATTACAAAAGATCATCGGAAGTAGCAGTCTGAATGTGTACCTAGCAAGACTTATTCCTCTTACTTATCTTTTGTACTGCATCTTGCTCAACGTTTTGCACTTGTTCTTGTACAACTTCAGTAACATTTTCCTCTTAGACACCATTTTCTCCCATTCCGCCAATTGTCGCAACATAAAAGCTTTCATTTCATTCTTATCAACATCCAACATCATTTATTTCTGCTCCAAGTCCTTCAATTTTGCTTCATGTTCTTTTTGTAAATCCTCATATTTAATCAGCTTTTCTTCTATTTTATTTAGACATTCTATTTTATTTAGGCAGCCCAAAAGATCTGTCTTCTTTTTCATATATTATTGACTTTAGCTTGTTG
The DNA here is from genome assembly GCA_024364735.1 of Boesenbergia rotunda. Taxonomy (NCBI): domain Eukaryota; kingdom Viridiplantae; phylum Streptophyta; class Magnoliopsida; order Zingiberales; family Zingiberaceae; genus Boesenbergia; species Boesenbergia rotunda. Next base: position 492,032 of record JAGFNQ010002687.1, read on the forward strand.
TTCTTCTGTCCAGCTTTTGGTAATGTCCCACACATCTGATTTTTTATCTGAAATCACAATTTAAAGAACAAGTCAATATCAGATAACTGACACATTAAATAGCAAATATCATTATCATTCATGAAAATGGACCAACTAAAAAATAGATCGCTTTAGTACCTAGAAATGACACTATAGTCTATTATCTTGATTGAACGTCATGAAGGGATTAGAAAAGATGCATCTATCAGAAGACATTGCATTAGAAATAACACTTTAGGGCTATTTGAACCCTTATTTGGGTTGTAGTCGGACAATCTTGTTTTATCTTTGAATAAAAAGCGGGTACTAAACCTATTATGTTGATTCAACGTCAAGAAGGGATTAGAAAAGATGCATCTATCAGAAGTCATTACATTAGAAATAACACTTTAGGGCTAGCTATTTAAACCCTTATTTGGGTAGTGGTCAGACAATCTTGTTTTAGCTTTGAATAAAGCGGGTACTAAACCTAGATAAAAGATGTCATTGCATTATATCTAAGACCTGAAAAGATGCATCTATCAGAAGTCAAATAGTATTCGATCAGAAGATGCATCTATCAGAAGATTAGAAGATGATCTATTTAAACCCTTATTTGGGTCGTGGTCGGACAATCTTGTTTTAGATTTGAAAAAAGCGGTACTAAACCTATTATGTTGATTCAACCGTCATGAAGGGTTTACAAAAAATGCATCTATCAGAAGTCATTACATTAGAAATAACACTTTAGGGCTATTTAAACCCTTATTTGAGTCGTGGTCAGACAATCTTGTTTTAGCTATAGTTGTCACAAGCGCAAAGCGCAAAAAAGTGCTCAAGGGTCATGGGGTTTAAAGCGCAAAGCGAAGTGTGGGCTTTACGGAAAAAAGCGTAATAAACAAAAGGATTATTATATCTATCAAAAGTCTTTGAAAGTGTCTTTGAAAATACAAATGACCATAACATCTTGATAAAATTATAAATGTGATTTATATGAATTAATTAAATTTATTATAATTTTTTATTTTATAATTTAAATATATATTTAAATATGAATTTATAATTTACATGAATTAATAAAATTTATTAGAATTTTTATTTTAAATATATTTATTATATATTTAAATTTTATTTATTGATTTAGTGTTTTATATGAATAAATATAATTTATTAAATTTTTATTTAATTTATATTTCAATATATATAAATATAAATATCTAATTAATATTTTCCAGATTTTGTTTAAATATAATTTTTAAGTATTTAAATTTTAAATTGTAAATCTGATTTAAATTTAAATATGAATTTATAATTTAAATGAAATTTACCGACGGAATATTCTGTCGGGTAATACCGACGGAAATACTTTCCCGTCGGAAAATAGCAAGCCCGGGGGGAATAAAATGCCGACGGAAACAACGTTTCTGTCGGCGTTTTTCGACGGAAAAGTTTCCGTCGGAAAATTCGGCATAATAACAAGCCCGGGGAATAAAATGTCAACAGAAACATTGTTTCCGTCGGTATGTTTCGACGGAAACATTGTTTCCATCGGCATGTTCCGACGTTTCCGTCGACATTTTTCCGACGGAATTACTGTTTCCGTCGGTATTTTTGAAATATTCACTGTTTACGTCGGGAAATATCATAAATTTTTTTCGATACATTACCGAGGAATCAAATGTTCCGTCGGTATTCCATCGGGAATTTAAAAAATATTACAATCGTGATATTTTATTTTATCCAATTAGATACTAACATTACAAACATTTACATACTAACATTGTAATTATAGAACTACAATCTAGTACATTCGCACATTTTCACATACTAATAACACAATACATTCACATACTAAAACACAATACATTCACACATTTTCACATTTGACAACAAAATTATAATCTTTCTCAAACAAACATTAACAATATAATACAACATAACAATATAATATCAATAATACAAGATAGCAACATCCATAAACTATAATCCAAGATACCATCATAAACATACAACAATATCAATACCATAATAATTAACATACCATATCAATATGAAAAGTACAAATATGAATATCCAAATTTAAACATTTACCATACCATAATAGAATCCTGCAAAAAAAAAAAAGATAGGTTAAACTGCATGAGACTATACAAATATTATTACACTAGAGATCAAGTAATAAAATAAAAAGTAAAAATAGATAGGTTAAAACAAAATAACTCAACTGCAACATTCGAAGGTCGTTTCCAATGTAAGGATGCCTAGCTGCAAAATAAAGAGTCCTGAAAAACAAATATATAATTTATTAGACTGTAAATACTGAATAAATAAATTTAATATAATTGAAATAAAACACATGTTATAGTTTAACATATACCTCAAAAAAATCTACTCGATCGCCACCGTCTGTTGGGTCTTGAGTCTCCTGTGACTCAAAACCGTGTTGCAATGGTTGTGTTGGAGGGGTGAAAGTAGATATGACCGCGTACATATGGTCCATCAAAGCTTTATGCCTCCGTTCATCTGCCGCTCTCCTCTGATCATCCGCCGCTCTCCTCTGCTCCTCAGTGGCTATCCAATGATCCATCTTCTGATCCATGGAAGCAATTTGGAAGCACAGTTCTTGATTTTCTTGTCGTAAAGACTGCATCTCTAAAGAAGAAGCGGACGAAGTGGCACGACCCTTGGGCATCCTTAGACAATCGAACCCTAAAAGCTCCTCCTTCCTCTCTCGCGAACCCTAAAAGCTCCTCGCTGCCGCCCTGCTCCTCATCGCCTGGTACCTCTCCAACCTCCCGGCCTACCGCACCGCCGTCAGCCCGCTCCTCTGCGGCATCGAGGTCAGCCTCGCCCACGGCTACCTCCTCGTCGGACCCCTCGTCAAGACCGGCCCGCTCCGCAACACCCAGGTCGCCGGCGCGGCCCGGTCTCTCGCCGCCGCCGGCCTCGTCGTCATCCTCACCGTCTGCCTCAGCATGTACAGCAGGAGTCGGCGGGGGTCGTCAGCCTACCCGTCTGCCTCAGCATGACGCTGAATTTTGCTGGAACATTCTAACTTTTCTTTTCGCTTAACTACAATATCATTTTTATTTCATTGATGAAAAGTATCTTCTTGTTCTTGAATACTAGTTTGATTTCAATTACGAGAATATGAAAGTTGTGATAACAATTTCATGACCTGTGGTGAAACCCAATTTGTAGTGAATTTTAGTTTAAGTTAGTCTAAGTTAATTTAATTAGCTCAATAATGTAGGCCTTCTTCTCGTTAAGTGTTTATATAAACCTAGGGTAAATACTTAGTTTAGAAATCTAAGAAATGCTTGATTCAGAAATCTCACATCATGTCATGAATCTTGATGCCTTCAGCTACTGACTTACACATTTCAAGATTGTAGAAGACACACAAAAAAGTGTTTGAAATTGGCAGCTGAAATATATCATACTGTGCCTTTTAAATGATGATTGTGGCCTAGGCTATGATTCCTCAGTTTAGAAAATATAACACTATACAATACACAGACATACATGCATATGAAGTCCGAGGCTCTAAAGGGGCTCTATTACTGAAGGACTTATTGAATGCTAATATCTATTTTCAGGTCTTGATACCATCTCTGAGGATGAAAGGAAAACCAAGATTGAATCACTAAAGAAGAAGGCATACAATGCCTCCTCAAAGTTCAGGAATTCTTTGACAAAAAGGGGCAGGAGAAGTAGTAAGGTCATGTCTGTCTCCATTGAGGATGTGCATGATGCTGAGGAAATGAAGGCCGTTGATGCCTTCCGTCAGATTCTAATTTTGGAAGAGATGCTACCTTCTAAGCATGATGATTATCATATGATGCTCAGGTTTTCACTTGCTTGATGTTTTTTTTAAATAAATTCATTCCTGAGAATTAAGCACTGAATTGTTTCTTTCATGCCTACTTGAAGTTGGATGAAAAAAGAAATAACTTTGGTTCCCAACCCATCTATCTTCTTTTATTTCATTCCTCCTTATCAATGCAAATTTGTGATTCAGATTTCTCAAGGCCAGAAAATTTGACATTGAGAAAACAAAGCAAATGTGGGGAGATATGCTTAAGTGGAGGAAGGAATTTGGAACTGACACAATTTTAGAGGTAATATATCTTTCTCCTATGGGTGTGTTTATTATTCATGCAAAAAAATATGTTTTTTAGTTCGTCAATTCTCTCTTTTCCTGGACTCCTTTCTTTGTCTTTAAAACAAATGACAGAACATGTGCAACATAGCGTAGCACATTTCTGAGTGGTGTGGCTTGTAGAGAATATAGTTCTGGAATCTTTTCAAGCAATTTTTTTTTGGTTTAAAAATACAATAAGAAGAAATGGTGGTCCTTAATAATTGATTTTTAAAATTCCTAATTTATGGGTTAATTCACAAGTGAATTGTCGGAGTTCCTCGGTGGCACTTGCAAATGTGAAGGTGGATGCCTTCGATCAGATAGAGGGCCGTGGAAGGATACTGAAATCTTGAAGGTGTTTGTTTCCCATTGATTTTTTACTTTTGGTTCATAAACAAATTCCTTACTTGTGACCTTTTGCATTATATTGCATCAAAAAAGAGAACATTATCAAATTTTAAGCATCAATGTTCTTTGATAAATTGACACAGTAGATTGTTCAAAATGGCGCTGGAAGTTCTGAATTGCAGCATCTTACATCTGGAGCTGAGGAAAAGACCATTTCTGAAGAAGAAGTATTCTATCCTAAGGTGATGATGATATCATATTTTGTACTTCTCCCTTGGAATTTTGTGATACTGAAGTAATTCTTGTTCAATTAAGAAGCAAGATTCCTTCTATCCCAAAGCTCATTTAACAGTAGATAAGTGTTCTATTTCTCTGAGCCCCCCAAGGAGTACTATTGAGCACCCACACATGTCACCTATACGGGAAGTTGACAGTTCCAAATGGCAGGTAATTTCTAGTAAACCATTACCATTGCAAACCCTATTTAGTTTATTCTTGTAATCTAGCTTGCTAATTTTTCTGTTTAGCTATTTTCATTTTTTTCACTGAACGGTTGGATCAGTAAGTATGCATTAACAGAGCGTTGTCATTCTCTTTAGCGAAAAAATTGAAAACTTCTTTAACAATACCCTATTCTATCCTTCATCCAAATCATGATGTTTGATCACATCAAATATTCAAGTACTAATTGCTACAATCCTGAGGTTTAGCTTAGCTTTAGATTTGAAAATATATCCTGAATAGTTCACTTTTCCTTCTTGAAGATAACAAGATCAAAGGGCCTCTATATTTGAGAATACAAGAAACCATAGTATACAAATAAAATCTACTGTAGTTCCACATGACTCTATTCCATGATAATTGAAAATTTGCTGCACTAACATTTAACCATAAGGATTTGCATGTACAGATTACTCGTGAAAAATTCCCTGAACCTTGTTCTTATGGTGGTTTTGTTCCAATTGTGGACAAGGCTGTGGATGCTAACTGGAACAAAAAGTTTGACGTCCCTAAAGGTCCATATTGATGCAAGATTCAATCTTTAAGCTTTCAAATTATTATTACTTCAGAATTCTTACTCCCATTTATGGACTTTATTTTTCTTACAATCCACTTGAATTACAGATTCATATGCTGTCTTTGAAATTTACAATGGTCCTGATGGATTTAGTAATGAGATTCTTTCTGGGGCCATGGTTATTGTCATGGGGGTTTTCACCATGGTCCGTGTTGGTCGGAGTATAACAAGGAAGATTGTTAATGCAGACATTGACCCCTGTTCTGGCAAAATGCACCAGAGGCAGTTGCCGGCACCGACGGCGGTTGAATACTCATGCGTATTGAAACGCCTGGATGAGCTGGAAGAGAAGGTAACTGTTCTTGACAATAAGCCCACTGAGATGCCAGCTGAGAAGGAAGAGATGCTAAATTCTGATGTCAAGCGTGTGGATATTTTGGAGGCAGAGCTTGCTGCAACAAAGAAGGTATCGGTTTGAAAAAAGTGTCATTAGGCTTTATATATATATATATATATAATATATATATATATATATATATATATATATATATAAAAAGCCTTTCAACTTGATTTACCATACATTGACTTGTCATTAGGACAGGGAAAAAATAGTAGTTGAATATGGCATTCTCTGGTTCAACATTTTGCCAAAAAGATACAACTTTGGGTGTGCAATTGAATTGTTAAACTTTTCCTAGGAATTCAAAAGCAAAGTGTAAATCTTCCGACAAAAACTGTAACGATCGAGTATCCAGAGCATCTATTGCAGTTAAACCAAAAGATAGTTTGATTAGTACAACAGAAAATAAAAACAATTAGTATCTGAATTGGCAAAAGCATAATTAATAATCAAAATCTGAAAGATGAGAACATACATTAAAGGCAAGTTCAACTTGGATCTATCTCAAGTTTAGACTATAACTTAGTTGAGCTTGAGCTTGATTCCATCAATTCCATTGAGGACTCGATCAAATTCTTATATCTCCCCAAACCTGACTCATGTCCTTCTGATCCTTATTTTTCTCCGCACGTCCACTAATCCCTTTAGCCTTCAACCAAATTTCTCTTTCTTTCATGAACACAAACGCACAATTGCCAAGCCCCACAACTCCATTCATCTTCAATTATCTCAGCAGAAGCATTGACCAAGAAAATGATTACAATGCTGAAGAACAAATAAGGTTCTGTTAAACGCAACACTTAGGGGGCGTTTGGTTTGTATTTTTTAGTCTTTTTTTCATTTTCATTTTCTGTAGAAAATGTGGTGTTTTGGAAAACATATTTGGTTTGCATTTTCCAGCTTTGTTTTCCAGAAAAAAAAATATAGCATTTTCTGGAAAACTGGAGAATGAAAAAAAATCATTTTTCAGAAAACTAAAAAATGCGATTTTCAGAAAAATGAAAATGAAAAATGGAACAAACCAAACTCCCCTTAGTCACTGTCATTTCTATCATAGTTCTGAAAGAGGGATTGAAGTCCATTTATTAACTGGGCTTCCTTGATATCGTGCTTTTTACCATCTCCTTTGTCATTTGATGAGTCTGAATCTTCATTTGTAATATGGGGCTTCTTACTGACCTGCAACACCGATCGTGATTTGCAACACCGATCGTGATTTGACGAAAAACTTCGGTTTCATAGATGCACTAAGTTTTCCTGTAACACAGGCAAATAATCAGAACCCATAAATATAACAATAAACTTGAGAAGAATCCACAAACTTCTTGTATGAAATTTTAAATTTTAGTAGTTATAATACCCCCATCTTTTGCATAATCGGTGCCGATAGTTTTGGTTAAATAGTCTGTTGCTTCTTCCACCTTCACCCAAGGCTCTGCAGCAAATTTCCTCTGCATAAGTTTGAATTCAGCTTCAATCCAAAAAAAAAAAAAATCATAAAACACAACAAACAGATGGGATCTGACTCTAAATCACAGTTTTAAGTAAATTATTTACAAAACACGTATATCTAAGAACCCTAAAGCAGCAATTTGTCATCAATTTATTTTTTTTAAAAAAAAATTATACCCTAGAAAAAGAAAACATATAGTGACCACAAATGCAATAAAGAAATAGAAGAGTTCTTGGATTTTTACATGGAAAGTTATGGATTTAATAAGGGCTTCATCAGCTTCATCTAGCTCTTCCATTTTTTTCTGTCCTGTTGTGGAGAAGATGGTCATTTATAGAGAAAAAAAAGTATAGAAAGAAATTGCAGATGAGATTCAAAATCATAATATAATCTTACAGATTAGTAGCCAATACACTACAATTTTTTATACTAATAAACATTAGATGATGTCAAATTTTTCAAGAAAGAAATACTTATAGAAATTGCAGAATAAATATTAAGGGACTCCAGCAGATTTGTAGACAAAAGCATAACTCTGCCAAATACCAAATACGTTCAGATTGTAACCTTTAAGTTCACTCACCATTTCTAGGTAGGTATCAATTTTTATAATTAGACGAACAGAATATATTTTTTAAAAATGGGCATCATCTTTGTCATATCATACCCACTAAGAAAAATTCTATTTATATGAAATTATTTTTATACTACATATTAAATACTAAACTCACAGAATATATTGACAGAACCGATATCATCTGTTAACATGCTATGTAAGAACATTTCTATTTCTATGAAGTTCTTATAACATTGCATATAGAAAAAACCATTTAATTTGCCATTCTTACTGTAACATGTTAAAATTATATTTCATAATTCATACACCTGCCAAATAAATATTATAATGACGTAAAGTTTGAAATGTTCCTATGATAGTGGTAAAAAATTAATACATATGACAAACCATAAATAGTAAAAATTAGCATACATGATAAATTATAAGTGCCACATATACTTTTTAAGAAACTATTTTATTAATTTAGAGGAACTTAAAATCCTATGCTCTCATCCTACAGTTTAATCCTAATTTCTATGATTTAGAATCTGAATAGAAATTAACCAGTATTTCAAGGACAAAGCGTAAGTCAGATCTAGGAAGGATAAGCAATACCAGAATATCTACTAATGCTAAGGGACCAGCTATTCAGAATCTCATGCGGCATTCGATTATTAATGCAATCAAAGTTACCGCTTTGTGAACAAGAAAGGTCAAGCAACCACGCAACGGAGAAGAGAAACAAGGAAAAGAAACCATCTCACCTCTCCAATGACGTCCTCTTTTCGTGAATTGAACTTCGTGCCCTTATAAATGTAGGTGCCGCAGGTGTTGCAGCGGATGCTCATCGGAAGCATCATCCGAACTCTAATCTGCTGATTCTTGGGTTGCTTCCGGCGAGGGATTTTAGCCGGATCGAAGTCAGGCGGGTAATACTTGTCCCAACACCTTGCGTTCTCCCATCTTCGCCTGACCTGGATTCCCTCCCGGTTTGCTGAATAAACGACGGCGAAACCCTAGGTTATTTTCCTGCGTGGACAAAAAAAAAAGCCAAAAAACAAACTCTGACCTGGATCCTAGCGCAGTGCCGAGGGATGGGACGGCGTCGGCACGAGCTCAGTGGCACGCTGCGGGATGCGAGGGCAAGGGCGAGGCCGAGGTCGAGGTTCGCTGCGGGAAAGAGGGAAAGAGAGCTGCGGGCGCGAAGGAGGGAGGCGACGCGGTGGGGGATCGCCGAGAGAGGGGCAGGGGCAGGGGCAGGCGCGAGAGAGGGAAGCGATTAGGGTTCGCGAGAGAGGGGGTCGTGCGGGTGCGAGAGCGAAGTGGCGAACGGTGACGAAGCGAGTTTGGTTTTTAGTTTTTTTTTTTTCGACGCAGCAGCCACGTCAGACGCGTCCGCAGCGCGTCCGCAGCCGAACGGTTCTGTATGAGAGGTGCTTTTCCCATCCTCGGTCCCATTTCATTTTTTATCTCCTCCTTTCTTTCTTTAATGAAATGTCGTATGTGTCCTCCTCATTTTTTCTTTTCTTCTTTTTTTTAATTTATTTAAATTTTTATAAAATAAATATTAATGAAAAAATATTAATAAAAAAATAAAAAATAACTGTTATCATTAATTTTTAATTAATTTAATTAATTATTTTTTTAATCAATAATTTTTTTATTTTTTTATTTTATTTAATTTTTATTATTTAAGCAATTTTATTTATTATTTTTTATAAATACTTTATTTTTAAAATTTATATAAATTTAATTTAGTTTTATTTTTAATCAATTTTATTTATTTTCTTTTTTCATAATACTTGTATTTTTTTAATTTATTAATTTTAAATTTGGTTTTTTTTATTGATTTTATTTTTTATTAATTAGTTTTTTTATCAGTTTTATTTTTTTAATAATTTTATTATATGTCTATAATTTTTTACTTATTTTTTGTTATAAATTTTAGGAGATATTATTTATAAAAATTTTTAAAAGTATAAAAATAAAATAAAATTTATATATCTAAAACTAACAAAAATACTAACAATTAATAGTGAACACATTCACAACTTAAGAACAAACATTTTTTTTTCAAATGAAGAACACATGTAATAATACAAAAAAAACATAAAAATGCATAAAAAGTACATTTTTAGTCAATATTGTCTCCAAATTCTGCTCCTGACGCGTTTGGTGGTGGTATACCTATTACTTCGTACCACAAATGAATGCGTGTCCTATAACGAGTGACTCATCCTTTAGCTTCATACAATGAATGTTGCCACCACCACGTTGGAATGGGAGGTACAGGGTAATGAGGATGTAAGAAAACTTGTACAAAGTGATTACCAACATGAACAATAGCAATTTCTCGACGCTTTTGGTTTGGAACTGGAGGAGTTCTTAATGGCAAGTGAGTAAAACAACTCCCAACATTCTCACCAAATGTATGCAGTACAAGATTGTACCTTGATGCGATGACAATTCCCAAAGGTATAGCATCCATCCAAAATATTTATGGGGCACTCGGCTCGAACCAATTCAATGAGAATAATAGATTAAACAAAATTAATTAAAAAAATAAAACTAAATAAAATTATTAATATAAGTATTAATGAAAAAATAATAAACAAAATTAATTTAAAAAATAAAACTAAATAAAATTAATATATATATATAAGTATTAATGAAAAAGTAATAAATAAAATTAATTAAATAAAATTAATATATATATATATAAGTATTAATGAAAAATAATAAAAAAATTTAATTAAAAAAATAAAATTAAATAAAAGAGGGGCGGGAGAGGGGCATGCAACGTAATTAATTTTTTTTAATTAATTTTTTTTAATTAAATGAGAGAATGAGGAGGGGAGGGGCACATGCGTCATTTGACACGGGGAGAGAGAGGGGTGGAAGGGGGGTGCACGTTGTAGGGGGGTGGGAGAAGCAATTTGCGTTCTGTATACACCATCAACATTGAAAGATGGGCGGGGCAGACGCAGCGCGTCCGCAACCCGCGTCCGCGTCCGCGTCCGCGTCCGCGTCCGCGTCCGCAGCCAAACATATCAAAATTGAAAGATGAGTAATGACAAAGAAAAAATAAGCTTTAAAGATTAGTTATACATATGACACTGACGGTGAATTTACACGGGAAGGGGCTCAAAATTTTTAGTAACATGATTTTTATAGAGTTTAAATCTCTTGGATGACTAAATTTTTTTTTTCTTCTTTCTATTTTTTAAATTTTAATTAAATGTACACTATGTATCTTTGAAAGATTAGGAAAATCATTATTATAATAATTATTTTCACGTTACTTAGTATGTGTCCTCCTAAATCTAAAATTTTTGATCTGTCAATTTTTTTTTCTTAGTATGTGACCCTCCAAATTTAAAATTTTAGATCCGCTCCCGACCGAAATAGTGAAAATTTTGTCGAGGTTCTCCTCGGGCACTCCAGTGCCATCAACTATGTGGAATTTGACGAACCCTTGCATGCTATCGTCTACAAGCGACGACTATACAAATGATGAAATATTTTTTCTCAATGATGCAATAGGAAATATAATCGTTTAATTATTTAAATTTATAAATTTGTATAACTAATAGATCCTACTGAATTAAAGGCATATACATTTTTTGAATTACTAAGTGAATTGCTGTTACTAAGTGAATTATTATCTTACATTAATGATTGTATTTGGTTTTATAATTGTTGAAGTTTTGTTTTATAATTATGTTTATGTGGTATTATAATTGTATGTGATATGTATCTTGTGTTTTAATTTGTGTTATTTGATTGATCATAACAACAACGCTAACCTCAGTGTGAGTCGCGATTGTCATTAACCGCAGCTCATGTTGCGCGCCGCGATTGCTATTAACCGCAGTGTGTGTCACAATTGCTATTAACCGTAGTGTGTGTCGGAATTGCTATTAATTGCAGCAAGCATCACGCGCCACAATTGCCATTAACTGTCGTGCGCGGTCGCGCGTTGTCGATGTGTTAGGACTTTTAATACCTCTGAGTTATGTAGCGTGTGATCCGTGCTGTGGATAAAGTAATTGCGCACTGCTGATAGTTAATTTTATTGTTATAGTGTTTAAGATAAAAAAAAAATTAAAACAAAAAATGAGTATAGTAAATGTATTTAGGGTTTAAATATAAGAAAGTATTGATTTTTTTTTAAATAAATTGAAATCCAGATGCCCAAATAGAGATTTTGTTTTTTTTTGTAAAATAAATCGAGACGCCTGGATCCAAACGATAAAAATGTCGCGTACCATCATAGAAATGAAATTCTGTTAGGTATCACGCTATATATATATAGAAAGAGAGAGAGAGAGGAGGCGCCTAGCATATGCAGTGAGATGCCCACTGTAGGTGCTCACCGTGTCCATGAGTGCCCAGGCTAACATGATTATATATATAAAGTCCTCTTATCACCCGGTTGACATGATTGACGGCCGCAAAATCATGACTAGGTCACAAAATGCAATCGATTGTGACCTCTGGCTGTGAAATTTAGGTCCTGGGTTCGAGTCGCGTGAAACACACTGGATTAAAACTCTGGATGTTTGGTTTATCAATTCTCGGCCCAACTGTGTAATAATTACTCCGGGGACCGTGATTTACCTCCCTCGTGATGGCCTTGAGACGGGTGCGGCGGAGGCGCTAAGGCGAGCGATTTCGCCTTTTTGCTTGAGGGCAGGCAGTGACCAACCTCTTGCTGGTGAATTGCTACCTCCTAGCTCTTCTAGTCCTGAAATTGCGACCATTGCCACCTCCTAGTGCGGCCTCAACTTGGTTGGAACTCAACAACTCATGAGGTTAGTTGTAGCCGAGTCATGGCCAACACAATTTTGCCGCCTAGCTGTGATAGGCAATTGGTCATTGCGATTGTTGGTCATAATCTCCTGGTCACATTTTGTCATGATCTCTTAACTGTGAAATCATATATAACAGGTGATTAAGAGCGTATTTTGTGAATTAAGTGCATACTTTAATACATATAAAAGTTGGATGCGCTTTGTATTTTTTTTTTGAAAAAAGTTGAGTATGGTAGTTAATTCGGTAAATTGAGGTAGTTTATTAATGTATTTTAAACATAAACTTTAATTTATAATACTTTTATTCTTATTTCAATGAAACTTCACTGAGAAAGGTTTTATTTTTTGATATATCATTATTTTTCAATTTTTGTATTCCAATTAAATAAAACCAAAATTAAATCGATAATTACTATTCAGCTTATAACTTAACTAAAATGATTTCTCTTATTTGATGCACTAATATTGTTGCATCTCGTCTTAATCATATTTTTCAGTTTCCATTTAGAAAGAGTATCAATTCTGACTTAGAAAGATTATCGATTATGATTCAGAAGAAATTATAGAAAGAATATAAATCTTCGGAATTATAGAAAGATTATGGTGGTAAATTTTAATTTAGAAATCTATAAATATGCTGTGTTCAATTTTTTCCATTTCTAAGTTTCCTGAATGAAGAACGTACAACTCATCCTCATCTTCTCACTCAACCTCTTCTCTTCTCTTCCCCTACCTTTGGGCCTTCTCTTCTTTTTGAATCCTGATCAAGTCGGTTTGAATTCCTTGAAAAATATTTCGTCCTCCACACACCGGCTTTGAAGGTTCGCTTTTACTATTTTCATGTTTCAAGTCAAAAGTTGTTTCCTTTTCCCATGTTTCGGGAAAAGAGAGCAATTTTGTTTACTAGATTAACTAAAATATTAGGAGAATATTTTTACATTTTTCTGTTTAGATTTTTAGTATTATTTTTAAGTTGAAACTTGTATTTTAAAATTAATTAAGATAAAACAGCAAACAAATTCTGTGAGAAAATTCCTTAAAATATCCTAAAGTTTCAATCGAGTCCAAATTATATCCCTAAAGTTTGTTCGGACCCATTTACGTCCCTCTTGTTTTATAAAGTATCCCAAATATATCCCTACCGTCAACTCTTCGTTATCTATAACAGAATTTCTGTCACGTGAGACGAACGTGAGATAAAATCTGTTCTTTGGCAACGGAATGAGCGCATCGAACCAGTACTTCGCGCCTGCTACAAAACTTCGCCCTTACTTCGCCTAGTTGTTCGCCTCTACAAAACTTTGTGCCACGTACCCGAACGTGGAGAAGGCGCTCGTCACCAGCGTGTGGCTGAAGCTCAGCAGGTAAAACTCCGCCAGCGCCTTGGCGTTGTGGCCCTGCCGCTCCGTCCGCTGCAACTCATCGTGGCTCGGCTGGAACACGCCCACCACCTCGCCAGTCGCCGTCGCCCGCTCGTAGTACATGGCCTGCAGCGTCTGGGAGTACCCAGTCTGGAGGCTGGTCACTAGCACAGCCTTTGGCTTTGTTCCCATCGCCGTCAAGGAGCTCGCCGGGGTTTCCAGTTGAGTCTCCGGCAAGATGCCTTCTTTCATCGTATGTTAATGATCCTTCGCGCTGGCTAAATCCCCACTCGATCCTTCGCGTTGGCTAAATAAGCCTCGTAGTACCTCGTCACGTAGCCCCAAACGGCGTTGGTGGGGTGAAGAAGGTACTTGCCCAAGTGGTGGAACACCATTTCTTTCTCAGGGAACAGCTTCGACAGCTCCTGATCGTATTAGGACAGAAGGAACAGAGCAGGCGAAGTAAGGGAGAAGTTTTGTAGCAGGCGCGAAGTACTGATTCGATGCGCCCATTCCGTTGCCAAGAACAGATTTTATCTCATGTTCACCTCACGTGACAGAGATTCTGTTATAGATAACGAAGAGTTGACGATAGGGATATATTTGGGATACTTTATAAAACAAGAGGGACATAAATGGGTCCGAACAAACTTTAGAGATATAATTTGGACTCGATTGAAACTTTAGGGATATTTTAAAGAATTTTCCCAAATTCTGTCGATGGTTAGTTATTTGTTTGCCGAGCAGTTTAAAGATAGATTAGTTCGTTCATATTGAGATCTTTAAAAAGAAGCTCAATCCCCCCTCTGAATATTTGATCTTCCAATCGAAAAAGTTGAGATTACTTTTCTTTATTTTATACTTTACTCGAATGCGATTTACAGGATCAATTGAAGCTATCGTGAGTAACCACATGCAAAACTCGGAACTCGACAAAAAGAAGGTTCTTCCTTACGAATACAGTATCACTAAATTTATAACTGTGTTGCGATCACTTCACCAAGCTCTTGTTTGAAACAGGGAAGATTTATTGCGTTGTTTATAATCTGGCTGCTTGGAAATGGATCCCTTTTCGCATGGAACAGTATAATAACCATTGGGGATTACTATGCTTATCTCTTTCCGGTAAGAAATCACATTTTCATCGAGAATGACTTCTTACCTTTCGATACGTGCTTTAATTAATTATTTCTTCTTTAATTTTATTTCAGAGGTACCATCCAATGAGAGCACTCACGTTTGTCTACCAATCTTTTGCTCTGGTAACAACAGCCATACTAGCGTATAACGAAGCAAGACTTAATACTAGATGTCGAAACCTGTTAGGCTACTCACTCTTCTTCTTAAGCTCACTTGGCCTAATTGTGGTTAGTATCAGGAATCGACTTATTCTAAAGGATCCGTTTTTCAAACTGCATGTTTATATATTCAATTCCATCATTGATTGGAGCAGTTAGACTTAGCGACGATGGGTAAAGGTGACTTGGGCATCTTCATTGGTGTCTGTGTAGCGAGTGCAGTATTTGGTGTTGCCGGAGGTTATGTTGCAGGAGGAATGGTTGGTGATATATCTTTGATGTGCCCAGAGTTTATTCAAGTGAGCATCTTTGCCCGTCTGATTTTTTAGTTCAGATGCAGCATGTTGGATTAGTTAATAAAAATACAAGCCTTTTTTTTCCTTTGCAGTCTTTCATGGCTGGGTTCGCAGCGGCTGGGACTCTGACTGCTATGTTGAGATTAATCACGAAAGCAGCATTTGAGAGTTCAGATGATGGCCTTCGCAAAGGGGCAAGTATGTAGAATATTTACAAGCTAAGTAGATTAGTACGTTAAGATCTACTTCATCTTAAACAGAGATCTAAATCTTCCTTTTTCAGTGTTGTTTCTTGCGATTTCAACATTCTTTGAGCTGCTTTGCGTCTTTCTCTACACATTTATGTTTTCTAAATTACCCGTCGTCAAATATTATCGAACAAAAGCTGCTTACGAGGGATCAATGACAGTTACTGCTGACCTCGCTGCTGCTGGTATTCAATTACCCTTAAACGATGCAGCGGTTAGATTCATAAATAACATTATGGCATTGTTTAACTTTGGTAAGCAGTTTAGTTTGTCTCGGATGTGAATAAATTCTTGCATTGCAGGCGACGGCGGATCCGAATCAGTTTGAGCGCTTGAGTAACAAAGAACTTCTAGTTCAAAATATCGATTACGCGCTTGACATCTTCCTGATATATGTCTTGACACTGTCAATTTTCCCTGGTTTCATAGCCGAAGACACACGTTCTCATAGCTTGGGATCATGGTAAGTGCTCCAGCATCATCTATTAGGAGAAGAATTTATTATACAAATAAAATGATAAATCTAATTCGACCAGGTATACACTCGTTTTGATTGCCGTGTACCATGTCTGGGACCTTGTGGGGGGATATGTTCCTCTTCTTAAGCCGATCAAGTTGGTATCAAGGAAAGGCCTGATATTTGCTTGTCTCTCGCGTTTCCTCTTCATCCCAGCGTTCTATTTCACAGCTAAGAAGGGAGACCAAGGGTGGATGATAATGTTGACGTCCATCTTGGGACTCAGCCATGGCTACCTCAGTGTTTGCATTTTTACAGAAGCACCAAAAGGATACAAGGTAATTACTAATAAATCTATCTATATATATATATTCTGTTCATTATTTCTTATTTGTTGTGTGTCCCGGCCTTTGATAATGCAGGGCCCGGAACAAAATGCATTGGGGAACTTGTTGTCTGCCGTTCTGACTGCAGGTATTTTCTTAGGCGTAATACTCAACTGGTTATGGCTAATTGGCAAAGGTTTGTAACAAGTTCTGTAGTGGAGCACCAACATTATCCTACCTAGAAATTCTGTAGTGGAGTACCAACGTTACCCTACCTAGAAATTCTGTAGCGATCTTATGTGGATGTTTAAACGTTTGAATAGTTATGACTCGCGCCTGAGTCATGCTTTTCATGCCATTTCCAGTTTCATTCTTGTGCAGAATTCTTATCACCGAATGGAAAAAAATAATACCGAGCAAATAAAACTCACAAAGCAGTACTGATCTAGATTTTTTTTTGGTTTGTTTTTTTTAACTAGCATTCAGTATATCTTTTATTATGCATATAATTAGATCAACAGTCCGACACATGAACTAGCATGCATGCTTCTTAAGCTGCAAAAAGTTCATAAATTGGTAATTAATCTCATTATGAGACAACGTTAAAAGTATTTTCCAGTAAAAGTTGGTCTTAGCGAGGCTTGCAGAACGTTCATCTTCAATTGTGATTCTTGTGCCTCTAATGAGTATTTCTCTCTTTCATTCTCAGAAGTATCACAAATAAATTTCATTCAACTGACCTGTTACATTTACCTGAAATCCATGTCATGACTTGTTTAAAAAAAAATGTCATATGGTGCTTGGATAGACACTATTCCATGAATGTTGGAGAAGCATGCAGATATGCAGACAGAAAAAGGAAGGTGCCTTATCTTTGAAGGTGTCGAAACCAGACTGTGGGATGTGTTAGCCAAATAATTTATAAAATTTTATTTTTCAAAAAACAATATAATAATTTTAAACCATGAAGAACTGTAGTAAACCGTGCACGAACCATAAACCATAACCGTTTTAGTCAGTTACGATTAACGGTCGACCTCCATAGAACCGTCAGTTCCAAACCGTAATCAGGTCTAGCTCCCCATGTTTTCTATATCTTCATCACCACAGTTAACCATCTCTTTGAGAGACAATGCCTTAAGCTAAACTGGGGTATATTCTCTAGAACTTAGCCCAAGGTACTGAAGACAAGAACTTAAGGTATTAAAAGACAGACGATGCAAGTAATGTCCCAACTAAACATATGATTATTTTGAATCAAAAAGGCTATATATCAGTTTGAGGCTTAAGTGCTTTAATTAACAGAATACTAAATGAATTTTTTGGTTCTAGCTACTATGAGTGTTTCTTTAAATAGGTTTCTGCACCCTCCCAGATTCTAGTATCGGAGAAGCATCGCTTAGTACTTCATTGTGAGGGGTTGTCTGGCTTCTAACTCGGCCAGTCGGGTCCACATCGCTTAGTGGGATTGATAGAATTTGAGAAATCAATTGTCGAACACTATCATCTCTGCTCATAGCTACAACATGGACTACGTATTAAACACAATAACCATAGGTATAATCTCATTTTGATAAAGTGAAATCAAGAACTTACCCCGGTTGTGTCCATCACCACTAAATGGGCACTCACAAAAAGGGACAGATTCAGTCGGCACTGAGGAAGAGACAACTTTCGCCGGTTGTGTCCATCACCACTAAATGGGCACTCACAACAAGTAGCCAGCTAGAACCATTTCTGCTGCCCTTTAATTCAACTATGCTCTGGCTCTCTGCTTGCTTTCTCACAGAATTACCAAAACGAAACATCTCAAGTCGAACTTCAAATTCTGTGAATTACAGTGAGCCTGCCCCGTGGGAGCTTCGCCAACTTACTATTGGATGTCATGGAGCAAACAAATTTTCACTATTTCACAATCACTTCCTATTCACTTCCAATGGTTTGACATGGTTAACAAAGCACGTAACAATGAACTTTAGACTTCCTCATATTATAGCCTTGACATAGCTGGCTGCCACAACTCTCCTTGAAATTGGTAACGTGCTGGTGTGATGTGGAAGTGAGGCGAGTAAGAAATCGCACTCGCAACTGCTCCATCACAACAAGCTTATCGATGAACTTTGAACTTATGCATGTGCATAACATCAAAATAACTAACTCTCATTAAAGATGAAGCCTGACAATCCAAGTGGCATCTAGGAAACTATGTTTGCAACCTGCTTCATCACAGTAACCGTAACAATGACCTTTGAACTAAATTAACAGTCCTAGCGAAGCCAGAGAAAAATACCTTTCTATGTGGTGACCTGCTCGGTCTCCTAATTTAACTCATTACAAATGGCTATGGGACCAGTCGTGTGGGGTGCCCGGGTTTTTTGCAAAAATTTGAACTTAGTTAACAGAATTTGAACTTAATAAACGTGGCAAAGAGTCGTAGCGGCGAAAGTTCCAGGGTTTCTTTACACTAAGAACCAACAAATGAAAGAGGAAAGACACCATCAGGCAACTAAAGCAAAGATCCCTTGTCCACTTATCAGGCAAAGCGAGCACTCCCCATCAAGATTCATAAGAATGAGTGAAGCAAACTGCAGAACAAAGTCGAGGGGAATGAAAGCGGAAGCATATTGGACAGCTCACTGCCCCTAGCTCACGGGGGGCGCTCCGGTCTGGGCTTTTTTAGGGAGTGGTCGGAGCCCCAGCAAGACGTCTTTCGATCGAAACGTAGCAGTCTGAATGTGTACCTACAAGTCTTCTTCCTCTTACTCCTCAACGTTTTGTATTGCATCTTGCTCAACGTTTTGTACTGCTTGCTCAACGTTTTGTACTGCATCTTATTTAACGTTTTGTACTGCTTGCTCAACGTTTTATACTTGTTCTTGTACAACATCAGTAAGATTTTCCTCTTGGACATCATTTTTCTGCCATTCTACCAATTGTCGCGACATAAAAGCTATCATTTCATTCTTATCAACATCCAGCATCATTTGTTTATGCTCCAAGTCCTTCAATTTTGCTTCATGTTCTTTCTTTAGATCCTGGTTTTTAATCAGCTTTTCTTCTATTTTATTTAGGTAGTCCAAAAGATCTGTCTTCTCTTTCATATATTGTTGACTTTTAGCTTGTTGTTCTTCGGTTCAGCTCTTGGTAATGTCCTACACATATGATTTTTGATCTGAAATCACAATTTAAAGAATAAGTCAATATCAGATAACTGACAAATTAAATAGCAAGAGCTGGACATTACCAAGAGCTGGATATTTGCTATTTAATTTGTCAGTTATCTGATATTGACTTGGTCTTTAAATTGTGATTTCAGATCAAAAATCATATGTGTGGGACATTACCAAGAGATGGACAGAAGAACAACAAGCTAAAAGTCAACAATATATGAAAGAGAAGACAGATGTTTTGGAATACCTAAATAAAATAGAAGAAAAGCTTATTAAAAACGAGGATCTAAAGAAAGAACATGAAGCAAAATTGAAGGACTTGAAGCATAAACAAATAATGCTGAATGTTGATAAGAATGAAATGACAGCTTTTATGCCGCGATAATTGGCAGAATGGGAGAAAAACGATGTCCAAGAGGAAAATCCAACTGATATTGTACAAGAACAAGTACAAAACGTTGAGCAAGATGCAGTACAAAACGTTGAGCAAGCAGTACAAAACGTTGAGCAAAATGCAGTACAAATCTAGATCATCTAGATGATGATCTACCAATATCTCAAAATGTTGCTGCTGACCAACATTAGTAACGTAAATAATCCACTCAGCTTTCTCTTCCTTCAGCCGGTACCTCCAGAAATCATGAGAAACAAAGCATTCAGGAATATCCAATCATGGAAAGACCATTCAGTGGAGATAAAGTGTGAGTTTAACATCGAGAAGGTATTAAAAATAATAATAAAGCAAAAAGAAACTATGACAAATTGCGTTTTGCATGGACCTGTAAGCTACACAAATAGTATTTGGTACTGGATAGCAGGAACGAAGTAATGATAACTAACCAACTTTTATGCATAAAGTAATCAATAATCCGTTTAGAAATGGAATACAAGGGCTGATTTGAAAACCCTATTATAACAAAGGTTAGAAAATTTATCAGTTAGGTGTCAAACTATGAAAGAACACTTCGGCAGAGATTGCAGGATATAAGGTTTTTATAAATCGAGTACCTAAGACAACAAGACAGCAATTTAATATGACAATATGATTTTTTTTTCTGGGAGCAAATGGCTAGCCAAAAAAAAGTCATGAAAAATGAGATGGCCAAAAAGACACTCCAAGGAAATTGAATAGACCACAAACAAATCTAATCCAGCATACACTTGATGGTTCTTTGTCCTACTATACACATTTTTGTTTTTTTAAGGGAACTTCGATAATGAATTTCTGTGTTATCTCTGAGTTATTTAAAGGTGAAAAACTCTGAAAGGCATGAGAAAACAACTGTTCAAGCCTTCAAGCACATAAGCGAACAAAAACAATAATCTTGCAATACTAACTAGTCTATATATATGTTTTAAAATTAAAATAAAATTGCATAGTTACAAGAAAGTTCAACAAAATAGACTAGCTACAAAGACATATCCATACTAATTTAATTCACAGCATCATCATACTATTAACCTCAAACGATCCATCAGCAACCCATCTTATCTACCTACTGATCAAACACATGTTTAACTCCACTCCTCACTGCAACAAGTTTAAATCCACACAACAGATTCATTAACATTGTGGCATCTTCACATAAATAAAAATTGTGAAAAGAAGCTCTATAACTGATCTACACAGAAATTCCTGATCTGAGCAGAAATCCTAAATTATAAAACTTAGAACATGCTCAGAAACCTCTAACATCAAGTACGAAACAGAGAGATTCCAAGACAAGATCCAAATCCTTACCTCAAATGCAATCGCACAACGAACTCCCTTCCTCCGCTCAATCTACAGATCTGTCGGATGTCTTCTTCTTGGCCGCGGCGAAGAAGAGAAGAAGAAGAAGCTAGGTCTCCCACCATCGCCAACCCACCTCGGACCAAAGCTTAGCGTCGCAACTCCTCGCGTGAAGGGGGTGGAAGGAGGAGCGGCTTCCAGTGGGTGGCTTGGCTGCAATCTAGGGCTCGAAAGGGAGAAGAAGGGAAGACGAAGGGTGTTGGCTGCGGGCGATTGAAGAGGAGAAGGAAATCGGTCGCTGCGACTAGGGTTCACGGAATGGGGGTGAAGGGAAGGCTGCGGGGTTTTAATCCATGGTCTTTTGCATTTAAGCCCTCATTGTTTTACTAATTCCACATCAGCCCTTAAAAATTAATGCATATTCGCAAATAATCCCTTAAAACTTAAATTTCAAAACGATTAAACCCTCTAATTCCAATTTGGGTCTCGAAAACCCTAAATCTTCTTCCAAAAAATTTGCTGGATCATGTCAAAAGTGTCGGATTTAACAAGTACAAAAGTTTTAAGTACAATGCAAGGCAAATAATAAAAGTAACAATTATACCGATAACTAAGGACTAAGAAACTTGATGTGTTGTTATCGGATTAGTTATTCAGCGTCTTCGGCAGATCTCGCACAGCACACAAGTGTAAGAATTGTAGAAGCATTGATGTCAAGAGCTTTGGTCGAAGAACCCTCATATAGGGCCACTTGAGCGCCTGTATAGCCATCACGGGTGCCCGTGTTGTTGGGATCTGAGCGTTACCTAATCTGTGCTCTATATAAGCCTTATTCGCACTCGGATGCCTGACTGCACTCGGGGCGCCTTGTTGCTGACATGATACCTCCACTCAGCGTGCGCCAACTCAGGCTCTCGGGCGCACGAGTCCTATTCAGTCAGCCTCCTTTGCTTTCCTTCTTCTACAAGACAAAGTCAGAACAAACAACACAAATATAAAGGAATGCATGTAACTTGATAGCCCGTGTTGTCCGATCTTGACATCAAGTTTCAACCAAAACCCTTGGTTGAATCGACGCCTACTGTTTTCTCTTCCGAGAAACGCGCCCTCACCTACTCTTCCAAGAAGAGATCACCTGTTGCCAACCCCCGGTTGGATTTTTACCCAACCTCCGAAGATTTCGAAACTCGCAACGTCTGATCCTCGACCCGTCTCGACTCCTGTCTGTCGTCCTTGCTCGCCTAAGTTTTCTGCCCAGTTCTTGACCAGGACTTCGATTCTAAACTCACAGTCAGGTTTTTTTGCCCAGTTTTATTCATCAAGTTTTCAGTGTCCAACCCTCGGTCAGGACTTAGTGTCGAGCTTTACTCACCAGGTATTTGGTACCCAGTCCTTGACCATGACTTTGTGCCGAGCTTTTACTTATTTTCTGATTTTCTTATTTACTTATACGAAATCTAAATGAAAATTGATATTAATTATTTATATATATGTAAAATAAAAGAAAATAAGAACATCATTTTGTTTGTGTTTATCATTTATTTGTAATATTTATTTATAAACTTCATTTTTGTTCTAAAACACATGGAAAGAAAATAGAAGAATAGGGCAAAATCAAATTCCTTCATCATATCTGTTTATTTGCAAATAAACAAGACAAATTAACTGGTTTATATATTTTCTTTTATATTACATTTTATTATACCGAACGATAATAAAGAATATATTTTAAAATTTTGAATAGAACAAGTGATTTTACGAATGCGATATCTTGGGCAATAGTTTTTTAGCATTACTAATGGATATATATTTGAATATCTTAAAACTAACATTGTGATATTATATTACAAAGGGGATAATTTCAAGCTAATTGGTGAAATATAATTTGTTTTAATCGTCAAAATCAAGAAACCACTAACACTTCTAATACGATTTATAAATTTGGCATCTTCAAAAAGGTTTGGCATGTCTGTAAGCATATGGTAACTAATAGTTAAGTATTTATGGGTGCACAACTTATTTAAATACAAGCTTAACAGATTCGGATCTTTTTAGAAATACAGATGCTATAGGTATTTTATAGACATTTGACACATTTGAAATGAGTCGGATATTTATAAGTACTCGAGCGTTAAACTCGCATGGAAGTGAGATGTTAATTTTTATGAATAAAATTTATAAATAATTTTATTGGTAAAGGCGTATTTTAAGCCCCGGGTTTGATCTCCCACGCGACAAAAAATGCGCGCCTGTGCGCGACTACGAGAGCCTGATCGGTCTAGGACCGGATCAGGCTCTCTCCGAGGGCGGTGAGCCGGTGACTAGCAATGACGGGCGGAGGGTGCGACGAGCTCGACGGATTCACCAATCCCTCTTGGTCATAGTATGGTTTTCGGGGCGCCGGCCGGAGGCCGCCGTTGGTTAGCAAGTCCCGACGGGTTCACCAATCCCTCTTGGTTATAGTATGGTGTTCGGGGCGTCCAGCCGCCGTTGGTCAGCAAGCCCCGACGGGTTCACCAATCCCTCTTGGTTATAGTATGGTGTTCGGGACACCGGCCGGAGGCCGCCGTTGGTCAGCAAGCCCCGACGGATTCATCAATTCCTCTTGGTTATAGTATGGTATTCGGGGTGCCGGCCGGAGGCCGCTGTTGGTCAGCAAATCCCGACGGGTTCACCAATTCCTCTTGGTTATAGTACGGTGTTCGGGGTGCCGGCCGGAGTTATAGTATGGTGTTCGGGACGTCGGCCAGAGGCCGCCGTTGGTCAGCAAACCCCTCGGAGAGTGCCTGATAGGTCGCGTGACCGATCAGGCACTTGCCTGATCGGTCCCGGGACCGATCATGCTCTCACGGTGGCGCATGGGGGCGCGTCTTTTGTCGCGCGGGAGATCATATTGTAACGACCTGGCCCCTTGGCCCCTTGGGCGGCCCAACTGGCGGCCCACTAGGCGGCCCTCGGCCCCTTTGGCGGCCAAATCCCATTTGGCGGCCCCTTTGGCGACCTCTTGGCCGGTCGTTACTCACAAGTACTTCCCACCCCTGGCCAGTGGATTTTTGCCTTCCTCAGGATTCGAACTCTAGACCTCCAGGCTAAGTACTAGAGTTTATGAATCCTGATACCAATTGAGGTCGCCATCCCCCACAAATTTCAAATTCTAATAAATAACAAAACAGGTCTTGAGGCTTTGTCGTAATGAGCTTTCAGTGAAAATACCTTCCGGTTTGAATTTTCACCTAAGTAAGCCAATCTTATTCACACAGGTTTGAAGTGAACTAAGTCTTGAACTTAAACCTTTAATATGTGAAAATCAATTGGCAACAACTCATCACAGGCGACGGTTGAATCCTTCTGGGTTGGTGCATTACGGTCATGCCACCGAATCTTGTTTCATAAGTGCTAAGGAGAGTTGCCTAGACCCCCCACACTGCGGCCCCACAGTTACACTTGCATAGGTGAGTTCTCCAAGGATGTACTGCAAGCATCCTGTCATAAAGACCTTGAACTCATTAAGAGCCCCTAGGCTTATCCTTACTAGCAGTCAAGCATCTATCCAGGGAAGAGACTATGAGATTACATCTCAATCAGTTTGATGCTTACGGTTCACCCTTATAGCTTGTTTATACCACATTAAACCTACTTCTTGGGATCTCCAATCAGATAGGTTGGGTTGCCGCTATAGATGAAACCAAGATAGGCCTCAGTCCCATTCCCTTACTGGACCTCTTGATTTTCTCAGAATCAAGACCTTTTGTGAGTGGATCAGCAATATTGTCTTTTGAACTTACAAAGTCCAAAGACACCACTCCAAGAGACACTAGCTCACGAACAGACTTCAATCTGATTCGTACATGTCTCTTCTGTTTCTGGTTATACTTGGAGCTTCTAATCTGAGCTATTGTTGTTTGATTATCACAGTGTACTGAAATAGAAGGTATTGGCTTAATCATCAAGGGAATTTCAGACAGAAGACCCTTAAGCCAATCTGCTTCAGTTACTGTGGTATCCAAAGTACACAATTCTGCCTCAGATGTAGAACGGGATATAATCGTCTGTTTAACAGACCTCCAAGCAACTGCACCGCCTCCAAGTGTAAAGACATAACCAGTAACGCCTTTACACTCAGCAGTGTCAGCTATCCAACTGGCATCACTATATCCCTCCAGGACTGCAGGGAATCTCCCATACTGCAAGCCCAAGGATATAGTTCCTTTTAGATATCTGAGTACTCTGTCTAATGCATCCCAATGCGTTCTGTCCGGACAGCTAGTAAACCTGCTCAATTTCGTTATAGCAAAAGAAATATCAGGTCTAGAACAATTTGCCAAATACATTAGACTACCTATTATTTGGGAATATCTTAGTTGAGACACGGCCACGCCACTCTTATTCTTATGGAGAGTCTTTGAAGGATCATAGGGTGTGACAACTGATTTAACTTGGCTATAGCCATATTTCTCTAACACTCTCTCAACATAGTGTGACTGAGAAATTGCTATTCCATCAGTTGAGCGAGTCAACTTTAGCCCTAAAATCATGTCAGCACAACCCATATCCTTCATATCAAACTTCCCACTTAAGAGGGTCTTGGTCTCATTAATAATTGAAAGGTCAGATGCAAATAATAAAATATCATCTACATATAAACATAAAATAATACATCTATCGCCTTTAAGTTTAGTATATACACATTTGTCAGAGTCATTAATTTCAAAGCCAAATGATAGCATAGCACTATCAAATTTTTCATGCCATTGCTTTGGGGCTTGCTTCAAACCATATAGAGATTTAACTAACTTACAGACTTTATTCTCACTTCCAGACGCTACATATCCCTCTGGCTGATCCATATATATCTCTTCTTCAATATCACCATTAAGGAATGCCGTTTTGACATCCATTTGATGGACCTCAAGATGATATATGGATGCCAATGCTATTAACACTCGGATTGTAGTAATTCTGGTAACAGGAGAATAAGTGTCAAAATAGTCAATCCCTTCTTTTTGTTTGAATCCCTTAGCAACTAGGCGTGCTTTAAATTTATCTACTGACCCATCAGGTTTTAGTTTTCTCTTAAACACCCATTTACATCCTATGGTGGTACAACCAGGAGGTAAATCTACTAACTCCCAAGTGGCATTAGAGATAATAGAGTCCATTTCACTTTTAGTGGCCTCTTTCCAGTGCTTAGCTTCAGGAGAAGCCATAGCATCTCTATATGTCACAGGGTCACCTTTTATATTATAGGTGATAAAGTCTTAGCCTAAATCCGTAGAGACACGTTGTCTCTTGCTCCTTCTCAGTTCTGTACACTCACTAGATTCATCTAGTCTAGAGTGACTTGAGGAAGGTGCACCTACTACGGATAATGGGACATCTACGGAAGAAGGCTCATCTCTAGTAGGAATACTAGAAATGGGCTGAGGTGTTCTCATCTTCATAGGAAATATATCCTCAAAAAATGTAGCATCGCGAAGCTCTACAATAGTATTTGCATCTATTCCAGGAATTTCTGATTTAATAATCAGAAATCTATATGCAATACTATTTTGAGCATAACCTAAGAAGATACCATCTACGGTCTTTGGACCAAGTTTCTTCCTTCTGTGTTCAGGTACTAGTACCTTTGCAAGGCACCCCCACACTTTAAGGTATTTCAAACTTGTTTTCCGACCTTTCCAAAGCTCATATGGGCTTTTATCCCTTGACTTCATTGGGACCCTATTTAACACATGACATGCAGTGTATAGAGCCTCCCCCCACATGAAGTTGGGTAACCCAGAACTTCCTAACATGGAATTGATCATATCTTCAAGGGTTCGATTTTTTCGTTCTGCTACACCATTTGATTGAGGACTATATGGAGCAGTCACCTCGTGAATTATACCTGAATTTTGACAAAATTTCTGAAACAGATTCGAGGTAAACTCTCCGCCCCTATCAGACCTTAACCTCTTAATGGTTTTATTCGTTTGGTTTTCGGCTTCAGATTTAAAAACCATAAATTTATCTAAAGCTTCATCCTTGGTTTTTAGCAAATAAACATAACAATAACGAGAGTGATCATCAATGAAGGTAATGAAATACCTTTTATGGTCTCTCGTTATTACACCGTTAAACTCACAACAATCAGTATGAATTAATTCTAAAATATCAGAATTTCTATCAACTGATTCGAAGGGTTTTCGGAGCTGTTTATATTGCACACAAATTTCACATTTTTTCTTATCATTTATGGCATGCTTAGGAATTATGTCAAGATTCATCATTCTTTTTACAGTTTGAAAATTAACATGTCCTAATCTATCATGCCATACATCATAAGATTCAATGTTATAAGAACAACCAATATCATTAGATTTATTCAAAGTTACATTTTCTACATTGAGTTTAAATAATCCTTCATTAAGGTAACCCTTTCCAATAAAGGTTCCTAAATGTAATATTACAACTTTATTACATTTAAAATTCAATTCGTAACCAACACGAACTAGATTTGACCCGCTAATCAGATTCCGACGGACCGCTGGAACATGATGCACCTCATGCAGTGACAGGACCTTTCCAGAGGTGAACCTCAGGTCAACTTGTCCTATCCCAAGCACCCTAGCTGCAGAATGGTTCCCCATGGTCACGGAAGGGCCTTCAATTACCTGATAAGTAAGGAAGGCAGAGCGATCAGCACAACAGTGCACATTAGCACCTGTATCAACCAACCACTCATTAGGTTGATAGATCAAATTTAGTTCGGGGTTAAAGGTAACAAACCTATCGCTGGTGTCGGCATTAGCAGTCACAACATTTGCTTGTGCCTTGGTGTTGGACGTATTGCCTTGGTTTTTCTTTTTGTTCTTTCGGTCAGGACAAAATTTGGCGTAATGTCCAACTTGTCCACATGTCCAGCACGGCTTGGTTCCATTTTTCTTTTGAACCTTTGGTTTGGGTTTCATCTTGTTCTTCATTTTTTGATTTTTGAAATTGTTTTTGTCAGATGAGACCACTACGTTTGCCTTTGGAATAAAGTCCATTGGCATTGTCTTATTATCATCTTTATGTTGCTTGCGATGTTCTTCCTCGATATTTAAGGCAATCATCAAATCTTCTAAAGAGATTTGACCTCTCCTATGTTTAAGAGTCATGCCAAAATCATCCCAACTCGGAGGCAACTTCTCGATGATAGACAAGACCTGAAATTTTTCGGGTAGTAGCATATCTCCTTCAGCAAGACCATGAATCAGAACTTGAAATTCATGGGTCTGCTCAACTACAGATTTTCCTTCAACCATTTTGAAGTTTAGGAACTTTGCCACGGTGTACTTCTCTAAACCAGAATCTTCGGAGTTATATTTTTTATCCAAGGATTTCCACAATTTCTTGGCCGAAGAGGTTGAGCAGTACACATCAAAAAGTGCGTCTGAGAGGGCAGACAGGATTCTCCCATGGCAGAGATAATCCCTTGACTTAAACCTCTCTAAGGCAGCACTACGGCCAGGTTCCTCTTCATCAGGTGAAGGAGGATCTGTTTCTATGACAGAGAATAGCCCTAGCGTGGTAAGCCAGAACTTCATGCGTTGTTGCCAACGCCTAAAGTTCTGCCCAAAAAATCTTTCAGGTCTGGCGCTAGCCTCATCAGACCCAACTACCCTATCATTCATCATGTCTATCGATGCTTACAATAAATTCTCTAAAATTGTTGTAAATATAGCACTAAAATTAGTAATATATTTGCACCAATAAAATCAGGCAGCATACAATAGACAGTAAATGAATAAGCAGGGTTAGGAAATCGTTATCCTCCGGTTGAAGCGTCGGCGCGCCGACTGTCTTTAGAGAATTTATTGCCGCCCTACGGTGCAAAGGCTCCCGGCAAAACTCCCCCAAGATCCGACAACCACGCTGCGTTCGTAGGTGCACTCCAAAACGAACGCTGCCTTCGGACTCAACCTCAGATCGCACAAGACGAAGCCTCAAGACCCAAAACGACCGAAGAAGAAAGAAGGAGAAAAACTATTTTCGGAGAACGCTGCCTCCAGAGAAGAAGAGGCGCGCACAGAGAGAGAAGAAGAGAAGGCAGAAAGCTGTAGGTCCCCCTAAGCCATCTAAGCATTATAGGAATGGCTTGATATATAAGGCCTTCCATCTCCTTTGGCTTAGCAATGTGGGACTAAAGGTTTTTCAATAGATTTGAAATTTCAATCAAAATTCAACAGATCACTCCTCTTTAAAGCCCGGTTGTGAATGTGCTAGTTTCTTTGTTCAAATATAAAACTATCATATGAGATTAGGTTCAATTCAACAAGCTTTAAGTTAAATGTGACAAAAGGTGATGTGCTAACTCAGACGGCTCAATATCGTCAGGTCCCACAGTAAAACGTAAGGAGATACATTAGGATACGTCCGTCCCACGGTAATATGTAAGGTTTGTAAGGCTTACTGTAAGGAGACGCAATAGGATACGTAAGTCCCACAGATTTGTAACGAGTGGGCTGTTTTTTTATCATGAGAAATGAACCCTACAAGAATCGATCCCTCATTCTAATCTGATGAACTACCATTCAAATACCACTGTGCTACGCCTCTGGGGCAACAAGCTTTGAGTTAAAGAACCTTAAGTGGAGTGGAGAGTGACAAACAATTTGTCATATTAAAAAAAAAGTTGAGACTAAAAGCTAAAATTAGTTCATCTCATGAAAAATTTCGAACTGAAAGCTGCAGTAACTTCAGTCCTTACTTTCAAATATATAAATTTCGAACGTAAGATTAGTTTCTTTGTTCAAATATATAAACTTGATCTTTGCATCCCAATTCTTACTTTCAATTGAATGATTACAAATCAATAGATTCCTCCTCCTCCTCACTATATATCAAATACTCTGTTTTTGCAGGAATTTTTCCCCAGCTATGGAGCATTTTGCAGGCATCCACGGTTCGATCCCCCGCTATGACGCATTTTACAGGAATTTTTTCTCCAAATGGGGCGCGAAGCCTGGGACGCTGGGCTTCTAGACTGCCCACTGCGAGCGCTTCTCATTTACCCTGGTGACCGGTAGGAAACTTCCGTGGGGCCCAGGGGCGGAGCTAGAATATTAATTCAGTATAGTCAATTAACAATATAATATAATTTATAAAAAATATATAAAATTTTATAATCATAGAGCATCACAAAATAATTACCTTACAATTGTTCTTTTCGAGTCTTCATATTTTGAAACCTTTGTACAATAGCTTCATTATCAAATGATAGAAATATATCTTTTTCTACGTAAACAATGAGACTATCATTCATCCAATCATCACTCATTCGATTACGCAACTTGTCTTTCATAATTCTCATGGCAGAAAATACTCTCTCTACAGTCGCAGTTGCAACCGGTAGAATTAATGCCAATGTCAAAAGTTTATAAACCAATGGGTATATCAAATTTTTCTTTGACATAACTAATTTCTCTGAAAGATCATCAAGATTTTTCAATTCTTGAAATATTTTGTTAGAATGCATATCACATATATATGTATCAAGTTGATCATCAAGTAGGAGGAGATTATTCTACGCAGTCGATGAGAGCGTTCTCCATAACCTTCTTTTTTTAGCAACTTGTTGTGTTTCAATTTTCAACCTTTTTTTTCTCTTTTTTTAAATTTATTAGTGTGACCTTTTCAACCTATTTTTACTTTGTTATTATTTTTTCTATTTAGTATTAAACTTTTGTTGTGCGCTGCCCACACTGGGCCTTAATAGGCTCCGCCCATGGTGGGGTGGGGTCGATCACCCCAGATTCAATTTATTTACTGTCTAGTTCATCAAATACTCTATTTTTGCAGGGGATTTGGGGAGGCATGATCGGTGGACCTTCATGCAAACGCTTATCCTGATTTGGGTCACCTACCAAACCGATTGGAACAAGGAGATAATTAACTATCAATCTTAACAGTTGATTAATTAATTGTTATTAATTAATTAATTAATTATGTTGGTGGTGGTTAATGCAGGTAGCAGAGGCTAAGAAAAGATTGAACAAGTGGGGGAACACGCAGGAGCCCCTTGTATCCTAGAGATTGATTAATAAGTAATCAATAAGTACTAATTTGGTTAACTGCCTGTTATTTATCAGGATTAATTTTTGATGAAATGTACTTGTAATCACGTCCAGCCCAATTAAACACTGTGGCTCTTGGGCTGCCTTTGCATTTGTTGAAGCACTGAATTGTACACTTTGGTTGATGCATGGAAACCATTAGCAAACATATTAGACTATGTTTTCGCAACAAAACAACAAGAACAGAAGACAGCTAAACGATGCTTGTATCGATGAGATGGGACTAATTTGTTAGCTATCTCAGGTAGAAACAAATTGACACTATTTGAGAGCACAATAAGATCATGAATTAAGACGTAGAGATGAATGACACTAAAAGACCTACCCTCATCATGATGGCCCAAGAGGACTTTAATCAACTTGTTGCAATCAAGGTGCGAGAGACGTTGCATAAACAGCAAACGTCAAACTCTACGCCATCAAAGATACCTTTGACATTAACTGAGGTACTTAAGTGTCTAACCGAAGGCTGCTACGACCGACTAAAACCCCCGAACTCTGATCCCGACTCCCGCCATAACGTCTGCAAGATGGGAGCTGTCTCTGAAATCTTCGATAAGAGAGATACTACCCCGAGACCTTCTACGAGTAAAACATATGAGACATTTGTATACTTAAAGATTATGTAACTTAAGGTCACATATTTTCTCCATCTGAGAAGATTAGGGTTCCAAGCTATGATTGTTCCTTTATTTGTATGGTATCTCCCCCCCCCCAAATTCACATCGATTTGCTATTTTTTTTATTGTCATAGACAAGTACAAATTTTGGACATTTAGCTTTGTCAGATATGAAAAGATCACTAATCTTTGACTTTGACAAAAGATTTAGGTACATAAACTCTTAATCCTTTAATACACTATAAATTAAAAGTGAAGCAACAACGTCTTCTTGTCAACGAACACCATAGAATTACCAAATACAGAGTTGTAGCTTCTTGATGCATCAGGCATTATTAGGTTTTTCAACTTGGGTACCATGATTTATCCTCCATTATGGTTGGCAAATATGAATAGATAAAAATATCAATAGCCAAAATGTGTTCCTCTATGCTCAATGGTCGTTCTTAAACGAGAGTGACTGTTATCACTTTTCTTGCATCTCTTGTATGACATCAATGCACCTGAATTTTAACTATGCAGTACTAAATTGTTTTCTTGTTATGTATTTTGGAGATTTGATGGCTTATCAAATGCCAGAAACCTGGAAAAAAGATCAATTATAAGAATATCTCATTTAAAATCCTGGTTAACAACTATCAGGAATCAGGATAAAAGTTTATAATTTTAATTCAATGGATTACTCGTGTGTTTGTTATTAATTTTCTGTTCAAAGTTGTTGAGGTGTGTATATGTGTCTCAATGGATCATAACTTGTTCATCTTAACATCATTCTCATGCGCATCAAAGTTCTTTGATAGATGTTTTTCTAGCATTTGTTCATTGGAATTGTTTTCGGCATGAACAGGATGTTTACAGAAACGTATCATCAAGCAGGAGATT
This sequence comes from Boesenbergia rotunda, assembly GCA_024364735.1. NCBI lineage: Eukaryota > Viridiplantae > Streptophyta > Magnoliopsida > Zingiberales > Zingiberaceae > Boesenbergia > Boesenbergia rotunda. The sequence continues at coordinate 525,252 of JAGFNQ010002687.1, forward strand.
CATTGGAATTTTCTGGTGTCACCGATAAGAGTATCTGCATCTGGGATTGGAAGGTAATTAATGAAATTGAGTCTTGGAAAGGGCGGCTAAAAAGCATGGCCTCAGATATGGCCATTACAAAAGATCATCGGAAGTAGCAGTCTGCTAGGCAGTCTTCTTCCTTTTACTCCTCCTCTTTGGACCTGCAACTTCCTCAACATTTTGGACTGCTTGATCAACATTTTGTATTGTATCTTGGATAACAACAGTAAAATTTTCCTCTTCGACGTCTTTTTTCTGCCATTCTGCCGATTGTCGTGACACAATGGCTATCATTTCATTCTGCTTCACATCCAGCATTTTTTGTTTATGCTCCAGGTCCTTTAATTTTATTTCGTGCTTTGCCTTTAGATCCTCATATTTGATATGTTTTTCTTCAATTTTATTTAGGTATTTCAAAAGCTCTGTCTTCTCATTCATATACTGTTGGCATTTAGCTACATGCTTTTCTTTCCAACCCTTGAGAACGTCCAAAACATCTGAAATTTCATCTGAAATCACAATTTAAAGAACAAGTAAATATCAGATTTTTAAATGAAGTTTTTAAAATCAGATTTTTATATTTAAAAATATTTTAAAATCAGATTTTTTATATTTAAATATATATATTAAAAACAGATTTTTATATTTAAAATATTTTTATATGAATTAATATAAAATAAAGATTTTTTTGAGGAATTGTAGATTTAAATATATATTTAAATATGAATTTTTAATTTAAATGAATTAATAAAATTTATTAGAATTTTTATTTTAAATATATTTATTACATATTTAAATTTTATTTATTGATTTAGTGGTTTATATGAATTAATATAATTTATTAAATGTTTATTTAAATTATATTTCAATATATATAAATATAAATATCTAATTAATATTTTTCATAATTTGTTTACATATAATTTTTAAGTATTTAAATTTTAAATTGTAAATCTGATTTAAATTTTTTAATCTTATTTAAAATATTTAATGAAGTTTTTATTAATAAAATATACTTAAATGCAGTTTTTAAAATCAGATTTTTATATTTAAATATATATTTTAAAATCAGACTTTTATATTTAAAATATTTTTATATGAATTAATATAAAAATAAAGATTTTTTTTTGAGGAATTGTTGATTTTTTTGAGGAATTATTTTTTTAATTAATTAAAAAAACGAACTTCGCCGGAAGCACCGGCGCCGCGGGACGCCTCCGGCGGCGCCGGACGTTTACGACGCCACCGGAGGCGTCGCCGGACGCTTCCGGAGGCGCCGGAAGCTTCGTCGGCGGAGCGTGAAATCGCGTCACGCATCGCGCAAGAAGGCGTCGCGCGTCGCGCATCGCGCAAGAAGGCGTCGCGCGAAGCGTCGCTTCTTCGATGCCGGTCGCTTCCGCGTTCGCAGAAGCGATGCTATGTGGCGTCGCTGCGCGTCTACCGATATCTCACGCCAAATCTAATATGGGGAAGGGCTGAAAGCAGACAAAATTTCTTAAGCACAAAAAAAAACTGGGGATAAAAACTTACACGGGGAGGAAATGTTAAGCGAGACACGATCAGAAACCACCGTCCTTCGCTCGTCTCCTTCTCTCCTTCGCTGATCCTCGGTCGCCATTGCTCTCGCCCAAGAATCCCCTGATGAGTTATCCGCTTCGCTAAAACACTAGAGTTGTCGGATAACCCCCCTTAAATGTAACCTTAGCCCTTATATCCCGCTTCGCCAAATAACCCCCATTAAATGTAACCCTAGCCCTTATATCTTTAGTTTTATATTTTGGCCCTCACTTAATAAAATCAATTATTAATGAATTGGACTATATTCTTTTTATATTTCCTTAAATTTTAAGCCCGCCCTTAAAAAAAAAAATTGTTCACTTTGATTGAGGGCTAAAAAAGAAAATAAATAAATAAATAAGAATAATCTACTATATGAATTATAAATAATTAAGTAGAAATCAGATATTCAAAACATGTTACGTTACATTAATTTTTATTCTTTATTTATAAGGATGGAAATTTTTTTTATAATCCTGGTATAGTCACTAAAAAAATCAATAATTTTGGGATGAATTTTAAAAAATAATTCATCCTACCAAATTTAGATATGAATTTAGTGATAAAAATTATTGTTACAGATTTGCCATCGACAAATTCTACGAGAAAGAACTAGATTCGTCCCTGAATTTGGAGACAATTTTTCATCTCCGAATTCGTTGTCAAATTGCATCGAAAATAAAATTCATCGTTGCCAAATTGAAATGAAAACAAAATTCGTTACCCAAATGATAAATTAAACTTAGCAACGAATCTATTTCGTTATAGAATCTGAGATGAATAGATAGATTCATCTCAAAATCTGAGTCGAATATACTAATTCGTCCCAGAATCTGGGACGAAAAAATATAACTGTTTTACGTCTTTGAGCGCGTAAGGATCTTTAGATTAGACCTCGACTAACTGGCAGAATTTTTTTTTGTTAAAGATGACAACTTGCCAACCGATGTGGCATCAAGTCAAACTAAGAAACTGTGTTCGCAACCTGCCTCATCAAAACAAGTTAACATCCCACATCAGTTCGACTGAATGTCTGATCCATTCACGAAAATCACATGTGATCAATTAGAAACTTCAATGTGCAGATTATGATCCAGAGTATATGGCTAAACTCGAACTCGCGCACACTGCTATATGAATGGACAATGTAAAAACTATGTAATTGATCGATGCTACGACGCATTAACTAACAACCAGCTTATGAGAGGCCACTAGAACAATGTGAAAGACAACATTTTATATGGAAAAACACAAGCATCAATTTTAAACTCACAGCATTCAAATGATACGTGGCAAAGAGTCTTAGCGAGGAAAGTTCCAAGGTTTCTTTACACTAAGAACCAACAAATTTAGAAGTAATTTGTTTCGAGGAAGTAGCAGTCTGAATGTGTACCTAGCAAGTCTTCTTCCTCTTCTTCCTCCTCTTTTGTATTGCATCTTGTTCAACGTTTTGTACTTGTTCATGGACAACTTCAGTAACATTTTCCTCTTGGACATCCATTTTCTTCCATTCCGCCAATTGTCGCAATATACAAGTTATCATTTCATTCTTTTTAACATTCAGCATCATTTTTTTCTGCTCCAAGTCCTTCAATTTTGCTTCAAGTTCTTTCTTTAAATTCTTGTACTTAATCAGTTTTTTTTCTATTTTATTTAGGCAATTCAAATGATCTGCCTTCTCTTTCATATATTGTTGACTTTTAACTTGTTGTTCTTCTGTGCAGCTATTGGTAATGTCCCACACATGTGATTTTTGATCTGAAATCACAATTTAAAGAACAAGTCAATATCAGATAACTGACAAATTAAATAGCAAATATCATTACCATTTATGAAAATGGACCAACTAAAAAATAGATCGCTTTAGTACCTAGAAATGACATTATAGTCTATTATGTTGATTCAACGTCATGAAGGGATTAGAAAAGATGCATCTATCAGAAGGCATTGCATTAGAAATAACACTTTAGGGCTATTTGAATCCTTATTTAGGTCGTGGTCGGCCAATCTTGTTTTAGCTTTGAATAAAAAGCGGGTACTAAACCTAGATAAAGCGGGTACTAAACCTATTATGTTGATTCAACGTCATGAGTGAATTAGAAAAGATGCATCTATCAGAAGTCATTGCATTAGAAATAACATTTTAGGACTATTGAAACCCTTATTTGGGTCGTGGTCAGACAATCTTGTTTTAGCTTTGAATAAAGCGGGTACTAAACCTAGATAAAAGATGTCATTGCATTCTATCTAAGACCTGAAAAGATTCATCTATCAGAAGTCAAATAGTATTCGATCAGAAGATGCATCTATCAGAAGATTAGAAGATGATCTATTTAAACCCTTATTTGGGTCGTGGTCGGGCAATCTTGTTTTAGCTTTGAATAAAGCGGGTACTAAACCTAGATAAAGCAGGAATTAAACCTATTATGTTGATTTAATCGTCATAAAAGGATTAGAAAAGATGCATCTATCAGAAGTTATTGCAATAGAAATAACACTTTAGAGCTATTTAAACCCTTATTTGGGTCGTAGTCAGACAATCTTATTTTAGCCATAGTTGTCACAATCACAAAGCGCAAAAAAGCGCTCAAGGGTTTTGGGGCTTAAAGGGAAAATTGAAACGTGGACTTTACGGAAAAAAGCGTAATAAACAAAAGGACTATTATATCTATCAAAAGTGTTGAAAATATCTTTGAAAATACAAATGACCATAACAACTTGATAAAATTATAAATGTGATTTATATGAATTAATTAAATTTTTTAAAATTTTTTATTTTAAAATTTAAATATATATTTAAATATGAAATTTTAATTTAAATGAATTAATAAAATTTATTAGTATTTTTATTTTAAATATATTTATTATATATTTAAATTTTATTTATTGATTTAGTGGTTTATATGAATTAATATAATTTATTAACTTTTTATTTAAATTATATTTCAATATATATAAATATAAATATCTAATTAATATTTTTCAGATTTTGTTTAAATATAATTTTTAAGTATTTAAATTTTAAATTGTAATTAGATTTAAATTTTTTTAATCTTATTTAAAATATTTAATGAAGTTTTTATTAATAAAATATACTTAAATGTAGTTTTTAAAATCGATTTTTATATTTAAATATATATTTTAAAATCAGATTTTTATATTTAAAATATTTTTATATTAATTAATATAAAACTAAAGATTTTTTTGAGGAATTGTTGATTTTTTTGAGGAATTATTTTTTTTTAATTAATTAAAAAAACGAAAATCGGCGGAAGAGTCGCCGCCGGAGCGTGAACGCGCATCGCGCAAGAACGCGTCGCGGATCGCGCACTCATCGCGCAAGAACGCGTCGCGCGAAGAGCAGCGAAGCGTCGCTTCTTCGATGCCGGTCGCTTCCGCGTTCGCAGAAGCGATGCTCTGTGGCCTCGCTGCGCGTCGCGCTTAAGCGCGTGAAGCGATTGCTTTTGATAACTATGGATCTAGATGATGATCTACCAATATCTCACCCCTAATCTAATAGGGGGAAGGGCTGAAAGCAGACAAAATTTCTCAAGCACAACAAAAAAACTGGGGATAAAAACTCACATGGGGAGGAAATGTTAAGGGAGGCACGACCACGAACCACCGTCCTTCTCTCCTTTTGGTTTGGACGAACCACCGTCCTTCGCTCATCTCCTTCTCTCCTTCGCTGATCCTCGGTCGCCATTGTTCTCGCCCAAGAATCCCCTGATGAGTTGTCCGCTTCGCTAAAACACTTGCGTTGTCAGATATCCCCCTTAAATGTAACCCTAGCCCTTATATCCTGCTTCGCCAAATAACCCCCCTTAAATGTAACCCTAGCCCTTATCTTTAGTTTTATATTTTGGCCCTCACTTAATAAAATCAATTATTAATGAATTGGACTATATTCTTTTTATATTTCCTTAAATTTTAAGTCCTAACTTAAAAAAAAATTGTTCACTTTGATTGAGGGCTAAAAAAGAAAAAATAAATAAATAAGAATAATCTACTATATGAATTATAAATAATAAGTAGAAATTAGATATTCAAAACATGTTACGTTACATTAATTTTTATTCTTTATTTATAAGGATGGAAAATTTTGTTATAATCCTGGTATAGTCGCTAAAAAAAATCAATAATTTAGGGATGAATTTTAAAAAATAATTCATCCCAGCAAATTTAGAGATGAATTTAGTGACAAAAATTACTATTACAGATTTGTCGTCGACAAATTCTACGACAAAAAATTAGATTCGTCCCTGAATTTGGAGACAATTTTTCATCCTCAAATTCGTTGTCAAATTGCATCGAAAATAAAATTCATCGCAAAATTCGTTGCCAAATTGCAACGAAAACAAACTTCGTTACCCAAATGATCAATTAAACTTAGCAACGAATCTATTTCGTTGTAGAATATGAGACGAATAGATAGATTCATCCCAAAATCTAAGTCGAATATACTAATTCGTCCCAGAATCTGGGACGAAAAAATATATTCGTCCTAGATATTAATTTGTTCGAGAAATTTGAGACGAATATGTAGATTCATCCCAAAAATTTAATATTGTAACTAATCATTTTTCATCCTAGATTCTGGGGCAAATCAGATAATTTTAGGAATTAGGACGAACCCGAAAATTCATCCCAGATTCAATGATGAATCAGTGAATTTGTCCTTGATTTTGTCACGAATCCAAAAATTCATCCCAGATTCAATGACGAATCAATGAATTCGTCCCTGATTTTGGGACGAATCTTAAAATTTATCCCAAATTATGGAACAAATCCTAAAACTGGCATGACGAATATATTGTCAATTAATGAATGAAATGGGATGGATTCATGTTAAATTCTATAAACTGGCGTGGTTCCGAGAAGATGGAACACTTCCTCATCACGATGGAAACACTAGAGTTCCAACTGCATTTACTAATTTGGTGGGTTGGCTGACTTGGCTACGAGCTGGCTACAAGCTCGCATTGTGGTCCAAGTCTAATAATTAATTTGAAATAACTACTATGGTTATCTATTATGTCAAACAGTAATATTTTTATGTAGTGTCAAAAAAGAAAATATCAAATATACCTGACAACTAGTGTAGAACCTGGTGAACATCTCAGATAAATTGTATAGATACTCGCACAAAACATTGGAAAGTAGATTGGAACACGCCTCCTCAACTATCTGAAATTTATCAAAAATATTTACATCCATCATAAGGCAAAAGCATGATAATAGTATCTAAAGTGAAATAAGAAATTTATCCCAAAATCCGTTTTCAAATTGTAACAAAAATAGAATTGGTTATCCAAATGACAAATTATTCTTTGCGACGAATCTATTTCGTTGTAAAATATGAGATGAATAGATAGATTTATCCCAAAATCTGGGTTAAATATATTAATTTGTCCCAGAATCTGTCCCAAAATTAGATTCGTCCCAAAATTTTAATTTAGTTAATTTTATAACAAATTATTTTTCATCCCAAATTTTGGGGCGAATAAGTGAATTCATCTCTGATTTTGGGACGAATTCAAAAATTGATCCCAGATTCAGGAACGAATCAGTGAATTCGTCCTTGATTTTGGGACGAATCCTAAAATTTATCCCAAAATTCAAGGACGAATCCATAAATTCGTCCCAAAATCAGGGATGAATACAAAAATTTATCCAAGATTCTGGCACGAATCCAAAAATTCATCTCAAAAATTGAATTGAGAGATCAAAGGGTTATAATAAGTTGACAACGAATTTTTTTCGTTGCAAAATGCATCTCAAATTGATCAGATTTTTTACTACTCTTTAAATACAATCAATATTATCAATTTAACTACATTCAATACATCATAATCAAATATATAACATCCACATATCAACATATCTATTTGCAAATTAAAATCTAAATGAAATCATACAAATATTTAATCCATATACATACATATATATACCATTTAAATGAAATGATATCTAATCCAAATATTGATACAGATATAAAACATTCAAATAAAGCATATCATTAAATTCATATCGATACAGATAGATAACATCCAAATAAACTATAGGATAAGTGATCACATCCAATTCATAGAAATTCATAAAGTCATGAAAATATGATCTCCCTCGACCGAACATGGAGGGCTGAGGGACACGATGTGACTCCTTTTAGCCCAACGCGGGGGAACAAGGATACATGATTTCCTCCCTCTCTACTAGGACAAAGATATAAAAGAGGCTCGCTCTGTGGACACACAATTCCAATCACTCCCCTCTCACTCTACTGTACTTTTTTCTCAGATCACCGCATTTGATATGAGCGTCGGTCTCTTAAACTGCTGCAGAAATCCGATATGAAGACCTCCGACCCATCACCAACTTTTGCATTGATGTTTCCCTCTTTGGCCTCGGACCGGATCGGCGATGACCAAAATAAAACCATGCAATCAGATTTTTGAATGGACAAATCAAACATGAGCGAACTATGAACTCATCCGTACAAACTATGTGCTTATCCGTACAGTTTAAATTAATAAAAAAAATTGTCATAAATTTTATGTCGTCCGGTGCCTTTGGAGTAAATCAGACATTAAAGTAGAACTTACGCAGAAAATTCATAATTTTACTCTTACAAGAAGAAAACAAAGAGCCATGTAACAGAATCTCCATAAGGACCAAACCATTTAACCGTGTTTTTGATTTTGTATAATTGTTTTTTCTTTTAAAAAGCACATTACAATAAATTCTTCCAAGAAATTGCAAAACGTTACAATAAACACTTCCCACGGATCCTGTTTGGGTTTTTGATGTCTTTATGAAAAAGTTACAGTGCAGTGACGAATACATTGTCAATTAATGATTGAAATGGAATGGATTCATGTTAAATTCTATAAACTGGCGTGATTCCGAGAAGATGGAAACACTTCCTCATCACGATGGCAGTGGCTTCACATAATAACAATCTGCTTTCTTGTTGCTCTGATCCAATCACCTGCTTGTCATAAAAGTGAAATGATGAACAATTAAAATAGCACTAACGCCTGACAATTCAAAAAACTCAACTACAGTCCAGGCCTTGTGCGATTTGGCCAATCTGTTGTAGAGGTTTGGTCGTAGATGGGAAAGCCAGCGGTGGTTTTGGTTTGGCCTAAGGGACTTCCACCTCGTGGCCAAGTCACTTCCACCTCAGACCGTCCCACCACGGACAACCACCCAGACTCCAATTTGGGCCAAACTGCGTCAGCACACTACAGTTCCAACTGCATTTACTAATTTGGTTGGTTGGCTATGAGTTGGCTACGAGCTGGCTACAAGCTCGCATTGTGGTACAAGTCTAATAATTAATTTGAAATAACTACTATGTTATCTATTATGTCAAACAGTAATATTTTTATGTAGTATCAAAAAAGAAAACATCAAATATACCTGACAACTAGTGTAGAACCTGGTGAACATCTCAGATAAATTGTATAAATACTCGCACAAAACATTGGGAAGCAGATTGGAACACGCCTCCTCAACTATCTGAAATTTATCAAAAATATTTGCATCCATCAGAAGGCAAAAGCATGACAATAGTATCTAAAGTGAAATAAGAAACTTGATACAACTATGCCTGAAAACACAAAATGTGACCACCAGGGGAAAAAATAAAAATAAAATAATTTTCCTCCAGATGAGTATAGCAATAGTAGCAAAGGGTTTTTGAAAATATAACAAAATAATTAATTAGATTACAAGTTTAGTAAATGCACATTCAGTAATGAAAATATAACTAATGTATAAAATCACTGAAAAGGAAAACCTAATCTTAAATTTGTCAAGTGTCAAAATTTTGTGCTATATTTAACAATCATCTCAATATTTATATAGTTTTTAAACACCTACAAATGATGAATCTGCGAGTTATCCAAATAAAAAAAATATGACACAAGGTCATACCTCTGCAAATTGAATCAGATGAAGCCCTAAGGCCCGCTCATCAACATGATCCAACACGATCTTTCCCATCTGTAAAAACAACACAACAGTGTTTTAATTGTGAAAAAACTAAAATAGGAACAAACAATTGCACAATGGAATATCACACCAGTATTAATCTTCCAACTCATACAGGTACTTGCCTTCTTTAATTCTTCTATGTCTTTGCTAGATTTATTAATGATGGAGCATATCCGAGCATGTGCATACAAAAGGTAGACAGCAGTATTTCCCTGTTCAAATAACATATAACATACAAAAGATTGAACAATAAAGGTAAAAATAATGATACACAACACAAAATGAATCCATCAGTAACAAAAATATCATATCAGCTTTGAAAGCATATTCATATTGTTGATGTATCATGTATGTTTTTTCAGTTCAAGTGGCGAACGATAAGAAAGCAATTTAAAAAGAAACAAATACTACTTTAGTTCATGATATTTTCATAGATCTACAACACCAAGGACTATTGATCTTTAGAATGAATTGGATCTAGACAATTTTTTAATAGCTTAAGTTAAAAACCTAAAAAATTCTATGGAAATACAACAGAAGGAAGAAAGTGACTGTTATATTAGCTTAGTTTTTATATTTCCATATGTTTCTAGACAGCTCCTTTTCCAAGCAAATATTTCCATAGGCAGACCACTATTCAATCAGACCTAGAACCTATATTAGCTAAACAATATAACCATAGGCAGAGTAAACATAAGAGATACCTTGTCATTCAACATCTGATCAAAACTAAATGTATAGTTCGTCAAGCGATTGTTCTTCAGGTCTGCATATCTGTTAGAAAATGATATTAGAAGTACATAGAAAATGGACATGCAATTTAACCAAAATCAGAAACCTAGCACATCTTGGAAAAAAGAACATATCGTTCCAGCATTTGTGGATTTGTTCTCTTAGAAACAGAATCTTTTTTTTATCCAATTTCACTATTTAAAAATCAAAGGAAAATTCAACCAAAAATCAATTATGCCCTTCAAATAGTATTTTACATGGTAATTAACTATCAACAAAAATGAAAAGGCATTGGATGAAAGTTTAGAATAATGGTGAGTTGAAAATGGTAAAAAAGAGAATTTTATTGAGATTGAGATTGGAACAAAGGCATTGTCATTTTCACTTTGCTTCACTAGAACTTAAATAGTAAATAAAAGTCTTTAATACTTACTTGATAGCACCATAACCAACTGCTTCAGCAGTACTATCAAGCTCCGCATCCGTCCAATCAGTAATTTTACCTGTTAAAAAAATTAAAAACATTTAAACTTACATTGCTCAAACTAGACAATTGAATTGATGAAAAACACCTAAGCATGGTTCAATGAGACTAACAAGAATCTTAATATACATGCATATAAAAAATCAATAGGGTGTAAAGAACAAATAAGTTCATTTGAATACCATTGTCCTCAAGCCGCTTTATCAATTCAGCTTTGCTACGATTTTTAGCTTCATCAAGTAACTCAACCAGACGGACAACCTCTGAGCTACGAGTTCGAAAACGTTTTCCATCTGATCCAAGAACCAGACCAAATCCCACATGACTAGCCTTTGGATATGCATCTTTAGATGCTGGAAGCCAACCAATTAATCTAGCAGCCTGAAATAAAAATAGCGTCGCTATTATGAATTATCACAGGCAATAACAGGAGCAATGATCAATTAGAACTCATAAGCTTATGGAGAACACAATAAAACTAAAAAAAAATCTATTTGTTGAATTAAGACACTGTTACAACTTACAACTACACGTGCCAGAATTGTAATAGAAGTTGTGCAAGCTAGAATAGACCATTCATGATACATACACTGAAAAACATATCAAAATGTTGCTGCTGACCAACATCAGTAACGTAAATAATCCACTCAGCTTTCTCTTCCTTCAGCCGGTACCTCCAGAAATCATGAGAAAAAAGGCATTCAGGAATATCCAATCATGGAAAGACCATTTAGTGGAGATGAAGTGTGAGTATAACATCGAGAAGGTATTAAAAATAATAATAAAGCAAAAAGAAACTATGACAAATTGCGTTTTGCATGGACTTGTAAGCTACACAGAAATAGTATTTGGTGCTGGCTAGCAGGAACGAAGTAATGATAACTAACCAACTTTTATGCATAAAGTAATCAATAATCAGTTTAGAAATGGAATACAAGGGCTGATTTGAAAACCCTATTATAACAAAGGTTAGAAAATTTATCAGTTAGGTGTCAAACTTTGAAACAACATTTCACCAGAGATTGCAGGATATAAGGTTTTTATAAATCGAGTACCTAAGGCAACAAGACAGCAATTTAATATGACAATATGATTTTTTTTTCTGGGAGCAAATGGCTAGCCAAAAAAAAGTCATGAAAAATGAGAAGGCCGAAAAGAAACTTCGAGGAAATCGAATAGACCACAAACAAATCTAATCCAGCATACACTTGATGGTTCTTTTGTCCTACTATACACATTTTTGTTTTTTTAAGGGAACATCGATAATGAATTCCTGTGTTATCTCTGAGTTATTTAAAGGTCAAAACTCTGAAAGGCATGAGAAAACAACTGTTCAAGCCTTCAAGCAACAAGCGAACAAAAACAATAATCTTGCAATACTAACAAGTCTGTATATATGTTTTAAAATTAAAATAAAATTGCATAGTTACAAGCAAGTTTAACAAAAGAGACACATGCATTAATCACTTCTGGCGATTCAATTAACAAGCAATACAAAAAGGACACATGTCGGAGTGTATTTTAAAGGACAAAATAACAATGAAAATCAGACACACTAACCAAAGGCAAGCCAGGTCAGTAGAGGCATAGTTGTATCCACCATCTTTCTTCACAACAATCAAAGGAATGTCATACCCATCAATCTCCACCACACGTGCACCTTCACTTTCTTTAATCAGATTGTTTCTTTCAAACTTTTCCAAAACACCTCTGATGTAAGGATTATAAAAGCTCTCACCCTTGACAAAATAATATTTCTTCAAATGTTATATTAATCTACTAGACATTAAGAAAGAAATCAATGGGAAGGAGATTTAGAAAAGAAAATAAGAATAAAATAATTTGTTAAAAACAAATAAATAGACAACATCAATTCAAAGACTTAATACTTAATTGATTTGGACTATATAAGTCAGTGAAACTCCGCTGAATTACTTCTGATCAGCAAAGTGATGTAGCCTGTAGCTATTAAAGCATTCATATTAAAGAAATTTATTAAATATATTATATTGAGCATCAGTTTAAACAAATCAATAAAAAGTGAAAAATATCTTTTTTGAAATAAAATTGATAGAACTAAAAAACTGACTAAAACAAGGGGGAGGAAAATTGATAAGGAATATACAGATAGTTGTAAAGTGGTCAGAAGCAACCGAAAAACTAAAACATTTCCTCATAATATAACTACTACCTTCCCAGTTGAGAAACAGTCAAAAGTAATTTGAAAACCAAAACATTTCGCTCGTAATATAACTATTACCTTTTCTTCCAATTGGACCTTAAGCCGTTGATAAACCAGATCAAATTCTTTTCTGCTGATTTCACATATCTTTTCCCAAGCATGCCTATATTTGTCTTCCCCGCTCTATGAAACAAGAGACTAGTTGTGAAAAAGAATAATAAAAAATGAATTCTCTGCCAATGTACGAACATAGATTGATAATTGGTGCATCAAGGATAAAAATTAGATGATTAAAAAACAATCTTCTGTGCTTGTGTATGAAGATCCATCCTTTGTGAATTTAAATTGAGAATTATCACCTGCAATTTCACAACTGCTTGTTGTGCCCTTGCCTTGAAATCTGGATCTTCATCAAACTTTTTCTTTGATGCCTTATAAAAAGCCTGAAGTGGCAAAGAAATCAGTCAGATTTGTAATAAATACAATACCATTAGGAAAATCATTCAAAAGGGTCTTAAAATAAGGGGTTTTTTTCAGTTTTATTCAAAAGTTGATACATACACGCTAACCATTCCTAAAGAGGGAAAAAAAGAGTGCATATATTCTTTTAAAAAGTAATACTTATCCTTATGTTGTATTTTGCCACAAAAATATAATTAGAATCACATCAGACAACCCTAAATCATCCAAGTTCAATCTATCTTAGCACACGATGGATCAGATTCAATATGCACAAAAACAAACTAGAGGACACATTTACAGATAATGAAAGGAAGACAAACCAAACAAAATAGATTATGATTTCTCTGTTAAAAACAAATAAAAAAGTATACATGGATTAATATTGTGTTGATATTATCAATGGATAGCATCACAGCTTGAAACCAACCCCAGGGAACTGAACCAGTCAACCTCCTGGGACACAGTTAAAACCTAGCTCAAAATTCTTCACAAGATCCATTAAAATTAAGAGACATGCTTACATGAAGATAATTTTTTTGCATTTAACACTTACTTTTAAAAAAAAAAAAAAATCAAGGAAGCTATTACAGAACATAGATCTCAGACTATTGGATGAGTATACTATGAATTGTATGTTTATAAAGCATGGTTCCACGACAAACCTTACCACTAAGGCATGGTCACATTCTAAAAGATAATAAGTCCACAAAAACTTAGCAGTCATATCACACCTGAAGGTCACCAATAGCTTGATCCCCAGCATCCTCCCAATTTGGAAATTGTTCAAACAAATATTCGATTAACATGCCAAACTGCAGAAGAATAAAATAAATCTATTGTACAGCAATGTACACGAGGCAACAAGAAGTATATAACATATAAAGTTTAATTAATGAGTAATTAAAATATAAAATCAACAAAAGTACATGGCATCCCTGATAGAACAATAATATTCAACGATTAAAAGGGAACCTATAGAGGTAGTAGCGGTGGCAATCCCTAATACAAGCAAAGGGAGGGGAGAAGAACAGGAGCTTATATGGTGTATTAGTGGACAAATAAATACAGTTTACCATTTATATTATTTTTTTACACTTATCGAGAATAATCACATTCCACACTAGGATATCAAGCAGGGGAATATATCAAATTTATACGTTAAAAAATTCCATGTCAACATGTATGTCTGATTGTAATCATAACTTTATTTTGTCTGTAAAAGAACTGTTTCTCTTAAATGTTTAAAAGCAATTTACCACAGGATGCTTTACAGAGCATGGTCGATGAGGCCCCTTTTGTAAGATGAGATACTTTCTAAACCATAATAGAGCAAAAGCTAGCAACATGCAAGAACTGCACCAGTGTATAAATTGATCACAAGATACCAAAGGCAAAGACAGGAGATAGAGAACTAGGTATCTAACTTAGAACATAAGATAGATAATGCACAAATGTTATGTAGGGAGTAACTAATCTCAGTATATTAGACTAATAGTAAAAAGAAGAAGATATGACTTTTAAAGGAAACATGAAATAAAATAACAGCATGATTGATTCTTCAGTGTCTTAATTTAGGAAGACCCTTACAAAAAAGACAAAAAAGAACCACAAATGTTACCTGTGTACCCCAATCACCAACATGATTCCTTCGAAGGACTTCCACATTTGAAAACTCCAACATGCGAGCTAAAGTGTCACCAATAATGGTGGATCTTAAGTGACCAACATGCATTTCCTTTGCAATATTAGGTGATGAGAAATCTACAACTGCCTGTCTAACTGAAAGTATTGGTGCCCATTGCTCAATCCCATTTACCAACATGTTGTGGATATTCTGTGTCATAAAATATCTGCATAACAGATAGAAGAAAGAAAGATATGAATGAGGAAACAGATCAATGTTTCTTTACCTTAGATATCCACATGTTTGAAAATTTTATATTCACAAATCCAGGTCCAGCAACAGAGGTAGATTCAATCATCTCAGATTCAGGAAGATTGTTGGCAATTGCCTGTATAAAATGTCATATCAATATCGTTTCAGAGAAAAAAATGATACAAAGTATCAGAACAAAGTAATATGACCCATTATGGCACCTAATTGGCTGTGAATTTTTTACTTTGCAAGCATCATGTAGGAGCTAATGCTAATGGGAATTATAAGGTACCTGACCAATGGACCTGGGATTCTCGAACTGGGTTCTTTTCCCCTTCAATTGTGACCAGATTACCATTGCATTGTTGCTACATCAAAGTTTTTCTAGTCACTTTCATTCACCAAACAAAGAGCAAACAGTAAAGATGATCACTATAATTATGAAACAATAGACAAATTATCCTTATAAATAGCTAAATTAGAGGAAAATTGCAGTGGCAATAACAATTAAACATTCTAACAACTAATACGAACTCAAAATGCAATAGACTTGCATAGTTAGTTTGTTAAGCACACAATAGAGAAACAAAGAGGCTTTGTTGAAATTTGGCCGAAGTGCTTTGCTGAAGAAGAATATGGTAAGAATTTCACCATTGATAATCACCGAACTTTGCTTGGCAAGCCGCAACAATGGGCTGGACTTCATCTGGGAATAACGATTCAAGGGATTCTTTCACCAACCTTGAAAGCTGTTGTTTAACGCTACCAACTGTCTCTATATTCTGTCACAAATGAAATTCATTCACTCACAAAAAATTAAACAAAAAAAACATTTTGCCACATCAAAAACTGCATGAACTATCAGTGGGTGGTGGAGACAGGGACTCACCTCAAACCCTAATAAATTATGAACATAAAACACTAGCTTCAGGAAAGCGTATTTTATGAGTTTATTTTACCATCCTAAAGCAATAAAGAGAAGTGATCAAATCCTAGTATTCCCTAATTATCAATAAAGAAAAATTAAAATTAATCACGGACAATTCTTAGTCTAGAAGAAGATGAACGGGGATGAGCTATCCATGAACCCAGAAAATTTTTCAACTAACCCGACTCGTAGCTGGCGCTTCCAAGGGCGCAGACATCGGCCCAGCCTCGTAGCTCATTGCGGAGACAAACACCCTCGCTCTTCTCGTCCAATCAAGACTTCTAGAAGCAACACGAAAATAGCCTGCCTAGTTCCAGAATCCCCAATCCGTAACAAAAACCATAACAATTGCACAAATTTAAATCACAGAAGAATTCAATTAAATGACATAACTACAAAACAAAAGAAGAAGAGGGAGGATCTATCAAGGAGACAGAAACCAAGCAATCCTCAGGAGGATAAATACTCGCCGAAAGGAAACAGAGACAGAGGGAGCAGCGGCAGAAACAGAGCCCATTGGCAGTGGGCTAGATTAAGGCGGCGAGAGGCGAGGTCGTCGGGGACGATGGAGCCGCCGCGCGCGAGATGTGGTCGGGGGAGGCAGCACGTCCGCACGATGGGAGGCGTCGGGGGCGATGGGGGCGTCGGGGACTCTCTCGCGTCGGGGGTTAGGGTTTTTACTTGTTTCGGCGCTTGTTTCGGCTCGGCGCTTGTTTGCTCGCCACGGGGAAAGGAATCGTGGGTTCGCTGCTTGTTGAGCACACGTGCTCAGCACGTGAGTGAGATTTTTATAGGCTTGGTGTGTCCAGGACCAGGGATTTATAGCCCGTACTCATCTGGCGGTTACGAAGCCAAGGAGATGTGAGGAAGCTCCAAACAGGCCCAAAGTGCGGCGTAGTTGGAGCAGATCGAACTCGATTAAAGCCCAGTAAAAAAGAAGTAGTTTCAAACCGGGGGAAGCTGACTGCATAGGATTACATTTAAATTATAGTTGATTATGGATAATCTAATTAATTTTGTAATACAGTTCAATCTGAATGTAATCTCTGCTTGGAATAGAATGTGTGATTTACTCCCTTCCTTCCATTGCCCCAGGAATTATTCCTCTGCCCTAGCAAGGAGATAGAGTCGAACGTCTCAGATCATTCCGATTCCAAATTGAGCGCCGCCTTGTCGGACGAAGATTTGGAGACGTGGGTGTAGTCGTCGACGCCAAAAGGATCCGACCCCACAGGAGCGGATCTGAAGAGATCCATCGGAGGGCGGAGACAGTGGCTAGAAGTACAGAAGGAAGGGGAGGAGGGACGGGGACCAATTAATAGAAGGCGTCGGAGAGGGGAAGGTACCTAGTTAAGGCACGGCGTGGGCACCGGATCAGTGGCACGAGGAGGAGCGATTCGGCCGAGTCGAGGATGCGGACTTGTGCGGAAGTGTACATAAGCCGCTTCGCTTACGAGTCGCCCTGTCTCGCTTCGATCTGTTTTTACTTTTTATGTTTACTGGTTCGGTTCAATGGATCACCCAAACGATTAGCTTAACCGGTTTGATACTAGCCCAGTGGCCCCAGTCCGACCAGGGAGTGGAGTATTAATCTTGTCCCACGTTGTTAAATTATTAATGTAGATTATTTGACTAAGCCACGTTATAATGTTTTAAAATATCTCTCGAAATAATTTTAGACAATATTTGGTTTTTATCCTTATGTATTTATGATTTTGATGTTGCCAAATTAAACGAATCATGACTTAGCTTGGAGTGGCAAAGAATGGGATATATATATCAGTTCATAAGACATGATTCGTTGAATACTTTGGTAGATTTAAATTTGAGTTTAATGATCAAACATAGGTTAGATTTATTCCAAATAGAAAATTCAAATTGGAAAAATTAAGGGGGCGTTTGGTTTGTGTTGTTTTCCATTTTTATTTTTCAGAAAACCATATTTTTTAATTTTCTGAAAAATAATTTTTTTTCATTCTCCAGTTTTTCAGAAAACGCTATGTTTTTTTTCTGGAAAACAAAGTTGAAAAATACAAACCAAACATGTTTTTCAGAAAATTACATTTTCTGTGAAAAATAAAAATAAAAAATAAATTGGAAATACAAACCAAACGCCACCTAAAAATTATCTACTAAGTTATGTCACCAAACTACACGATAAATAATATCATATTGACATTATTTTTAAAAAAATTTCTAGACAATTTTAGTGTATTGATAAAATTTAGCATAATTTTAATATAAATTATTATTATTAAATTATTTAACAAAAACATATATATATTCTTTTCGCCTTAATGTGTGAGTAGAAATATAATCGACATAATTTACCATCAAAAGGCATATTCTCAACAAAAACAAATATTATTTCAAATTATCATACTCTCTTGTCTAGAAAGATTATTCAACTAAAGCTGAATAAGCTGGGTGATTAATGTACGAGTCATTCTGGAATTCATCTTTTGCCGTAAAAAAAAAAGACATAAAATAAATTTTTTTAACATAATAGGATCTGAATGAAAAAATTTTATTAATCAAGTTATATTTATACGTAAATTAAATTATAAGGGGGCACTTAGTAAGCAAGTTTAGAAATCGAGAATGAGAATGAAATCTATTTTAATCCCATTTATAATGCTTAGTATACGGGATTAGAATTAAAATATGGATATGATACCCATAACTTTATAATCTAGTCCCCATTAAGTTATCGCTAAATCTATAAACTACTCAATCAAAATTCATTACTATTTTCATTGTGGAATGTATACCAAACACCTTCTAAATATTCGGTGTATTAAAATACCTTCTAAACATCATATTATTTTTTTCCCAGAAAACATTTCTAAATCTCATGCTAGCCAACTTAGTTCCTAATAGGATTGGAAAAAAAAAACACTAGAGTTTATGAAGTTTGAATGACACTTCATGAAAAAAAAAGAGTAAACGGATAGATTCTGAGAGATAAAATAATTTCATTATTTTATAACTTTATGTCAGCTTGAAAATAATATTTCTGTAAGGAATTGACGTGGATAACTAGTCATCAAACTCTAGCCCACCAGGACGGTGAGGGAAGAGAAGGAACTTTCGCCCTGCGAGATTAACACGAACATTAATGGGAACACGCCGGAAATTTTCCAACGGAACCCACTCTGACGCTCAAGTCAGTGTTCAAGTATGCAGACGGTAAAGAAGCAGGAAGAAGTTATGAGTAAGATGTGTGTAACCCCTTTACCTGTAGGGTTGGAGTACCTTATATACCTGAGATGACGGTCTTACGTGTCCTCACGTTCTTCCCCACGCCCCCCCCCCCCCCCCCGTTCGTCAATTATCAGACAACCTTTAGGTAACGTCTTCAGCGATTACTGGGCCTTAATTGTCGCATATAAATAACAATAATTATCCGTCATCTTTCTTGAACAAGCACGGGTAACGATTGATGGAGTTGAGTTATCGGGCCTATGCCTTTTCGGGGCTCTACCTTCTCGAGGAGATCTTGAGCTCCTACCATCCCGAGGGGGTCTCGGGAATGTAGTCGCCCGACGGGAGCTAGGGAGCATACTCTCCAAAGGCAACCTCAGGAGTCTGTTGGCATGAGGTGACCTCTGGAGTCTTGGAAAATCATCCAGACTTTGTGGACCCTGACACATAGCTTCTTTCTTCCACGTGTCACCCATGGGGTGTTCAACCCTAACTCAAGTCTCTCCTTTCAAGTCTAATCGAAGGAAGTGTGACTGACTGATTAGGCTAGTGGTATACCAAAGAAGCTATGTCGCGGGTCAATATGTTCAAGGCCACTGACCTAATGGCATGTCGGGTCTGAGGATTCGAAACATTCGTCTCTGTTTCTGAGGTGATCCCTTTGAATTCTCCTTCCACAAGGGCTTTTGCGAATTGTGAGGCATAACATTGATAGTTGTTGTTTATCAGCCATTAAAAGTGCATGAGTTCTATTAATAGCGACAAAAACCCTTTGCGAATGCGCTTCTGCCACGTGCACGCCCTTCTCTCTGTGCAATCTCCTACTGATACGCGCGGTAGGCCCATATCAAATGGCCACCTTGACAGTGATGACGCCTCGAGATAGATGTTTATCGTCGCCCATGTGTCACGCCCTCATTGTACACACGCGGGTGGTTTCCTTCCTATAAAAAGGGAAGGCGAAAACGCCCGTTCGCCTTCTAGCATTGGTGACTATCTGCAGTTGCAGACATCCTCTTCGTGGTACGCTCGACCAAGAAACAAAATTCTAATGCCTCGCGGTGCTGCGAATGTCGGATGTTTGACCAAGAAACAAAACCCTAATACCTTGCGGTGCTATGGGTGCCCGGTGTACTTAGGCTTCGTTTGGGTGCTGCGAACGCTCGACCAAGACACAAAACCGTAGTACCTCGCGGTGCTGCTGATGCCCGAGGTACGTAGGCCTGCTCTGGGTGCTACGGACACCTGACCAAGAAATAAAACCCTAATACCTCGCAGTGTTGCGGATGCCCGGGGTCCTTAGACTTGGTATGGGCGCTACAGACGCTCAACCAAGACACAAAACCCTAGTACCTCGCGGCGCTGCTGATGCCCGAGGTACTTAGGTCGGTTCTAGTGTTGCCACTGCCTAAACGAGGATTCACGCAACCCCTACAACCTCTAACCAGGGATTAGAGGAAGCGTGGAAAAAAAAAAGAGGATAACACACATCCCACCAGATATGAAGCGCTCGTCCTCAAACGAGAGGAAACAAGCATGATATATAGTTATTGCTCCAAGTATTTACATGTCAAAGGTAATAAGTGTCTCCCTTTATTTCCGCGGGAAATACACTGACAATGATATATCAAAGAAAAACAAAAAATAAGTGATACAATCAGTGGACCCGACAGAGAAGACCATTCCTTTGCCCAAACTCTCCTTTATCGCCTCATCATCCTCGTTTGGTTGCTTGTCTCAAAAAGTTAAGATTCGATCTCAACTTAAATACGCATGATTGTTAGCTCTATACTTAAGAGAATGTGAGATTTCAATTGTGTGCTTATGAGATAGGTGATAATTATGCTCGTGTGAAAATTATTAAAGGCCAATGATTTACTTAATTAGAATTCCTATGAATCTCTAATGAATTTGTTTTTATAATTAATTTTACAACAAAACCCAACACTATCAAATCACAAGTGTGTCACGGGATTAATTTTCTTCGTACCGACACTCTGAAAGACACATACATACATTCACCCCAATCCATCACATTCATCACACAAGACAAAAGAACTACATTAATTAAGTGGATTCTATATATTCCAGATCCAATGAACTACACCAATCGACAAAAACAAAAGAAGTCAAAAACAAAGAAAAACAGGACTAGCTCGCGCGGATGTTTCTCTGTTATCATGCTTATTTTGTTTCTTACTGATTAATAAAATTAACAACTTATAATACAGGTTAATTAATTAGTTCCGGGGTAATCTTTTTGAATCATTTAGCTATTAATCCTCGCAAAGATGGATGGACAAGGCCAGCAAGCATAAGGAGGACTCTGGGGAGCAGAAATCCAAGTTGGATTTGGCCACTCAAATCTAAATCGCTCTGCAATCTAATTAACCTACCAAATCTAATCCCACGTTAATTAAAACCACGCGCACAATTCTTTTCTGTAATTAACTATATATCGCTGCCGGGGATCGACCAATAGTGAAGCATCCGCCTACGTGGTAATCGTACGGAGGGACCCTTCGTTGACGTAGCGCAGCACCAATGGTCGACGGCGCTCGCTCTATAAATGGGCGGCGCCGCCGGCCCCCTCCTGCTGCCGTGTGCTTCTCCGCCTCCGCACACCGAGCTCACCCCCAAACGGTGAGCTTTCTTCAGCCTCTGGAGGGTGCTTAAGCGCGCACGGGAGGGATAGAGCATGGATAAGGGAAGGGTGCACGGAGCGGCGCGGATGCTCGCCGCGCCGGCGCTCTCCGGCGACGACACGGACGACCTTCTCGAACTCGAAGAGGGCGACGTGTGGCCTGAATTACAGGATGCTTCTGGGGACCACGTCGAATCTGCCGACGTGGATGCTGACGAAGGAAGCCGCTCTCCGGCCCGGAGAATGGGCAGGCGCCGCCGCGGAAGTTGGGCCAGGCGGTACGTCGGCGGGCTAACCCTCGCCTTGGAGGGCGCCCGCACGGGAAGGTCTCCTGCGGCGGCTCATCCATCTCAGCAGCGCGAGGTTGCGTCGGCGCCCATGGACGTGCCGGTCTGGCCGAGGTGGCTCCAATCTGGGTCGCAGGCGGAGAGGGAAGCCGAGGAAGAGGAGGAGGAAGATTCTGGGGACGGTGAGTGGCTCCCGCCGCACGAGTACCTGGCGCGGGCGCGGCGGCGGAGCGTGGCAACGTCGGTTTTGGAGGGCGTCGGCCGGACGCTCAAGGGCCGGGATATGAGACGTGTACGCGACGCTGTCTGGAGTCGGACCGGTTTCTTTGGTTGACTCGATCCGGTTTAAGTTAACCTTTTCATTTTTTTTTGGTCTTTCTTTTCGTAAAAAAACAAAAGCGAGGGTGTAAACTCAATTAATGTTTAATGTTGTTTTTTTTTCCTTGTAAATTTCCATTTGGGCCCTGCGGAATTCAAGAGAAATTTAAAACGCGTTGTTTGTTTTTTCGGCCGATGATTGCTCAAACTCTTAGTTTGATTAGATGGACGACTAATGGATAGACCTTTCGGCTACGTTTATTAGGTGTAATCCATCTTGTAATATAATCGAGATTATATTATAAGTTGGATTTCTTTATTTGGAATCACTTTAAGAATGTAATATAATGTAATCTCGATTACAAAAGAGGTTGATGATTTGTAATCTAGATTACAAAATAAAATCTCCGTAATCTGGATTACGTTACAACTTATAAAGTCGTCGGTCGCCGCCGGTCGGCCGCCGCTACCGTCGTCGGCCGACCGCCGCCGCCGGCCGGCCACCGACGACTGCCGCCGCCGCCGCCTGATCACTGTCGGCGGTTGGCGGCGTTCGCCGGCCGGTCAATGGTCACCGGCCGCCCGGCGTCGTCAATCTTGATTACATTACAGGATGGATTGCCCCTTACTAAATAAAAGAATCCAACTTGTAATGGTTATCAAAGATTACATACAACTAATTGCCAAACATAATAATGTAATCAAGATTACATTACATTACATTACAAACTTGATTACATTACAGACCGAATTACATTACCCCCTACCAAACGTAGCCTTCAGGTTAAGGAAGAGGCTCCGGGATTATAATATAGAAGGGTGATTAATTATCATATTATACATTCACAGTTTGAACTTCAATTATGATGTATTTTATAAAAAAAAATTCTTTTAGATGAGATGTGAATCCTGAGACGTTAAATTTCTGGATCATCCGTCAAAAATATTTTTGATTTATCCTGACGACCGATAAAAATTATTATAAAATTAGATCGATTATCTAAGATTATGTTATCGAACCTCGTTAATATTTTATTTTTCATATTAAGGAGGGGGCTTAGGCAAGCGAAACCGTCCTTTCAAAAATCAAATTGGCGCATTAGATTTTTCAAATTGATAATAGAAAATAATTTATCAAAATATAAGCCTTTTATACTTTGAATTTGCTAAAAATAGGCTGTAGATGGCATTTTCCAAAGAAAGGGAAACATTATTTTTGTTTAACTTTAAATAAATTAACATTTTTTATTTTTATTTTCTAGAAAATTATATTTTCTAATTTTTTAGAAAATGATTTTTTTTTATTTTCTAGTTTTTAAAAAAATACTATATTTTTTTCTGAAAAATAAAATTGAAAAATATAAATCAAACATATTTTTTAAAAACCTATATTTTTTATAAAAAATAAAAATAAAAAATAAAATGAAAAATATAAACCAAACGTCTCTAAATTTCTGTATTTCCGTATAACAGATGTCGTTAGGTAAGAACAGTCCGTTAATACTTCCAAAAAATTGATCTAAGGATCGTGCCTAATCTATTATTAAAAACTCATTTGTCAGCTTAAAATAAGTTTATTATATAAGAACAGTCTGTTTCCATTTATTCAACGACATTTTGGAATATATCAAACTTGTCAATTCAATTCCAAGATATATAGCTCATGAATGCCTACACACCGCTGAGTAGATTGTATTATTATTAATTTGTTGGTAAATAGTCAAAAAAAAAAAAAAAAATCGCAGTAGCTATCTGGGAAGGTTTGGTGACTCAGATGCTACGTGGAGGAATCGAAGGTCGCAAACTCCAAGTGGGAATCTCTGTCTTAAAAAAAACATCTGTCCAATTTTTCGTCGATCGGATATTATCGATATAT
Organism: Boesenbergia rotunda; assembly: GCA_024364735.1. NCBI lineage: Eukaryota > Viridiplantae > Streptophyta > Magnoliopsida > Zingiberales > Zingiberaceae > Boesenbergia > Boesenbergia rotunda. The sequence goes on from JAGFNQ010002687.1 coordinate 549,821, forward strand.
TTTGATCATCGTATTAAATTAAATAATATCCTAAAGAACGATAAATCGATCGACGGTGAATCTGACGAGATCGTAATTACGGTGATCTTGACGAGTTCATCGTACCCCTAATATATAATTTTATTCAGGATGACAGTCGAAACCGACAGTGATATTCGATCGATGATCGAATGATTCGACGACCGTCATGTAAGAGAGAATGGAGAAAGATTTTTTTGACAGAGGATCTGTACTCCGCAAACTCGCATCGTACTAATTTCGAAACCGACAAACAACATCAATTAATAATTCAAATGCATTATTTAAATAGTCAACAAATAAACTGAAATTCTACTAAATTGTCAGTGGAACAGGACCTGAAAAGTTAAATAACAAATAAATTGCACGTTTAGATTCTTTGTTAAATACGTCTCACTAAACCTTTAAAAAATTTCAAACTCCGTGTTAAAATCTAACGTCGATTTACACATGGCAATTAGGTTAATTGGTTGAGAAATTGAGATTCGCGCCCCCTATAAATTTTCCCGTATATAATTTTAGACCAATGATACGAAAAATAAAAATGAGAAATGAAAATCATAATTAATGATAACGTGACATGATATGGTACTTTATATATACATGTCCGATTATCACTTGGACACCATCGACGGTCGCCGTCCCGAATTAAACTATACCCTGGGAGTCACGATGAACCCGTCAAAAATCGTGCATATAAAATACCATGTCATTCATTATAATTTTCACTCTCTCAATCATTATTCATAATTTTATTAGTTACTGTTCAAGTGATCGACTGTATAATTATAAGAGTAATGATAGGGAGAATGAATTTGGGAGAGTGAATGGGAGAGTGAATGACGTGACAATTATTGTGTACACGTCCGATCGCCGATCGGACACCACCAGCGACCTCTGATCATCATCCCGAATCAAACTATGTCCTAAGAAGATCGGTGAACTCATCTGGAATCGTCGCAATTATGATCTCGTCGCATTCACCGTCAATCCGACGAGATCTCAATTACAGGCGATCCTGCCGGATTCACCATCTTCTTAGGACATAGTTTGATTCGGGACGGCAATTAGAAGTCATCGGTGGTGTCCGATCGACGATCGAACATGTACACATTAGCTACACATCATTCACTTTCCCATTTACTCTCCCAAATTCACTCTCCTAATCATTACTCTAATTATAATTTCCTTACCTGCATAAATTAGATGTTTAAGACTGTTTAATTAATTAATTAAAACCTCCGGGATTATCTGATATCTCCTTAACAAAAAAAAAACATTAATTCACACATAATTCTGTCTCACACAATCTACTACAATGGGACAAAATAAGAATGCAAATAAGCACGATATATACTAAATGGAGCTTCAAGTGATCGCCTATATATCCATAATAAGTTAAGGTCACAGAACACACGTACGCAACCAGCAAGTCGCATCGGACAGTAGAAATTAAACGGAGTGCTTCTTTATATGGTCACCGCGTGCACTCTTTATATAAGGAATACACAAAATATATACTTTCACACGACTTGCAGATAGATCTATGCATGCATATAGTCTTCAGAAACCGTGAATCTTGATGCGTTCTTTCTTCACTATACCAGCCTGGATTTTACACAGAGAAGGAACAAGAGCACCAGGCATAAATTACTCATCAATAGACGGACCAAGATCAGTTACTGAGAGAGAATTTTATTCCGAGCATTACCTGAATTAAAAAGTTGGAGGCATTCTTACGCTGGTCGCCTTGCAGCTGAATAACCTGCAAGATGATCGCGCGGCTTTTAATTACCATCCGGTTGAAGCCAGAGAAATGAAGATGAGATAGTACCGTGGTGGTTTCAATGAATAATACCTGCCCTAGTTCAGGATCCTGGACGACGGTACCATTGCAGCAGAATTCTTTCTTCAGATCTTTAAGAATCTTGTTGTAGTTGAACTCTTTCCTTAGACCCTGTACAGTTGTCAAGCTCTTTCTTCCGTTACGCTGCTGGATGCGCACATGTACATACTCCTTAGTTCCAGTACCAGAGTCGTCAGCATTTGCCTCAGCAAATGGATCTGTTGAAGTTTAGGGGAATTAATTTAACTATAGAATAACTACCGCTGGGACGGATCAAATTCTGATTCGTGAACTAGATGGTATTCCTGTGAAAACGAAAGTTATCCATCTATTTTCCTTTTCTTTTATCATACATGTCTATTGAGAAATAAAAAGTCATAATGCCAAACTTCATCCAAAACGTTGATCAAATGAGAGTTCATAGGCTCAGATAATAAGGATTGAAAAATCCTGTAATTCATTTAAAATCTAATTATAAATTCCTTAATAAATATAACTACCCCACATACGGGGGGAAAATTGTCAGAATCATACTTACATCAACAAACAAACCTAACTCTCGCATATCAAGATAGCCCCTTTAAATTGTTTCAAGTTGAATTTTCTTTGTTCTCCATCTAACCATTTAGATTGTCAAGTAAATTTCCTTAGTTCTCCGTTCAACTGACCTTCAATTCCAATTGATTCAACTTACACGAATTTTATGGTTAACAACATTCTTACTTCTTTTCTTATTAATTGAATTATATTTCATAACCTATATTTAGTTCTACTTGTTTAAAACTTCAATTAATAAAATCTCTCTCAACATTCCAAGATTCAAATTTAATCTACCCACACTTCATCAATTAGCACAACATTGTAAACAAATTCAAATCAACCATCTAATTCAAAAATAATAAGATTTGAATAAAAAATTAATTACCAGGAGTATAAGTTTAACACTGATTTATAAATCCTTTTCTCTGTATCAACAGTAAAAATATATATGTTGCCTAGATTAACTCAACCATTACACTGCTGGAGCATCAGGATTGGCGACAGTTAAGCATTTGAGGGTTAAATTGCAGTGAACTGCCACACTAAAAGTCTGAGAGGCAGAAAAAATTATTTTTGTTGGATCGTTAAAAAAATATTGCAGATAAGGAGAAAAGTCGTCAAAGAAATCAAAGGAAACTGCGTTAAACTACCCCAGACAATCAATGGTAACAGAATCACCAACACCATTCAGGTACTCTCATTTTTTAGTTCATACATGGCATATCTATACCAAATGGCATAAAAGAATCATGAGAAATCCTGTTAGCAGGTTAAAAACTATACCAAACCATTTGAAGGTGGTTAGAATATATACCAAATTATTTGAAGGTGATGTTCTTATTGTTATTCACTCTAGCCAAATGCTAAATAATAGCATTTTGTTATCTAATAGACAATGATAGAGCATGTTATTTACGAGAACAATTTGTCTCTTTCAGATTTACAACTATACCAAGGCAAATAATTTTTAAAAACTCGTTGATATAAACTAGGACCTAGTAGATAAACATCATAAACATGATACCACAAGCTAACACGTTTTCTGATTTCATCTTTGTTCAATCAAAGGATTGAAGATAGGAGTAAAAAGAAAACAAAATAGAAATAACCACTAGCCTAAACTATCAAAGAATAAATGGTTGTCTGGAAAATAGTCTATGTTCAACATACCAAAGGCAGTTGGAATATGTACGTCGAGATCTGACATGAAAGTTGGCTCTTGAATTTGGGGTGGGCCGAACAAACTTCCTTGACTAGCTCCTCACAATGTTCTGCAAGCTGCAAAATAAGTAATCAGGAGTCAGCATAGTTTCCTTTACAAATTTCAATCACATGAAAATTATATAAAGCAATACCAATATATCAATTTTAGAGATGGTTTGAGACATAAATGCATGTCGTGTAATTATCACTCATACTATAAGCAAGGACTAGACAGGTTGTTGTTGAGCTAGATAAGCAAAAAAAAAAAAAAAAACAAATCATAGATTAGTGATACCGGAGTAACTAATGAATATGGTATTTTTTGCAGGAGCAACAGCCACAATAAGGCCCATATGGCAAACCGTAGCTTGTTGGTACACATGAAAAGAAACAGGACTCCGCATCTAGCGTTAACTACAGAATTTTTTTTTTTCCTCGTGTCATCTCTTCAATTATAGAAAATTTTTAGAAATTAAAACAAATGTATTTGTGTTGAAGGCAATTTTTATAGTGCTAGTACATTACATTTGTAAGGAATAAGTTACAAAACGCTACTAGTAAATTCTTCCAAAAATAAATCGAGAAACTAAATAAGGTAAGTAACCAAGCAGTAAAACAACAAGGAAAGTCTTGTAGATGCATCTCAATGTAGCCATATGAACCTTTTGATACTGCAGACCTGAGACTGAGAGCCAATTTTAGCCACAAATTCCGATCACTTTGATTATGCTTACTATCAAATCCTCATAAAATATTTCGTTAACCGTACACTGCTGATATCTATAAAACTATAAATCATATTTGTCGTGTATATCAATGATTATCGTTCCTTTATGTTTATTGCTTCAACTGATAAAAGGTGGTTATTTTCATAATGAAATATCAGTTGTACAAGTAAGGGATTTATATCAGAGAGGGCTGCCATAATATTTCTGAAAATGACTCTAGAAATAACCTGAAGACAAGATACTTCATTTGTATAGTAGAGGCTTTTCTTATATATGATAATGAAAAATCTTATTTATGCAAATTAAGCAGCCAGAATTTTAACATCAGGAAAAAAACACGTCAAATTCTGTATTATTAAATTGACAAGAGAAAATCATACAAGAACTGATGAGCTCCGTACAGGAAATAGAAGAACAAAATCAATTCCATGTGTTAGCACAATACAAGATTAATGGGAAAGAAAAAGAAAATTGATTCCAAATAACAGGTATAAATCAAGCTTCTTGACGACGATCATAAATAATGGATTATGAAGAAGCACAATTATTTGATTTTTGTTACGCTAATCTAAGATAGCTTGCACTTGGACATTCAAATATAAGCCATTCCTTAAAAACTACAGACTTTTAAATATAATCTTTATTCAAAAACGAAGCAATAGGAGACTGCTAGAAAAAGAAGAAGGCGGCTACTCAAATACATAGGCAAGACCAACTTAACAATCCGTTCGCTCGAGCATGCAGGGGGAAAAAAAATATCATACATAAACGTCGAGACAGCCGTGACCAATGACTGTAGATTTGCTCCAATTATCTAATCAACACCTTATCAACGCCTTTGCAAACCTATATACCTAAAATCCGCCGGACATCCAAATCGAATAACCAGCACAAGCTCAAAGGTCGAGTCTTTAGCAATCAATACCTTAGAACCAATCAAGAATCCTCACCACCAGCCATTCCAAGAAACCAACAACCAACCAAACGAAGAACAATTTTACCTTGGCGAGCGCGAGAGAGAGAGAGACGCAGAGGGCGAGGCGCGAGGAGAGGAGAAATCTGGGAGGATGCTTGCGTTTGCCCTGGCCGCCTCCGCTGCGTTCTAATATAGAGAGCAGGTCGTCGCTCCCTCACCTCATCGATCGACTTCTCCGTCCGATCCAGATCGTAGCGTACATGGTCGATAGGCGGTTTAATGGCGGTGGCTTCGCCGGACGGTCGATTCGTTCTTGGATTCACGTAACAATCGTGACCTGTGGTCCATTGGGCGTGAAGAATAGGCATACCAACTGTTAGCCGCACACGTGTCGATTGTTTATTTACTGCTTCATTTTAACTTCTTTTTCTTAAATTTAAAATATTTGTTTTATTTCCCCGTACGTTACCACTTAACCACCTACCAATCACAATCTCATCTTGCATTTATCTATCAAATTATTTTAACACAAAAATTTTAAATTTTATTCTTTAAATATTTTTTTTCCCTTTTAAAGTGTAAATATTGAATAAAATTTCTATGAAATTAAACACTCTTATAACTTCTTTTAAACTTTTGGCTGGATAATATAATTTGTAAGGAGAAATTATTAATTTCTTTAATTTCATTGAAGTTTATTCGTTTGTTCTTCCTTAGCCATAGATTTAGGCCACCAAGATTTGTATTATTAATTATTGGCTACGAGCCTGAAAGAGAACCTGTAAAAATACATCTTTCAAAATTTGATTCGATGCTAATCGATCGGACAGGAGAATAAAGTTGCTACCTTTTGACTTGATAAAAGGAAGGGGGAGAGCATAATGAATAATTGAGACGAACCAGAAAACGACTTCAAATTCTGAAGGCATGCATGCAATTTGCACAGTGGAGATGGTGACCCGTGTCTTTCAATTCTGCGTATTTGGATTCATAGCTTGGATCAGCGATATTAAATAGTTAATTGGGTAACTTTAGGCACTGTTCCAAACAAAATACATAGAGAAACAACTTTTCAAATGGAAAGTAAGTTGTCGATGGGGATTCAGGACCTTCGATCGGTTTCCATAATACTGTGATATTATTCATTTTGAATCTAAATTTTTATGATTTTATTTTTATCCTATTAAAAGTCTCATATCAATACAAATATCTTATCTCCTTTTAAATTTATGATCTTTTTTCATATCTTATCAATGTGAAATTTTAATTGTATCCCAAATAATATTCCCCTTAAATGAAGGACTGTTATTATTCTCATAGTAGGAGTCTCCCGTAAATATTTGATCACTCTTTACTTGCTCCGGACATGATTTTTTTTCATATCTTACCAATGTGGGTCTATGATATTATCCCTAATAATTTTATCCTCAAATGAAAGATCATCATTATCCTCATGGTCTGGTTCTCCCTGTAAATATCCGATCACTCTTGACCAACTTCGGACCTCCTCTTAACTTCATTGAAGGACCCCCACATGACACCCAGTCTGGACCATAACTCTGATACCACTTGTTGCAACTGAAGGATTTGCATATTTCTACAATGATATGATATTGTCCACTTTTACCCTAAGCCCTCATGATTTTGATCCTGGACTCTCATCAAAATGTCTCGTGCCAATATAGATATCTTTCTCTTATAAGTCATGATTTTTTTCATGTGTTTTTTATGTGAGACTTCATTTGTAACCTTGTAATCCCAACCATCTACTCTCAAACGAAGGACCACATGTACCCCTCTCATGCAGAAACCTATCCATTTGACTTCTGATCCTTGACCCACCAAGTTTCCTACCCCTCGGTCCAACCAACCTACTAGGATTTCCATGCCCTTCAGTCCAACTTACTAGGTCTTCTTTGTCTAGCCACAACTAGGGCTTCTTTGCCTTGTGTTTGATCCTCTTGATCCTAACACAAAGGCCCCACTTATTTTGTTCGAAGTCAATATTTACTCATATGACTCGATTAAATCATAGCTCTTATGCACATCGACGGTTAGACCTTCTAGTAATCCAGACTCTAATATTAATTGTTAGGACTGAAGAAATTTAGATATTTTCATAATGGTACAATATTGCTCACTTTGGGCTTAATTCCTCATGATTTTTATTTTTATGCTTTTATCCAAAATACTTCATACCAATAGATATAACTTTCCCTTATAAGTCCATGATCTTTCCCATGTATTTTTAATGTGGAACTTTATTTACAACCTTGTAATCCCAACAATATCCCCCCTTAAATGAAGGACCACGTACCCCTCAAGTGGAAAGCCTATCTGTTCGACGTCTAGACCCACTAGATCTTCCTGCCCCTTGGTTCAACCGATCTACTAAGCCTTCATACCCCTCGGTCCACCCAACCTAGGACATCCTTGTTTAGCCGCAATTATGGCTTCTCTGTCTCGTGTCTAGTCCTCTTCATCCGGACATGGGGATCCTCACTTCCTTTATTCGAGGTTAATATTCTACTCACATGGCACGATTAGACCATAATTCTCATGCACAATTGGTGGTTAGACCTTCTGACAGTCCAGACTTTGATATAATTGTTAGAATCGAAGGGATTTAGATATCTCCATAATAGTATAATATTGCCTACTTTGGGTCTAAACCCTTCTGGTTTTATTTTTGGACTTTATCCAAAAGGTATCCCCACGGCCCCACCTCCTTCGTTCAAGGTCACACCCACATGACTCGATCTGGACCATGCTTCTGATATCACTTGTTTGGACCGAAAGAATTCACATATCTCTACAGTGATATGATATTGTCCACTTTGAGTCTAAGCTTTCATGTTTTTATTTTTGGCCTTTACCCCAAAGGTCTCCTTGCAATTTTATTCAGGGACCCCCATATGGAATACAGTTTGGACCATGACTCTGATATCATTTGTTGAGGCCCAAGGAATTTAGATATCTTTACAATGATAAGATATTGTCCACTTTGGGACTTAACAAGTGATGTCCGAGCCATGGTCTAGACCGGGTGCCATGTGGGGGTCCTTGAATGAAGTTACGTGAAAGTTCGAAGCAAGTCAAGAGTGACTAGATACTTATGGGGAGGCCCAGATCAGGTCAAGATTGACAGGATACGGATGCTCGCAGGGAGACCCAAAGTAGGTCAAAATGTAACTGAATGCTCGCAGAGAGGTCCGAAGGCCTCGAGCATGTCGGATGCTCACAGGGAGATTCGAAGTCTCAGAATAGATCAAAGAATGGCCAGATGTTCGCAGGAAGACCTGAAGTAAGTCAAGAGTGACAAAATACTTGTGGGAAGGCTCAGACTGAGAGTAATTGTAGTCCTTCTTTTGAGGGGAGAATTATCGAGGATACAATCAAAGTCTCACATTAGTAAGACAAGAACAAGATCAAGAGTTTAAAATGATGTAAGATATCTTCATTGGCATGTGACCTTTTGAGAAGAGCTCAAGAACAAAATCATGAGAGCTTAGGCTTAAAGTGGACAATATCATACCATTGTAAAAACATGTGGATTATTTTGGGTCCCAACATATGGTATCAGAGTCATGATCCATATCAGATTCTATGTGGCACTACAAAAAAATACAGGTTTACCGATGGAATTTACCGACGGAATTCCGTCGGTAAAAACCATTCCCGACGGAAAAAATATTGACGGAAAATTATTCGTCGGGGATAATATTTCCGACGGAAACATGGATCCGTCGGAAAAAAACCTACCGACGGAAAAATCGGTCCGTCGGCAAAAGAAACGTACCGACGGAAATTTCCGTCGGTCAATACCGACGGAAATACAGTTCCGTCGAAAAATTCAAAAACCGGGATGAAGAAGATTTCCGACGGAATCTCTATTTCCGTCGGAAATTTCCGACGGAATCTATATTTCCGTCGGAAATTTCCGACGGAATCTATATTTCCGTCGGAAATCTCCGACGGAATCTCTATTTCCGTCGGAGATTTCCGACGGAAATAGTGTTTTCCGTCGGAAATCGCCGACGGAAATAGAAATTCCGTCGGAAATCTCCGACGGAAATAGAGATTCCGTCGGAGATTCCGACGGAAATAGAGATTCCGTCGGAGATTCCGACGGAAATAGAGATTCCGTCGGAAATCCCCGACGGAATCTGATAATCTAACGGCGATTTATCGCAAACCCAGTTCGATATATTTTCGACGGAATTTTATTCCCGTCGATATTCCGTCGGAACGTAATAAAAAAAAGTTGAATTAAGAGAAAAAAATGTTTTGGTTGAAACAAATCAAATGACAAAATAATATAATTTGCATCTGAAATAATCATTGACAAAAAAATAATATATTAAAAATGTCTAATTCGAAAACAATACAATAATACATGTTAAGTACAATACTGAAGTACAATATATATTACAAGTCCAAATTCATACTGAAGTACAATACAAGTCAAGTACAATACATATTACAGCTAGTCAACTGTTTGTCATCTAATCTTCTAAGAGTCCTGATGTGGATCTGGAACAGGAGAGGGTGTGTGGAAGCTATCAGAGCCACATGTGTCGCGACTGTTGAGTGCCTTTCTAATAAGCCACAACCACTTCTTAGCCGGGCCATTGTCTTCTGTTCCAAGCACATTTCCAGCATTGAGTGGAACGATCTCTTGAAACCTGAGAATTGTATTCATATAATGGTTCTTTGGTGCTACAACTTCTTCTTGATTAATGTCTAAATTAAAGCATGATACAAAGGACCGACCCTAAAACGTATATATCGGCAGGAGAAGATGCATGAATCCAATCCAAGAGATTCAAGTTCTTTGGCGGGGATCTCCCACCCACATTCCAAGTTGCAGCAAAAATCCTAAAGGACAAAACATGGAGGTGATTTAGGATCTTTTAGCACGTTTGTTAAGGATCTCATAGCAAAGGTAGATCAGATTTACTTGTAATCCTGGATATCTGTTAGTTGAGCTGAATGTGGATTAAAACTTCCTTTCTGAACTTGATCGATCTCTCGCAGTACTCTATCTGAAGAGAAAAGGATAAAGACGAGCTAGGTAGTTGTGGTCCAAAATCTATAACCAAATGAAGAAGACTATTTACCTGTTCTACTTTTCTTGAGTATGCATGCTTCCCTCTCCGAAATATCGGCCTTCCATTGACTACTACCTATTAGGCCAAATCCAGAATGTAAGAACAGTAATAGCAAAAGCAGGAATCGAATACAGTTAAATTCAATGCACCATCTTCAAGAGCTTATAGCAATTAAATTGGCAGAGAACACAGAGCTTAGGTTCTTGCAGAGTTCTGCAAGGAAACCAGGCATACCTTTGTTATCAATCTCGACATGGCTCCCCTGACCTTTGCTTTTGATGCTGAACCATTTTTTGACGAAGGCCTTAGACCATGACAGCTGCTACCAAGAAAGCGAGGAAAGAAAGCATGCCCAAATCAGCAATCGTAAAGACGAATACAATACATATGGTCCAATACATATTCATACTGAAGTGGATGTCTACTACGCATGATCAAACTGATCCAACTAAAACTCAAGATACTTGACCAAAGTAATGATGGGACAATGAAAAACCACTTCCTTTCTATTTATAAATTAGCAAAATATTGTAGCCACTCAAACCTATGCATAAATTCAAATTTTAAAATTCCACATATCACATATTAAGAAGGGAGCTCAAGAATAAACAAAGAATAGTACTTGCAAAGCATATGTCAGACGGATATTTTCCTCTATAATATCTTGTCTATAAGAAATAGCTTTTGATGCCGCATCAAGCAAGTCCTGCTGTTGCTGATCAAATGCCTGCAAAATTCATTTTGAGATGCCTTGCACGATTAGTAGTCAGAAACTTTTACAAAGGCAAAGCTTGCAAGTAAACTGATGAGCTTGCTCACCATTCGCATATAAGCAATCCTTTTGTCTAGGACATATTTTTCATTGCATGTTTGTGCTTCCTATTACAGATTAGAAATTATGGTTTAGTTCAACAGATGGACAACCAAAAGGATGTTCGCAGATTCTTGACGAGCTCTTCTAACCTTAATTGAATAATCAGCAAGGTGCTGTCTTAACTGTGCAATCTCTTCTTCATGTTCTCTAACCTTGACCATAAGTTCCTTGAAATATAGATTTTACTATTTAGAAGAAGTGGAAATCTGAATTGCTAGCAAATTGACAATTTAAAGCAATTGAAAGTACCTGCTTCCAGAGAATATTTGAATTGAGAACAGACACTGGTACTAGACCATTTCCAGGTGAACCCAATCCCAGGGCCGCTGGCGTGCCACCAGGGCCGCCGGCGTGGCCCCAGGGCCGCCGGTGTGCCACCAGGGCCGCCGGGGCACGCCGCCGTGCCCCCAGGGCCGCCGCCGTGCCACCTCGGCCACGCGCCTGGGCCACGCCGCCGAGGCTGTGAAGGCGCACGCCGCCGAGGCTGTGAAGGCGCACGCCGCCGAGCCTGTGAACGCCGGAGACAAGGCGCGCGTGAGGGAAGAGGCTTACCGACGAGACGACGAGAGCGAGCGGCGGCGGCGACAGTCCGGAGCGAGGAACAGGCGCGCGTGAGTGAAAATTAGGGCGTGCCCTAATTTTATGGCGCCGATTTTTTTAATTAGGGCGGCGATTTTTTTTTGCCCCTTTCCGACGGAACAGTAATTCCGTCGGAATTTTCCGACGGAATGTACTGTTCCGTCGGAAATCCCCGACGGAATAGTAATTCCGTCGGGAATACAAAAAATTTTCGGGAAAAAAATTTTTCGCCAACAGAGAGGCTGTTCCGTCGACGGAGAGGGGCAATGTTAAAAAAAAATTCCAAAAAAAGGTCATTTCCGACGGAACAACAGTTCCGTCGGAAATTTCCGACGGAACAGTACATTCCGTCGGAAATTTCCGACGGAACAGTAATTCCGTCGGAAATTTCCGACGGAATTATTCCCGTCGGAACTTTCCGACGGAATTACTGTTCCGTCGGAAATTTCCGACGGGATGTACTGTTCCGTCGGAAATCCTCGACGGAACAATAATTCCGTCGGGAATACAAAAATTTTTCGGAAAATTTTTTTTCCGACAACAGAGGGGTTGTTCCGTCGACGGAGAGGGCAATGTTAAAAAAAATTTCCAAAACAACGTCATTTTCCGACGGAATTGTAATTCCGTCGGAAATTTCCGACGGAATTACAATTCCGTCGGAAATTTCCGACGGAATTACAATTCCGTCGGAAATTTCCGACGGAACTGCTATTCCGTCGGACCCCAATTATTCCGACCGGATACGATTTATAATTTGCCGACGGAAAAAAATGGATTTACTGACGGAAAATTTATTCCGTCAGAAAATTCCGACGGAATTCAAATTCTGTCAGAAAAACACTGACGGAAAATAATTCCGTCGGTAATTCCGTCGGTAATCCTGAGTTTTCTTGTAGTGTGGGGCGTCTTTAAACTAAGTTGATGGGAGACTTGGACCGTGAAAGGGGAGGCTCGAACCATGAAGTAATGGCGGTCCTTCGTTTGAGAGGAGGATTATTGGGGATACAATCAAAATCCGTTAGAAATAAAAAAGATAATGGATTTAAAAGGATGTAAGATATCTCTATTAGTATAAGGTCTTTTGGGTAGAGCCTAAAAATAAAGATATAAGTGCTTAGGCTCAAAGTGAATAGTATGATGATATTGTGGAGATACCTAAATCCTTAGGTCATAATAAATGATATCAGAGTCATTGTTCAGACCAGATGCCATTAGGGATGGAAACAGGCCAGGCCAGGCCAGGCTTTCACCTTAACAGGCCAGGCCTGTATAATAGCAAACAGGCCTGAGCCTAGCCTGTGGCCTGTTACAGGCTTTATTCTAGGCCTGAGCCTGGCCTGTTCAGTAGCCTGGCCTGGCCTGTGGCCTGTTTACAAAGCCTATAATTTAATTCGATTATCCAAAATACTTCTAATATATAAAATAAAACAATTCAATTCGAATATTCGATTATCCAAAATACTAATTTAATAAATTAGTTAAAAATATCATAAATATATATGTTCCTTCCAAAGTAAATATATAAAATATGTATGATATAATGAAAATAGATTTGTGGTGTGTTGGCTAGTAGAGTGTAGATAAGAGTTTGCTCGCAAAGGTCTAAGGATCAAAACTCTATTTTGATAATTTGTATCATGTAATTTTAACAGGCCCAGGCCGGCCTGTCAGGCCTCATAGGCTTTATATTGAGCCTGGGCCTGGCCTGATAAGAAAAACAGGCTTTTAAAAAGGCCTGATTGTTATTTTATTTTTAACAGGCCCAGGCCAGGCCAGGCCAAATGCAGGCCAGGCCACAGGCCCCTGACAGGCCGCCTGGCCTATTTCCATCCCTAGATGCCATGAAGGAGTTTGAATAAAGTTGAGGGGAGGCTCGGAATAGTCAATACTCAAGAGTAGTTGAATACTTACGGGGAGGCTCAAAACAGATCAAGAGTGACCAGATGTGAATACTCGTGAAGAGGCTTGGAGATTTAGAGTAGGTCAAAAGTGGTCGAATGCTTTCAAATTTAGAATCCTTTAGTTGAGGAGCGGATTATTGGGATAAAATTCTATATTGATAAAATATATTAAAAAAATGATAAATTTAAAACGATGTAAGATTACTGTGCAGAATAAAATCATAAAACTTAGATTAAAATAAATAATATTATATCAGTATACTGATAAATATCACGGCTGAGTATTAGATATCTCATTGCTCAAGCAAACGTGAAGCGGCACATTAATTTTATCAAGGGCAATTTACCAAAGGGCGTATCCAACTATTCGTAATTACCAAAATGAGTACCATGGTTTCTATTATACCAAAGGGCGCATCCCATATAGTGAAGTTACTTTTATACCCCTCCCGCCAAAGAATAACTTTATCAGACACAGTTTCGAGACAACCGAACCACTTTATCAATAAAATATTAATTTGTGGTTCGGATGGGTAGCAGTCGAATTTTTCTCAGCCAATATATATATGTGAAATGATTTGCACAAGTCGAATGATCACGAATGTACGTATATATTGCTTCCTTGCACAACTCGATTCATCACCAAAGCACCTGAGGAAAATAGGTTGTCGAAGGAGAAAAAGGAAGCAACAAAATAGGTTGTCGAAGGAGAAAAAGGAAGCAACAAAATAGGTTGTCGAAGGAGAAAAAGGAAGCAACAGATTGGTAACTAAGAGAAATAGGAATGTACGTATGATTGTCTTCTTTGATATGGTATCAGATATAGTTTTAATCAAGTTAAACTCTTTCTACTATTTTAATTTTGGAGGAGGCTTAGGGTGATATGCATTACATGATATCAGGCCCTGAGAGTGCATGATGTCATTAGATTTCAGGCAATAGGAGAGGCTGTAAAATTTTGTTTCAGGCCCTCGGAGGGACTGAAATAAAAGAAATTCAGGCCCTCCCAGGACCTGGCCTGAATTTATTTTATTTCAGATCCAGGGAGGGGCTGAAATCAAATGATTTCAGGCCCTCCCTGGGCCTGAAATGTAATGATTCAGGCCCGGAGTGGGCCTGAAAGGAAATGATTTCAGGCCCTGCCTGGGCCTGAAATAATTATATTTCAGGCCCTGGTAGGGCCTGAAATCAAATCCCTGGGCCTGAATCAAATGATTTCAGGCCCTCAGGGGCTCCTAGGGCCTTTATTATCAATTTCAAAGTTTGATAAAGTTATATGTAATTTTTTTCAGGGTTGATAATGTTGTTGACGAAATTCTCTCTGAGATATGGAATACTCTTGATGATAATGTGGCTACGGGGAAAGGATTAGAAATAACTAGTAATAATATTCCATTATGTTCCCAGTATGGTGATAATAGCATTACAAGGAATTTGGCAATTGATCTAAATGAAGAAGCAAATAATTTAGAAGATGAGGGTTTGAATTCTTCTACAAGAGTAGTTGAAATATTTCAGCCAACCTGGAGTGGGGAGGAAGAAATTGAAATCCGGAATGCAGAAGAATTTGTACCCAGTACAAGTGTACTAGAATTCCAAGCTGATGATATGCAGGTTGAGCAATATGAATTCCCCCCAGATCAGTACAGTGACCTAGAGGAGGAGTTTCCATTAGCTGAAGATCCATATATTTTGAATTCTCGATTGCTTGCTGGGCCAATTCGAGAGCTAGAGGCAAGAGATGAGCATGAATTTTTTGTGGGGCAGATATTTCCATCTAGAGAAGAATTCAAGAATGCACTTGTTAAACATGCGATGGTTAAGCATATGAGATATAACCCAGTTGACACCCGGAAAAACAGAGTTAAAGCAGTGTGTTTTAACCAACCATGTACATGGAGAGTAGTAGGAAGGGGGGAAGTAGAGTTCACTGTTACAAAATATATAAAGGAACACCAATGTCGAAGTGTTAGGGAAAGTGCTGATCATCATGCATGCTCTTCATCATTTGTTGCTTCTTTTGTTGAAGAGCAATTTCTTCATAATGAACAATACAAACCAAGTATGATTATTTCAGATATTAAAGCTAGATTTGGAGTGACGATATCATACAGAAAAGCATACA
Organism: Boesenbergia rotunda; assembly: GCA_024364735.1. Lineage (NCBI taxonomy): Eukaryota > Viridiplantae > Streptophyta > Magnoliopsida > Zingiberales > Zingiberaceae > Boesenbergia > Boesenbergia rotunda. The sequence goes on from JAGFNQ010002687.1 coordinate 565,662, forward strand.
TAGCTAGGGAGAAAGCATTGAAAAAGGTTGTTGGAGATTATGATGAGGCATACAGAGATCTCCCACAATATCTGCGTGAGTTAAGAGCTAGAGATCCTGAAACTTATGTGGCACTATGCACGAATGGTGACAATCAGTTCCAGAGGTGTTTTTGGGCTTTTGGTGCTTGCCGAAGGGTGTTCAGGTCTTATTTGCGTAGAATTATCGGAATTGATGCGACACACCTAAGAGGAAAGTATCCAGGAGTATTGTTGATTGCAACGGCGATTGATGGTAATGACAATGTTCTCCCAGTTGCCTTTGCAATAGCTGAAGTAGAATGTGGGTCTGCTTGGGAGTGGTTTTTGGATCATACAAAGAGGTTCTTTGCTGTTGATGATCACTCACTCACCATAGTATCAGATAGACATCGGGGCATTATATCAGCAGTCAGAAAAGTATTCACAAACGCGCATCATGCTTTTTGTTGCCACCACATGTCTTGTAATATGGTAACTGATACTGGAAGTAGAGCTGGTGTAGGTTTGTTTTGGGCAGCAGCACGAGCCAACACAACACTTCAATATGATATGATAATGCAGACAATGCTCGAAAAACATCCAGATGCTCATAAGTGGCTTCAGAACATTGACCCTAAAAGGTGGGCAAATGCACACTTTACTGGGAGAAGGTACAGAATGCTTACCACGAATTGTGTGGAGAGCTTGAATGCTTTGTTTAAGTCTACACGTGAGCTTCCCATAAATAGGTTAATTGATAATACAAGAAGAAAGGTAGCTCAATGGTTCTATAACCGTAGAGAGGAAGTTTCCAAATGGCATGTTGCTTTGACACCTCATGCTACAAAAGAAATGGAATCAAGGAGAGAGAAAGCTAGAGCTTATAAGGTTCACCCTTACTCTCAATCAGAAATGGAGGTAGAAACATGGGGCACTTCATACATTGTTGATTTGGAAAAAAACTTTTGTCATTGTGGGGAGTTTCAAATTTCAGGACTCCCTTGCTCACATGCTATAGCTGTAATAGTTCACAGGAATATCGATACACTCCGATATTGTGAGCATTATTTTTATTCTGAAACTTGGAAGTGGGTTTACATGGATCGTATTTACCCTTGTAGAAGCAAGCAGTTTTGGCCTAGTGGAGTAAACAATATTACAGTTCGATGTCCCCGTAGCCTTGTGCAGCCTGGTAGACGAAAGAAGGCACGGATTGAGTCAAGACACAATGGCAAGGTGAAACTTAAATGCAGCCGGTGCAAACAACTTGGCCATAATAAAAGGACATGTAGAATGCCGCCAGGCCCAAGGTCTTGAGTTAATTGGTTTATGAATTGCTGAAATTTTCTGATGGAAGTGTTTATTTTGTAAGGAGGATAACTGAATGTATAGTATTCTTTAAAAAAACCAGTTGTTAATGTTGTGACTTATAGAAGTATTTCAATATTATGATACATTTTACCTTGTGTTATAAGCAGAATATATCAGAATCGAAGTCGTATCATTTGTAAACCCAAAATAATGTTATTTCAGGAACTTGAAGTCCTGAAGTCCTGTGTTTTCTGAAAATCTGTTGTTTAACCCCCTCTGATTTTTGCTTTGTTAAATGAGTGTTGTGTGCCAACTGATACTGTATCAACACAGTTGTGTGCCAACTGAAAAATAGCATATCCTAGCTAAAATACCAATAATTAGGTAAAGTCTGAGAACTGATAATGAGGTTTGAAAAATCCAAATATGCTAGGTCCATCATACAAACCTCCTGATGTGCCAAATTTTGATAATATGAGGTTTTGATGTGAATGGAATTCAATTGTGGTGTGCAATGTGTATTTAGGTACTCTCCTTCTTGTTTATTTTTTAAAAATGTGGTCACAACATGTTCATTTATTTAAAAGATTGGCGTATAAAAATTTAATCATACTGTAAATAATTTTTTTGCAACCAGAGGCGTGGGCCTGAAATGATAGCATTTCAGGCCCAGTGTGGGCCTGAAATAACTCTTTTCAGTCCCAGATAGGGCCTGAAATAATATCATTTCAGGCCCTTCTTGGGCCTGAAATACTAGCATTTCAGGCCCAGTGTGGGCCTGAAATAAATCATTTCAGGCCCCCTCTGGGCCTGAAATAATGTCATTTCAGGTCCACCGTGGGCCTGAAATCAAAATACTTCCCTAAAAAATTATTGATGTAATTGACAACAATTACAATTTAAAGATTACTGATAATGGTTTTTCAGAAATCCATATATGGGAGGTCCATCAGTGGGTTTTGCTCAAAACCCACTGATGGAACTAAACTAGCCCTATAGCTTTTGACAAATTTATAATTTGATGTTTCCGACACCTAAAATACTTTCTAGAACCTCAACCCTACCTACTGATAATGGGATTTTCAGAAATCCAGATATGGGAGGTCCATCAGTGGGTTTTGAGCAAAACCCACTGATGGAACTAAACTAGCCCTATAGCTTTTGACAAATTTATAATTTGATGTTTCCGACACCTAAAATACTTTCTAGAACCTCAACCCTACCTACTGATAATGGGATTTTCAGAAATCCAGATATGGGAGGTCCATCAGTGGGTTTTGAGCAAAACCCACTGATGGACCTCCCATATATGGATTTCTGAAAAACCATTATCAGTAGTTAGGGTTCAGGTTGGAGAATGTAGATTAGGTGTCCGAAACCTCAAATTATAATTTTGTTCAAAGTTATAGGTCTAGTTTAGTTCCATCAGTGGATTTTGCTGACCTCCCATATTTGGATTTCTACAAAACCATTATCAGTAGTTAGGGGTGAGGTTTTGAGAAAGTATTTTAGTAGGGATAAAATATGTAATCCAACTTGGGGGAAGAGGTCAAAATATTATATGGTTAAGGGTGGTCCTCAAATAATATTTAATTCAGGCCCACTGTGGGCCTGAAATGTTTTTATTTCAGGTCCAAGGTGGGCCTGAAATAAATGTATTTCAGGCCCACTATGGGCCTGAAATATCTTTATTTCAGGCCCACCTGGGGCCTGAAATAAAGTTATTTCAGGCCCAACGTGGGCCTGAAATAAAGATATTTCAGGCCCGAGGTGGGCCTGAAATAAAGCTATAGGTTGGAGAAAGTAGGGATGAGGTTGGAGAAAGTATTTTAGGTTGGAGAAAGTATTATCAACAGTTAGGGATGAGGTTGGAGAAAGTATTTTAGGTGTCCATAACCTCAAATTTATATTTTTTCCAAAGCTATAGGTGTAGTTTAGTTCCATCAGTGGGTTTTGCTCAAAACCCACTGATGGTCCTCCCATATCTGGATTTCTGAAAATATATTATCAGTAGTTAGGGTTGACATGCTAGAAACTATTTTAGGTCTCAGAAACCTCAAATTATATATTTGTCAAAAGCTATTGGGCTAGTTTAGTTCCATCAGTGGGTTTTGAGCAAAACCCACTGATGGACCTCCCATATCTGGATTTCTGAAAATCCATTATCAGTAGTTAGGGATTAGGTTCTAGAAAGTATTTTAGGTGTCAGAAATATCAAATTATAATTTTTTTCCAAACCTATAGGTGTAGTTTAGTTCCATCAGTGGGTTTTGAGCAAAACCCACTGATGGACCTCCCATATCTGGATTTCTGAAAATCCATTATCAGTAGTTAGGGTTGAGGTTCTAGAAAGTATTTTAGGTGTCGGAAACATCAAATTATAATTTTTTCCAAACCTATAGGTGTAGTTTAGTTTCATCAGTGGGTTTTGAGCAAAACCCACTGATGGACCTCCCATATCTTGATTTGTGAAAAAGCATTTTCAACAGTTAGGGATGAGGTTGGAGAAAGTATTTTAGGTGTCCATAACCTCAAATTTATATTTTTTCCAAAGCTATAGGTGCAGTTTAGTTCCATCAGTGGGTTTTGCTCAAAACCCACTGATGGACCTCCCATATCTGGATTTCTGAAAAACCATTATCAACAGTTAGGGATGAGGTTGGAGAAAGTATTTTAGGTGTCCATAACCTCAAATTTATATTTTTTCCAAAGCTATAGGTGTAGTTTAGTTCCATCAGTGAGTTTTGAGCAACACCCACTGATGGACCTCCCATATATGGATTTCTGAAAAACCATTATCAGTAGTTAGGGTTCAGGTTGGAGAATATAGATTAGGTGTCCGAAATTGTGTTTTAGGTGAAAAAACATCCTTTGCTGGTGGACCTGAATAATTTTATTTCAGGCCCAAGGTGGGCCTGAAATAAATTATTCAGGCCCAAGGTGGGCCTGAATAATTTTGTTTCAGGCCCACGGTGGGCCTGAAAGAATTTTATTTCAGGCCCACATTGGGCCTGAATAATTTTATTTCAGGCCCACGGTGGGCCTGAAATAATTTTATTTCAGGCCCAACTTGGGCCTGAATATATCTTATTTCAGGCCCAGCTTCGTTCAATAAAATTAAAAACATAATCAATAAAATTAAAAACATAATAAATAAAATTAAATATATCTGAATTTTAGAGCCTTGAAAAGTAAATATAAATACATAATCAATAAAATGCAAATCCAAAATCTGAAATATATATGATATATTCCAAATTTAGTTTTATTTTTATAAATAAAAATAGATATAACCTAAATTATATTTATAATACATATAAAAAGCGCCTCCTAGGGCCTGAAACCCTTTATATCAGGCCCAGCAGTCACTCATTTGTATAGCAGTCACTGATTTGTTTAGCTCCAGATTTGTTGCGATTTGAAGGTTGCGGGCTTGTCTTGATTGGAGAAGTTGTGGGCGACATCATCGTCATCGCACTAGTCGACTTGTACGTACCCTAATTTTTAGTTTGTCATTTCAGTTCTTGCTTTCACCTAGGGTTAGCGATAGTTTTCTGTAAAAGACTGAATTTGAGGAGGCCCTTTTATGAACGAATTCTAAGTGTCATTTTTGTTTGTGTCAAAATTTTTTGTTTGATGGTTGCAAAGTTCGGTATGGGTCAAAAAAGATCAGATTCAAAGAAAGCTGCTCCCACCAAATCTAAGAAACAGCAAGTCTCTGGGGGAAGTCATGAGAAAAAACAGCTGCCAAAACGAAAAATCAAATTGCCTACCCAGTATTCAAGTTTTGCCAACAGAGGTCGAAGCAAACGAATGAACTGGAAAAGTAGTCTATCCCATTTCAAAAATTTTATTGATTCTGTTCCACCCACACCAGCACAAGAACAGTTGCTTCGAGACACACCCTTTTCTTGGGTCCTCGACCTTCCTACTAGTTCTTGTGTAAGACCCCAAGTTCAGAACATGTTTGATAATTGGGATGAAGAAGAACAGAGCTTTGTAATCCATGGGAAAAATCTGAATTTCACAAAGGTTGATATATCACTTATTCTAGGGCTACCTGACCATGGAGAGATAGTCCAACTTGATTTAAATGAGGCCTCCACGCCACTGTACAAGGAGTATTTTGAAGATTCCAGTTGTTCTGCCCGACATTTGGAGAAACTGCTAATAAAGTCTACATCCAATGACAAGCTGTACTGTCAGTTGTATATACTCTATTTTTTCAGTACAGTGCTATTTTGTGGTACTAGCAGCATACTTGCCATTCCTGCCGTGTCACTTATTGATTGTGTAGATGATTTTGACAATCTACGAAACTATAATTGGTGCAATGCCGTGTACAATTTCATGGCTCCTCAGTTGGGAGCCATTGGAAAGGAGGTGACATTGAGGCATAGAAGACATGTAGGTGATTCAACCCAACCGGCCAAGGCTCCCTTGCTCAAGGGATTTCCAAATATTTTGGCTGTAAGTTATAGTTACTTATACCTTCTGATATAATTTGATGATGGATATAATTTACTGATTATAATGATGTTGCAGGTATGGGTTACTGAACATATTAGTATTGCTACTCCTCAACATCCTCAAAAATTGCCAAGAATACTTCGCTGGACTTGGCCTAAAGCCCACGTTGAGAGTATCAAGAGGATGATAGACCGTGTGGCCACAGATTCAATTATTGTTGATTTAATTCCGTTTGATATAGAGCATGATTTGGTACCTGCCTATTATCCTCCAACTCAACCACTTGAGGTACACTCTGAGGAATTACAGCAAGTACCAGAAGGAAGCCAGGCACCACAAGGAAGGCAACAGGCCTTACAAACGGTAGCCTGCAATATATGTATACAAAAACAAGAACAAATTGAGACCTTACAACACGATTTAAATATAGCACTTAAAAGTTTGGAGGAAGCCACAAGTGAGACAGCAACAGCCATCAGTGCCAAGGATCAAATTATTGCTCAGAAAGAAGCAATCATTGCAGAGAAGGAGTCGCAACTTAAACAAAAGGATGACATCATTGTTGAAAAGGATATAATAATTGGTGACAAAGTTTCGCAGCTTAAAGTACAAGAGGAGCGTAATGAAAAAAACTAGCTGCAAGAGAGAAGATCATACTTCAGTGTAACCAAAGAATCAAGAAGCTGTATGAACAATTGCAAAGCAAAGGGACAGATGAAGATGAGCCACTTGCCAAAAAATTAAAAAAAACTCAGTTCACACAAGACTACCAGCCCAAAGGCAAGGGCAAACAAGTTGTTCAGGATGAGGATGAGGATGAGGATGAAGATGAAGATGATGATGAACATGACGCGGCTCCTGCCCCATCAATCTCAGATACTACAACGCAAACAAATAAATCTGAGACCTCCACACAAACAAACATATCTGAATATCACGCAGCTAAAGCTAAAGAATTTCAAAAGGTCAAAAGCAAAATCTTGAGGAATTCCAGGGCAATTTTTAAGAAGAAGCCTAAAGATTCAGAGATTGCTGAAACATTATTAAAGCTTAGTAAATTAAAGTGAGTTAGTTGCTATTGCATTTGGAAAAATATTGTAAAACAATGATGATTATTGACATTCATTAATAAAATTGAATCTTCAAGCATTTCATTAAGTTGCTTATCTTATTTGCATGTAGGTATGAGTTGAACCCAGTATGGTCCAATGGGACCTTTACATTAGATATACTATCTTTTTTGACAATATTTGATTGGAATGACTACACTACCGGGGATTGCATCAATGCATACTGGACTATTCTTGGAAATGAAGCAAAAGCGTGTAACTCACCATACCAGCCCTCCATATTGTGTGGGGTGGGGTTTGATGTAAGTGAATTACCTACTTAATCATTATTATTTTTTTCTATGATTTAGTCCACTGACACTTACTTTTTAATAACCATAGGATCTTTTTGAGGCGATTCACGCTCACGCTTTTGAACAAACTATTGCTACTGATACGGATAAGCCGATTAGATATATCATATGTCCTCTAAATAATGCAGACGATCATTGGCATCTAATGGTTATTGACCTCGTGGAAGGTTGTATCCATCATTATAATTCTCTCGGCGCCACAGAAGGGTACACTGCTAAATTTGAAAAAACTATAAGTTTTCTACTTCATAGATATACCTCAACAAAAAGGTTCATACCAATATAATTGTTACTAATGTCATATCTGTGTAGGTGGCGTTTTTCAAAAATATGACCTGGGATTATTACAAGACATGGCATAAAGGATTGCCTGCCATATCTGGGACAGAGTTTACTAAAATTGTTGTACAAGGACCCACCCAATCCAGATCGTAAGAGGATGTTTATTTTTGTTAAAAATAACAATGCATTTCATAGTTGATCTTATAAGATGACAACAATGTCAATATTGGTTTTTCAGGTCGGATTGTGCCTTTTTCATGATGCGGTATGCAGAAAGTCTAGTTTTCCAAAGATCTACAGATTTTAGCCAAAAGGATATGAAAAATTATCGATTTCAAGTGGGCTATAAAATAATGAGAGACAAGTGTTGGAAGCTAAATCTGTAACTAGAGTTTTTGTTCATACTATGCATATGTAATTGTCAGCACAAACATTGTATTTGTAATTATACAATCCATGTACTCCTTCTCAAATCAATGAAACTTTGCTTCGAATCATTGTTTTTTGTCTCATATATGATCTGTAATCTGTAAATGTTGTCGAATTTTTCAGTAATATTGAACCTTATTTTTGCTAGAATCATTTGAAATGAGGACCACATTGGGCCTGAAACAAAAGCATTTTAGGAAACCCAGTCCTAGGGCATGAAACCAAAATGATTTAGTTGTATAATGTAAGTTTAATGACAAACAATATATGTTGTAGTTAAAATGTATGTAAACCATTTTGATAATCCACTGGAGCATTGCTTTCGATCCTTGTTATTGTCTAAAACTGTAATCTATAATCTGTCCTCTTGTCGATACTATAAGCAATATTGAACCTTACTTTTCCTCTACCCTAATTTTAAATCACAGCCCACGCTAGGCCTGAAATGAGATGATTTTAGGCCCACTCTGGGCCTGAAATAATATCATTAAAGGCCCAGCGTGGGCCTGAATGAGATGATTTCAGGCCCACGCTGGGCCTGAAATAGAATTATTTCAGGCCCAGAGTGGGCCTGAATGAGATGATTTCAGGCCCACGCTGAGCCTGAAATAATATTATTTCAGGCCCAGAGTGGGCCTGAAATCATCTCATTTCAGGCCCAGAGTGGGCCTGAAATCATCTCATTAGAATGATTAAATATTTTATATAAATATACATGTTGTGAGATTATTTTTAATATTAAACAAAAAAATAGAGTACCTACATAGATATTGCATACTACAATTTAATTCCATCCACATCATTACCCTCATTTTTCAGAATTTGGCACAGCAGGAGGTTTGTTTCATGGACCTATGATATTTTGAATTCTCAAAGCTCATTACCAGTAGTTAAAGTTTAGATAGCTAGGAGATGGTATTTTTGGTCTCCAAGCATAGTCCTAATGATTATCAATTACGTGTTAATACAGTATCAGTTGGCACAGAACAATGATTCAACAAAGCAAACAAACAAACAAACGGTCTCAAATGACATATATTCACAAACCATAGGACTTCAGGACTTCAAGACCAGAAATTACATTTTGGTAGGTTTCAAAATCCGAACACTTCACAACTGCTCATTTTGGTATTCCATTAGTGGGTTTTGCTCAAAACCCACTGATGGACCTCCCATATCTGGATTTCTGAAAAATCATTATCAACAGTTAAGGATGAGGTTGGAGAAAGTATTTTAGGTGTCCATAACCTAAATATATAATTTTGTCCAAAGCTATATGTGTAGTTTAGTTCCATCATGGGTTTTGAGCAAAACCCACTGATGGACCTCCCATATCTGGATTTCTGAAAATCCATTATCAGTAGTTTGGGTTTAGGTCTAGAAAGTATTTTAGGTGTCAGAAACATCAAATTATAATTTTTTCCAAACCTATAGGTGTAGTTTAGTTCCAATAGTGGGTTTTGAGCAAAACCCACTGATAGACCTCCCATATCTGGATTTCTGAAAATCCATTATCAGTAGTGGGTTTAGGTTCTAGAAAGTATTTTAGGTGTGAGAACATTAAATTATAATTTTTCCAAACCTATAGGTGTAGTTTAGTTCCATCAGTGGGTTTTGAGCAAAACCCACTGATGGACCTCCCATATCTGGATTTCTGAAAATCCATTATCAGTAGTTTGGGTTTAGGTTCTAGAAAGTATTTAGGTGTCAGAAACATCAAATTATAATTTTTTCCAAAACCTATAGGTGTAGTTTAGTTCCATCAGTGGGTTTTGAGCAAACCCACTGATGGACCTCCCATATCTGGATTTCTGAAAATCCATTATCAGTAGTTTGGGTTTAGGTTCTAGAAAGTATTTTAGGTGTGAGAAACATTAAATTATAATTTTTTCCAAACCTATAGGTGTAGTTTAGTTCCATCAGTGGGTTTTGAGCAAAACCCACTGATGGACCTCCCATATTCTGGATTTCTGAAAATCCATTATCAGTAGTTTGGGTTTAGGTTCTAGAAAGTATTTTAGGTGTCAGAAACATCAAATTATAATTTTTCCAAACCTATAGGTGTAGTTTAGTTCCATCAGTGGGTTTTGAGCAAAACCCACTGATGGACCTCCCATATCTGGATTTCTGAAAATCCATTATCAGTAGTTTGGGTTTAGGTTCTAGAAAGTATTTTAGGTTCTGAGAAACATTAAATTATAATTTTTTCCAAACTATAGGTGTAGTTTAGTTCCATCAGTGGGTTTTGAGCAAAACCCACTGATGGACCTCCCATATCTGGATTTCTGAAAATCCATTATCAGTAGTTTGGGTTTAGGTTCTAGAAAGTATTTAGGTGTCCTAAACCTCAAATGATAATTTTTTCCAAACCTATAGGTGTAGTTTAGTTCCATCAGTGGTTTTGACAAACCCACTGATGGACTCCATATCTGGATTCTGAAAACCATTATCAGTATTAGGGGTGAGGTTTGGAGAGAGTATTTAGGGTTTAGGGATAAAATATGTATCCAACTTGGGGGATGAAGTCAAAATATTAATATGGTTAAGGGTGATCCTCAAATAATATTTATTTCAGGCCCACGGTGGGCCTGAAATGTTTTTATTTCAGGTCCACGGTGGGCCTGAAATAAATGTATTTCAGGCCCACTATGGGCCTGAAATATCTTTATTTCAGGCCCACCTTGGGCCTGAAATAAAGTTATTTCAGGCCCGACGTGGGCCTGAAATTATAATTTGAGATTTGTAACACCTCAACTCCACTGAAGGACCCATTGATGAGGTTGGAGAAAGTATTTTAGGTGTCGACAACATCAAATTATAATTTTTTCCAAACCTATAGGTGTAATTTAGTTTCATCAGTGGGTTTTGAGCAAAACCCACTGATGGACATCCCATATCTGGATTAATGAAAAAAAATTATCAACAGTTAGGGATCAGGTTGGAGAAAGTATTTTAGGTGTCGGAAACCTCAAATTATAATTTTCTCCAAAGTATAGGTGTAGTTTAGTTCCATCAGTGGGTTTTGAGCAAAACCCACTGATGGACCTCTCATATCTGGATTTCTAAAAATCCATTATCAGTAGTTAGGGTTGAGGTTCTAGAAAGTATTTTAGGTGTCGGAAACCTCAAATTATAAATTTTTCCGAAGCTATAGGGCTAGTTTAGTTCCATCAGTGGGTTTGAGCAAAACCCACTGATGGACCTCCCATATCTGGATTTCTGAAAATCATTATCAGTAGTTTGGGTTGAGGTTGGAGAATGTAGATTAGGTGTCCGAAACATCAAATTATAATTTTTTCCAAACCTATAGGTTTAGTTTAGTTCCATCAGTGGGTTTTGCTCAAAACCCACCGGTTGAACCTCCTATATCTGATTTATATAATATATATTGTTGATTAGATTATATAATGATTTTTAGAATAATAATAAATATTTACCTACAAGATGTAACAGAATAGATCATTTGGCACACAACAGTGCAGCAACTGGCACACAACAGTGCATTATCAGTTATTATATCCGACCGTATCACTTGGCACACAACAATGCAACAACTGGATTTGAATAAACATCACCCAATTGTTTTCTTTTTGTTGACAATATATTATATAGAATAACAACATCTACATAATCATAACAACATCCACATAAGGAGATTTTTCCATACAAATGGATGTTAATCAACAGCAATGGATTTTTACATCACCAATACAGTTTTCAGATTATCTCAAGTTTTACAAAACATGTCTGTCAGAATATTAACTGTCAGCTCAAATCTGATTCTACTCATGTCTCCTTGTTTGAAATCCATCTTCTCATCATATAGGAGACATCGAACATATTGCATGACAAAGAAGGCACAGTCCACGCTGAAATTAACAAACACTTTTTTAGATTTCAATAAGTGGGTTTATAAAATACTTTCTTATTTAAAAAATAAGAAAGTTCTTCCTCATTTAGTTACCTATGTTCTTGTTGGGGACATTTTTGTCTGACGGAGGACCATTTGTCCAAGGGATGATGACTTTGTAGATACGGATGAATAGCCGTAAGTTCCTCGCGAGTATATTCTTTAAGTTCTTTTACCTGTCAAACATATCATGAATTTATTAATCACCATCAATGACATTTTAGAGAAAATGATGACCATATATAAGAATAAAGGAAGATAGCTCACCGCTGTGTCAAATTCATGCTTATATTTACGACCACTAGCAAGAGAATTAAAATGATTAAAAGTCATGGATTCTGTATCCACCGCTAACAAGTGAAAGTGTGTATTATCACTGCACAAAGGGATTAAAATAAATCTAAACCCTTGTTCAAGCATATCAGTCTTCATCACTTGTTGCAGGGAAATCTTTCTTGACGATCTGATTGATGCCTACAAATATGCATTCACAAAATTAATAATACCCATATCATAATATTAGGTCTTGTACAATATATCTGTTTAATTAATATACATCACTTACTGTGAAGAAGGTTGAACAATATATTGACTTGTTGTATGGCCTACCACATGCGGATGCTCCCCTAAATAAAATTTTACAAAAGGCATCAATGACCTCGCCTTTTGTAAAAACCTCTCCATTGAGGATTTGTAAGAATGAATGCAAATTCAAAGCAAAGGGTGCATCCTCCCAGATAAATTCATTTGCTAACCTGCCATGTAAATTGATATGATTATATATTACATAAGAAGATATATTAACTAACGTAAACTATAATATTTTGTAACTTACTTTAGATTCTCCAATCTATTTATCAGGTAGACCACTTCTTTATTTTATTTTTCTTCTTTGTATTCATAAAATGTTTCTTCACAAACTACATCAATAAAATTTATTTAGCCCAAACTAATTATTGACCAAATTCAATACAATTTATGTATTTTAAATGAAATTAACACACTTACATCAATGCCTTGTTGCCTCATTTTGTATAGTTCGGAGGTTCTTCTTGTTTCCTCCTCTATGTCTTCTTCAGACATGACTTCCATTACATCGTAAATGTTTCCTCTTGCTTCATCCATATCCTCCTCACTAAGTTTCCTTTTTCCCTTGTCCATAACAATTGATATTTGTTTCCTGTCCCGCTTCCCCTTAGGTAAAAGCTGGTGCCATACTGGACTGTCAATTGGAGTATCCCTGTAATCATACCGAGTTCGGTCACGTCCTCTCCTAGGTGTACAAGATACTGGATCAGAAAGAGGATCGACTACAGGATAACTTTCTTGACCCTCCATGCCTTTTTTTTCAATAATTGAAATTAATTCCTTAACCCTTTCATTCAAACATATATTCTCCTCTGTTAGCTCCTTGATTCGGTTGTCCTTAAGAATGCATTCACCACATAGGCTAACATCTCCTTCTGATGTCTCCATTGGTCGTGGTATGTCATCACCGATATCAAGGTTCTCAAACAATGTGTTCTCATGTAGGGTAGGAATTAATTCAACAATAACCTGTCAATTACGAAGTACACAAATGTTACTACCTCTCTATCTAACTCAGATAGATCACATTTAAGAATAATTACCTCTTCAGACGAGAGTCGGTCGACAAGGCCCCTCACCCTACTAATATGCGAAGGAATATTCCTTCACTTATTTATTCGGGGCCCTTCAACATTGAATGGTTTTTGAATTGGTACATGCTCCAAAAACCATACCTACACAAATTTTTGCAGCCAAATACATTAATGACATCAAAATATTATAAAATTTAACAAGATAATTCTACTCACTGCCAAAAGCCCTGCAAATCCCTTTAGGTAAGGGAGGTTGGTGGTGCTCTGGTTTCCCTGAGTTGATGAAAATAAGTCCCCAATCTTAGGTAATTGTGGAGACAAAAATTGATGGATAGCTTCTACCCAATTGAATCTACCTAGATTGTCATAATCATCTACTATATCTACAAGACCTAGAGGAACCTTATATGTACTAGATGAAAATAAAACACAAACAAATATATACAAAATATAAAATTTACACACTAATAACACATCATCCTCTGATTCAACACTTTTAGAAAAATGTTTAAGTAACTCCTCAAGTCTTGTTCTTGTAGGTTGTTTTTCTTTTGAGAAGTAAGTACGATAGAGGTCACCCGATGCTTTAGTTGAATTAATAGGGACCGAAACACCACGGTCCACTATACCCAGTATCAATGCAACATCTCGTCTGGAGAACGCAACCGGTACACCTGAAACAATTACAATATTTAGTTATCATCAAGAATATAGGCTTGAAATTATTCCACGTTGGGCCTGAAATGATTTCAATACAGGCCCCGACGTGGGCCTGAAATGAATTCAATTCAGGCCCGACGAGGGCCTGAAATGAATTCATTTCAGGCCCGAGGTGGGCCTGAAATGTATTCATTTCAGGCCTACCGAGGGCCTGAACTAAATTAACTTCAGGCCCTCGGTAGGCCTGAAATGATTTTATTTCAGGCCTACCGAGGGCCTGAAGTCATTTTCACTTCAGTCCCTCAGTAGCCCTAAAATGAAATGATTAAACTTTATCAAAAACTAATCATTTGAGGCCATCTATATTACTGTCTTATCTTACTATAGATACTATAGATATTGTCTACAATTCATAACTAAAACTATTACCTGAGAATTTAAAACCTTGCGAGGTTGAATCCCAACTTTCAAATATATTAACCAAAATTCCACGGATATGCTGCAATTCTTGTATGTCCAGGAAAAAACTGAAAGGCGACCCTTTGATCTTCGCAATGTGTCGATCATTTAAAATGTCAAATTCTTCAAAAAATTATTTAAAGTGGCCTAAAATACTGCACCAACGTAATTTTTGTCCAATGTCATCTGAATCCTACAGTTTATATACAGTACAAATTTATTCAGCAAAATAATTTTAAACATGTTGACAAACAATGCTGGTTTGACCTAAGCATATCGCTAACATACCTTGGTGGATAATGCCAAGGAAGAAGACGCTGAACCACGTACAGACCTTTTGCCTGACATTATCAAATAAATCCAACGTGCAGAAACCCTAACCCCTTGGTGTATTATGCCGATTAGTCTCCACTTCAACGTTAACACTAAAACCCACCTCAGGATCACACAGAAACGCTTTCGAGCAATGCCTAGGTTTTGGTTGTCCGCAGGGATTCGGGGGATGAGCTCGCGACTATATCACAGCTAGGGCACGTAGGACTGCAAGAAGGCGAGTTCTTGCGCTGAGAGAGGTTGAGAGTGAGCTTTTATCCGAAATGAAGGACTTCCATTTACGTTGTTGCGCTGAGAGAGAACGGAGAAAATTTCCACTGCTACACATCCGAACCACAAATTAATATTTTATTGATAAAGTGGTTCGGTTGTCTCGAAACTATGTCTGATAAAGTTATTCATTGGCGGGAGGGGTATAAAAGTAACTTCACTATATGGGATGCGCCCTTTGGTATAATAGAAATCATGGTACTTATTTCGGTAATTACGAATAGTTGGATACGCCCTTTGGTAAACTGCCCTATTTAATTGTGTAGCATGCAATTCGCTCTGTGGAAAGCAAATTTGCGTACTTCGAAAAGTCATTTTTATTGAGTGTTACATAGATAGGATTTATAATGTCAAAGTAAATTGACTAACCCATTTAACTCAAAAGCATGAACATTTATGAAGAGATTAATCTTTGGTATGTATACTGCCCTTCTGTGTAGATGGATGCACTTTGCTTGACACAATAATTATTTTGCATCATGCTTGTTTTTCATGTCATAAAGCATGCATGGATTATATAGAGATGATGAAAGAGATAGAATTAGACCAAAGAAGATGAATTTCTTCTTTATAAAATATTGAGGCATGTTATATTAGCCATAAATTTTTATTCATGTTTCAATTTAGAACATCAATCAAGAATCGACATTATAATTAATCTCAATATGATGAAGTAAGAAGTGAATGAAGTAAATTCGTCTACTTCTATGTGGTGGCAAAAAATAATTCGCTCGTCCCAACACCTCCACCAATCCGTCTCACGACCAACACGGAGGAGATAAATTATGGGGGCTACTAGCTCAGATGATGTGACCAACGCGCGGAGAGGGCTACTTTTATGTGGGTGTCTAAAGGTCATAGATACTCTTTTTTAGGTCATATTTAGGATTTATGGGTACTCTTTTGGATGAAATTGATCGAACATGTCTTTTATAAATATACTTTTAGATTGAATTCACCCTAAAGCACTCTACTATAATAACATGTATTTTTAAATACTTATTATAATTTTTCGTTCTCATTATTATAATTTTAGATTCTAATTATCGTATATTTTAGTTTTGCAGGGTGTTGTATTTATATATTCATTTTATAGAACTTAACATTATTAGTTGAAGCAAAAAATAACAACGTACACTTTTAGTATCATTGCACCGAAGATATATAATGGAGAACTTAACACATTAGTTGAATTTATTTATGTGCTCTGATTACCAAATATAGAACGATAAAAACTTTGAGATATGTGTATGAAAGGCTGTATTAATTTATGGCTTTTTTTATCATCAACACCTGTAAACGGTGACATCCAAGATCATTGTTTGTTTACCTCTCGTCGGAATTAATTAGTTTTTTTTATGAAAGGTAAATATATATCTCGGAATTAATTAGTTTGCTCACCAAGGAGATGGCTATCCATCTTGCCAATTAATTAAGAGTTAAGTAACTCGATCTCGTTTTAATTAATTAAGAGCTAATTAAGTAGTGGTTCTCCATTCCGTCAAGATGCCAGTACTGCCACAGGTCGTCACTCCAGCCGCTTTCTGCCGCCGAGCAATCTCCGTCGACGAAACAATCGCCACAGCCACCTTCTTGGAGGATACTGCTGTAGGAAGAACCATAGTTGCAGTCCCAAGTACCCGTATTCTCCATCCCCATATTCTCCATCTCCTGCTGCAAGCTTTTTTGCTGCAGCTTTGGAATTTGTTCCTCCATTTGGTGTTTGTCCCTTGCCGCCGTCATTATTGAATTACTCACACAACTGGATAACTCATCTTTGTTATGGATCAACCCATTAATTTCCTCTCTCTTACGCTTGAGATGAAGGAACTCCGCTCTTGCCTTCTCAACCTTCTTTGAAATAGACGGCTTGCAGTCGTTGGTCTTGAAGTGAGTTCTCCAATAATTCTTGATTTCGTTGTCCGTCCTCCCCGGAAGGCACCGAGCTATCGCCGCCCACCTGTGTATATACCATTCGTAATTCATGCAACATAACTGATCGCATGTATAATTTGCATATAAAATTCAGACTACAATTAGCAAATAACAATTATTAATCGAGAAATATGGATTAAATACCAGATACCTGTTGCCCCACAAGGCATGCATGTGAATGATGACATTCTCTTCCTCGGGGGTTATCGTACCCCGCTTGAGATCAGGCCTCAGATAGTTGACCCAACGGAGTCTGCAACTCTTTCCGCTTCTCCTTAGCTCCGTTTCCTTGGCGACAGAGTTCCAGTTTCCTTCGCCATGGAGGTTGACATGGTGGATGAGGAGGCTGTCCTCTTGGGCAGTCCAAGGGCCCTTTCTCCATGAATCTTGTGCTTCCGCTGCTGCATCTCCTCCCCGCACAGTCATAGAGGTGCAACTGGCCGATGGAGGAGTATTGCTCTTGCAGTAATTCATAGTCTCGGAATTGGGCTAATTAATGTAGCTCGATCGAGTCGATTATTAGATTGATCGAGAAGCAACCGTCGTCTTGTTAATAACTACTGAGCTTCCTAATTTATATCCGATTCCACCTCCCATGCCTGTCACATCGCCCTTTTCGCAAAGCCCAACTTTTTTTTTTATCACCATATCATGAATTGTGCACGCTCTGAATTGACGTTGTTATTGGTATATATGTCTCTCGTTCTATTGACGCAATATATCGTGTACGTACTTTGGTTATTTTCAACCCAATTTATAAATTGAAACTCAACAGTTTAATTCTAATTTACTCCTACTCAGGATGTCCAATCATAAAATTATTAATAGAAAATGAAAAATATTTGATGCAGTAACAATGAGAGTGGGCCTCTTGTGTTAACTAGCATAATTTGTAATCGGTAAGCCTTACCTTGTGACTATTTTTGAAACCAAAAACAATTTAAAAAAAAATAGTGTTGGTCAGCTTTCGGAGTGCGCGCCTAACTTGAACTACCAGCTGCTGGAGGAAGCGTTACAGTTGACTGAGATTCAACGATGGACAAATATAGTCAAAAATATCTCCTGTCGAGCGCGTGATGGTCCACGCGGTTCATGTAAATGATGGTAAAAGGCCACTCCATTAATCGGTTGGGTTTCTCAAAAGCCACTGAATTTGTCATGTAAAGTTAATCAATAAATTAGATTACAGCCCAGACTTTGATGTCGATAGATATGTGTCATGGACAGAGCCGCACAACGCAATCAGAATTATTACACGAAGAATGGAAATTAAAACGAGTAAAATATTACAGAAACGCAAAAGAAATAGAAACGAGTATAAAAATGAAATTATAACTCATTTAATTCTATGCGCTCTACAAATTAAACCTCTACACCTCTGAGCAATTTTAGATTTTTTTTCTTTTGTATTAAACACTGTAAAACGCCTTTGTAATTATTAAAAAAAATCCAAGGCCATAATGTTATGGTCCATTTCCTGGTGGGGACCAAAGTACAGAATCTCTCACCGGATAGATTAATAATTAGGACATAAATATTATCATCTTGAAGTTTGAAAGTCAAAATCTGATAAAATTAATGTGTTCGTCTTCTTCACACGTTAACTATAGCATCTGGATTAATAATCTCCATGACTTATCTCTTTCGTATTAATTCTGAAATAAATTAATAGAGGCATTAAAGACAAATGAATATCTTTTATCATCAAATACTCGATCATGTGTCTCTGATAATGATTGAGAGGGAAAGGGAAGAGAGTTAGAAGATAATTATGCAGTTGCATTATTAAATCATTTGCTTTATATTAACTTTCGGTGTGGTATCTCCGGTTTGACGTGGAAATGGTACAATTAATGGATAGTTTATTTACATATTGGTGAGTCATGAGACCTTCATCCATTGCCCTCTCAACACCTGGCTCAACCTTGTGCTGAGTGGTGATTATTTATTGGAATGGGACTCACTCACGCGTTATTAGACTTGACCACATATTCATGAGCCGAATCATGCATTACAATTTTGACTAAGTTCATTTTTTTTTTTGACTCAACTCTAAACATGGATGCGACCATGCTCGAGAGGGGGATAGATCGGTTTCGTGATTGTTCACGCTGGCTCCTATAGTGAGTGGAACAAAGATTGATAATTTGTGGATAAATTGTAATGTGTTATTTCTTTTTATAAATTTTCAGTACATATGAATAACCCCGATACTTTTAAAATTTATGCATGTAAATTCATACATAAATACAAAAGCACACCTTAGGTTGCGTTTGGTTAGGGATAATGTAATTTAGTTTGTAATATAGTTGAGCTTGTAATATAATCCAGATTACATGTTATTAGCCCTATAATCCAGATTACAATATTTTTATTAGCTTTTGTAATGTAGATTACATTACATTACAGTTTTAAAACTGTACCAAATAAAGTAATCAATCTTATAATATAATACTGATTACATTACAAGGTTGATTACCCCTTACTAAACATATAATATGTTTAATAGCAGGGGACAGATCCCTACAAATACCTTTCAAGCAAAGCACATCTGGCCCACATATTGTAAATTCAGCTCAGTTCTTAATATAGAATATTAATTCCTCAATCCTTAATATTAATGTTATAATTTTTGAAATTAATTCTAATAACACAAAGGACTGTGATGAAACATTAATTAATAATATTTTTGTTAATTATGATAATTCTAAAGATAATGAGGAAATCTTAATTAATAATCTTTCTGACAATTCTGATATTCTAATATTTCTAAAGATAATGGTGATAATAATAGTCAACCCTTAATTAATAACTCCACTATTTTTGAATATAATGCTACAACCTTAATTAATAATCTTGAAAATTATTCTACCTATTGTGAAGATAATGATACAATTTTAATTAATAAATCTGATATAACTCTGAAGATGAAGAAGAAAATGAAGATGAATTTATTAAACAAACTAGAAAACTTAAATATAAAAGAAATAAAAGATGAATCAGAGATTTTTGAATTAATGGAATTGATGCAATTAAACCCAAAATTAATCATAAATTTAATAACCTCAATTAATTCTTAACAATTTAAACTTTAAATAATTCTTAAAAATTTTAACTTTTATTAATTCTTATCAATTTAAATTCTAATTAATTCTTAACAACTTAAACATTAATTAATTCTTAACAATTTAAACTTTAATTAATTTTTAAAAATTTAAAGTTTTATTAATTCTTAACAATTTAAACTTTAATTAATTCTTAACAACTCAAACTTTAATTAATTTTTAACAACTTAATATTTAATTAATTCTATATCTTAAATTTTAATTAATTCTTAATTTTTAATTAATTCTTAACAACTTAAAATTTTAATTAATTTCTAAATTTTAACAACTTAAATTTTAAATAATTGTTAACAACATAAATTTTAATAAATTCTTAATAAATTAAAATTTAATTAATTCTTTAACAACATTAAATCTTAATTAACTCTTAATCTATATTAATCAATAATTCAACTTTAATAACAAATCCAATTCTTAATTCAAAAAAATCCACAAACTAAATTCCAAATAGTTACCTTCAAATATGAAACTAAATAAAATTCTACCCAACTGAAACCTTCAAATTAATAATAATAAATATGTCAAAGTGGGTTGATATATTCGCGGGTTCACACGCTTTCTATCAAATAGAGAATTTGATACTGTATTAAAAATCTAATAAAACGATTTGACTTGATTGATTGATACATAACTGTCATGCTCGTGCATTTGTCTATTTTTCAATATATATCTGTCATGTCATTCATACTAGGTTATTTTCTACTTAATTTTGAATGGCTAAATAGGAAAAAGATTGGTTGATTCTTGCTTAACATAGTACCAGGGTGGAGCGAGATGATAGTACATTAGGGAAACTTGGTCTAGGAAGTCAGGAAGGGTAAGGAGTAACCGACCTAGTCGACTTAGCTAAGTGGAACTAGCCGAAGGTACCTCGCCACATCCTAGACTAGTTAGACCAATGTTTTCAAAAATTGAAAGTATCATTTCATTAAAAGGTTTTGTCTAGGAAAGGGTTGATGATCCAATAAAGCTACGGCCAAATAAGACCCCTGTGCCTCGCCAAGACCTAGAAGCGAATTATAGAAATTTATTCTCAATTTATTAATTGTTAAACTTGAATCTAATTCATGGTCAAGCAATCTATAAAAATAACATTGAGAAAAATTATTCAAGCATCTAGCATACACCCATAAGGCTATCATACTTGTTTGTATTACGAGAAATAGAATGGGTCAGATGATAAGAACTAATCAATTGATAAATATTTTCAAAATGTTTTTAAAAATCCTTAGAATATTTTCTTAAAACTCTATTTTCAAAATAATGTTTAAACATAATAATGTTTTAATGAATTTCAAGCTTGATTGGGTGCTTACCTATAAATACATTTTCAAAAAATTATATATCTTTTAAAAACATTTTGAAAATATTTATCAAGTTTCTTTTCCCACTCCAAATAGGCTTCGGAATCACTTTTGCCTTGAAATGAAGGAATCTTCATCTTGATATTTCCCAAGTTTCTATCCACATGATCATTCATCCTTCCTCTTCTACCACCTAGTCGAGCATGATCCGATCTGCCACTTGAAGCTCTATCATCAATGTCCTCAGATACGCCATCATCATCATCATCATGGTCACCACGGCTATATTGTCTAGCGCTTCGTGAAGGAACTCTACCAACTTGGCTATGTTGCAATCCTGCAATTACAGCATCTTGTTTCTCTAATCTGTCCATAATCTGACTAAAACGGATTTCCATGCGTTCCAAGTGTTGTCTCAAAGCACGTTGATCAAGGGATTCTCTAGGTCTTGCTTTTTCTCCACTTGTCGCCATTGAACAACCTGTTTCACTCAAACACTCTAACTCACGAATGTTAGCTCATTAAAGAACTTGAACTGAGAATTGAGGCAAATATCTTGTAAGCGTTCGTGGACTATCAAAATTCCCAAGGGTGTTAGGACAAAATATAGGATTTCAAGATAAAAAGTACAAATTGCAGAATTGAAAACTTGAAATAAGTGCTGAAAGGAAATTTGACAGAATTGAATCTAGGCAAAATTGAGAATAATGTGGAAATGAAAGATAGCAAAACGTGAATTAAAGAGTTGAAAGAAAAGTTACCAGAACTTAATCTAGGCTGCCAGAATTGAATCTAGGCAACTTAAAGGAAAATGAAAGTACTAGAAATAAGAGCTGAAAGGAAAGTTGCCAGAACTTAATCTAGGCTGCCAGAATTGAATCTAGACTAACTTGAAACGAAATGAGAATACTTGAAATAAGAGCTGAAATGAAAGTCGCCAGATCTTAATCTAGGCTAACTTGAAATGAAATGAGAATACTTGAAATAAGAGCGGAAATGAAAGTTGCCAGAACTTAATCTAGGCTAACTTGAAATGAAATGAGAATACTTGAAAGGAAATGAGAAAATAAATTTACAAACAAAGTCTCTACTTCCTTCTCTTTTTTTTTCAGCCTCTTTTGCTTTTTTTTTGTTTTGGCTTTTTTTCTTTTTTTTCTTCCTTCCTTTCTTTGCTTCTTTTTTTTCTCTCTTTTTTTTTTGGGCGAAATTTTTTTTCCTCCTTTTTTTTGAGCAACAAAGCAAGTAAGGCTTGCTAAGCAAAAGAAAAGAAATAAAAATACGATAGAAACTCAAGAACACAAAGAAAAGGATAACCAAATCGATTTCGAGAAACTAAGGCTCTGATACCAAATGATGCGAACCCAATGAGAAGAAGTCTCAAGAACACACAACAAATGGAAGAAAGAGGGAAAGATAGTCTAAATCGAAAAGATGGAGAATGGAAGAAAGAAACCTCGACCCAATGCTTAAGGAAGCACGAACCTTGGTATAGAAGAAGAAGAAGATAGACGCCACAATCTTGGGATGGAGGTTGATAAGTCTTGAACGCCACAAGGGGATGCCTTGATAAGTTCTAGTTCAATGAAGAACCAACAAGTGAGAGCCTCACCATGTAGTAGATTGAATAAGCCAAAAGTTACATGTTGTGGCCGTCACCCCCTATATTTATAGCTATAGGGTGACCTAAAAACCCTAAAAGGCCAAAAGGAAGTCCATTTAGTAGAGGCCTATTGAGCTCTTGGCACCATTACAACCCAAATAAAGCTAGAAATTGAGCCTAAATTGAACCCACAAAATTAACATATCTTTCTTACATAGACAAGAGACTAAGGATACTAGTTAAACTCATCTAAAGCTTGAATTAGGTTGACTAAGCCGTAAGACTTGCTCTTGAACCTTCTTCAATGGTCGCTTTGGCTTTCACATCTTCAATTAGCACATTAAGTGCTTCCTTCATCTTTTTAGCCTTAGCCCTTGTAATTGGGCCCCCTTTGATGCATAATGGATCGTCAACATCTTCTAGAGTGGGTTGAGCATGATCCATATCGTTAGCTGTTGGGCAACTTGTTCACTTCCTTTGTCTCCATCAGATGAGGATTCACACAGAAAGGGCCATGTATCAGGCGCACCCTTCAAAACAGGCGCCCATGTAGACCTTATATAAAGGGGTTCACCCCCTTGCTTCCCGATACAGTTGCTTCCAACAAAAAAGTTCAAGCGCTCTGCTCTAAACGCTCCATGCTCAAGTCTCAAGCGCCAACGACAACCCGCGGCTCCGATCTTCGAATCTTCTCCGGTCGTCAGTATTTTTTTTAATTAATTGTTGTACTTAAATTCTGTATTCGAACTTCAAACTTGTACCTGTTTTGCAAAATATAGAATTGCCCAACGTAAACGGTCAAAGACCGTGGGACTTTGAGTAGGAGCCGATCTAGACTCTGAACCAAGTAAAAGAAAACCGTGTTAACATTGTTGCGAATTTTCCACTGCGTAATTGCTCTTATTTTTAATCAGAAAAGATTTTATCGATATTAACCCCCCTCTATCGATTCTGAACGATCCCACAAGTGGTATTAGGGCGGGTGGCTCAAATCTGGTGCAACCACCGATTGAGCGGTTTTTCAAATTTTTTCAATTTTAAAATATTTTTTTTCAATCGTAATTTTCTAGTTTATCGAGGTTGGTGCAACACAACTCGATTTCTATATTATTATTATTATTTCTTTGCTACCGCACTACTAGGCCAAGACTTAGTCTTGGGACAAAGTTTCTTTTTGTATTTTTTTTAGATAAAATTCAATGGTCATGCAAGAAGGTACAACACCGCTAGACCACAACTCTTCTCAGGAGAAGATATCTCCTATTGGAAGAGTAGGATGGAGGTCCACCTGAAAACTCAGGTGGACATGTGGGTTATCATCCAGTCCGGACTAGAGATACCCAAGAATGCACAAGGTGAGGTGTAAGGCTACACAGAATGGGACAGACCACTCAAGAAGAAAATCGAAACCGATGCAAAGGCCACACAGACACTACAATGCGGCTTGACGAAGGAAGAGTTGAACCGCGTCGAACACTTCAGTAGCGTGAAGGAACTTTGGAACAAACTAATTGAACTGCATGAAGGTACGTCAGATACGCGGATCAGCAAAAGAGATCTGCTACTCAACAGACTCTACAGAATCAAAATGCACGAAGGCGAATCGGCAGCACAGCTCCACGCAAGAATCTAGGAGTTGATGAATGGGTTGCATACAATAGGTCACAAGGTCGAAAACCGTGACCTAATAAGGTATCCTTTGAACTCGTTCCCAAGGAACACACTATGGGCATCTATGGTAGATGCCTACAAGGTGGCTAGGAACCTTTCCAAAATTAAATTAGATGAGTTATTTTCCGAATTAGAATTACACGAGCAAACTAATGCTACATTGGTCGAGAAGAGTATAGCTTTTGTTGCAGGGAAAATGCCAGGAAAAGCTCTGAAGAAGAAGGCACTTCAAGCCACCTGGGACGAATCGCCCTCAGAAGAAGAAGAAGAAGCTCCGCACTCAAACATCCTCACGTTGACCGCCACGGAAGACATCGACTCCGGAACGGAATCAGAACCGGTTGAAGACGTCGACCCCTGAAAGCTCTCGATCTCGGAGGACGGACGGATTACGGTAAGAGGTTATCCTGAATCTGAACTTTATGATCACATTTCATATTTGTCATGCAAGTTGGCGAAAGCCAACATCCGGGTTGAAACCCTCTGACAGGAAGTCAAATTGCTAAAAGAGGAAGTCAACTCGAGTTCCTCGTCCGAGTCAGTTCAAGAAGAAAACTCGACTCAAGTTCAAAAGCATGAGGAAGAGAATTTCTCCTTGAAAACTCAAGTCAAGGAACTCAGAGTCGCATTAGAACGTTTCACTTTGGGTTCCAATAATCTTGACATGATACTTGGAAAATAGAAGTCAGTTCTAATTTGATCCGGACTAGGCTATCGAACCAACTCGCGACAACGGTCTTACTATTTCGTATTGAACCAACCTTGAACCCGAGTCTAAGCATGGGTCCCAAAGCTAATTTTGAATAAACAAGCTGGACCAAACCAATATTGGATCCCCAAGGACAAGGTTCGCATCTTGCCTAACCCTTATCGAGGCTTCAGTCAAGGGGGAGCTAATATAAAAACCATTTTTCTACTTAGATGTTTTTGCTTGAATAATTGCTTGTTGCTTGTTTATTTCATTTTTGCAATTTTATTATGCTTAGACTTAGGAATGGTTAGTTAAGGACAAAAGACTTACTTGAAACATGAACAACATAGTGTTAGGTGGAGGTGAGATAATAGTACGTTAGGGAAACCCTTCTAAAAAGTCAAGTAGGGTAAGGCGTACCCTACTTGGTCTGTTTAGTCCGGTGGAACTAGCCAAAGCTGCCAAACCAAACCTAAGCTAGTTAGACCAAAATTTCTCAAGAAGTAATTTGAATATGAACTTTCGGTAAAAGGCTTTGTCAAGGAAAGGGTTGTTACTCCAATAAGGCTACGGCCAAAGAAGGCCTCTGTTCCTCGCCAAGACCTGGAAGCTAATTATCGAAACTCACCATTAAATTACTATTTGATAAATTTGAATCTAACACAAGTTTTAATTAAGTATTAGTGTTAATATAAATTCAAAGATAACAATTAATACATCTCATAAAACAGATAAGGAAACATGTTTTGTCACTTATGGGTGAGATGTCTAGGACCTAATAATGTAGTTCAACCCAACCATTCAACATTTTTCAAAATTAATTCTACATTTTTCAAAATTAACTCTACAACATTTTTTCCAAATTAATTCAATATTTTTTCAAAATTAATTTAACATTTTTCAAAATTAATTCAATATTTTTCAAAATCAATTCTGCATCATTTTCAAAATCAATTCTACACTGAATATTTAATCACCTAAAATTTTTCAAAAATAATTCAACTCATACTGAAAACCTGTCTCATAAAAACCGATAAGGTCAACATGCTTGATAACGTTAGATGTGGGTGAGACAGATTAGGTAGTGAAATTCAATTCAATCTATCCTTACCTCTACATAAATGGATCGAAATCAAACATACTTTATGTGTAGGAACATAAAGATTTGAACCAGTGGATATTGGGTAGTTGATGCTCCAGACACATGACTAGGGATAAATTGAAGTTCACCAAAATCATGTTCAAAAACCTAGGCTCAGTGGCATTTGGAAACAATGCCACACTTAAAGTAATTGGGTCAGGTAATATTGAACTTAACTCTGATTTTATTATTAAAAAGGTATTATTGGTTGAAAACTTTAAGTTTAATTTACTTAGCATTAGCCAACTTTGTGATATTGGTTATATTGTTACCTTCACCAATTCTGACAGCCTGCTTAGGAATATACAAGACTCAGAAGTAACACTTAAGGGTAGTAGGAAAAACAATGTTTACACAATTAATCTACCCGTAATACCTAAATATTTTCTAATTCAATTAAAAGAAACCAATCTTTGGCATAGAAGACTAGGTCACACCTATACGAAATTAGTTTCGACTCAACTTGGTTTGGTTAAAGGTGTACCTAAAATTAAAAACATTGAAAATACCATCTATAATTCATGTCAACAAGGTAAACAAACCAAGTCAACACACAAACCAACCCAGTCAGACATAACCCAAACAACACTTGAGGTCCTGCACCTAGACCTATTTGATTCACATGGAGCCAAGTCATTGACGATTACTCTAGGTTTACCTGGGTTAGGTTCTTAAAAATTAAAGTCTTAGGAGTAAAATGATAGAAAATCAAAATGACACAAAAATTAAAGTCTTAGGAGTAACCATGGGGGAGAGTTTGAAAATTAGAGATTTGAGGAATTTTGTAAAATTAATGGGTATGCCCATGAGTTTTCATTTTCTAGAACTCCCCAACAAAATGGAATAGTTGAAAGAAAGAATAGAACCCTTCAGGAAGCCGCTAGGACCATGCTCAACGAACATAACCTAACTAATTAATTTTGGGCAGAGGCGGTAAATACAGCCTGTTATATACAAAATAGGGTCATAATTAATAGAAGACACAATAAGACACCCTAAGAAATTTATTATCGCAGATTACCAAATTTATATTACTTAAGGGTTTTTGGGTGCAAAGTTCATATTTTGAACACTAAGGACTACCTAGGTATATTTCAATCAAAATCAACCCCAGGAATCTTTTTAGGATATTCAACAACAAGTAGAACATATAGGGTTTACAATAGACAAACCCATAAAATTGAAGAAACCACCAACATAATATTTGATGAAGAAATTGAAACAAAACCTATTGACAATCAAAACCTAAACAATTCAAATCTTGATCAAGAAGATATTGAACCATTAATTGAACTATTAATTGAACCATTAATTGAACTATTAATTGAACCAACTACTAAGGCATCAACTGAACCTGAACCGACCCAAGTAGTTGAACCAATTACTGAACCAAACCTAACAGCCGGACCGGAGGCTGAACCTAGTTCTAGGAGAACGAAGAAACCTAGACTCAATCATCCATCTGACCAAATCTTGGGTGATCCATCCTTAGGAGTCAAAACAAGGTCTTCTTATAAAATCTTAGTCAAATTGCTCTAATTTCAAAAATAGAACCTAAGACTATAGAAGAAGCCCTACCTGACCTAGATTGAATCATAGTAATGCAAGAAGAACTAGCCCAATTTGAGAGAAACCAAGTATGGGGCGTAGTACCTAAACCTGAAGGTAAGTCAGTTATAGACACTAGGTGGCTATTTAGAAACAAGCTAAATGACCAAGGGGAGATTATGAGAAACAAAGCCCGATAGTAGCTAAAGGGTTTAGTCAAGTCGAAGGGTTAGATTATGATAAAACCTATGCCCCCGTAGCCAGACTTGAATCAATTAGGATGTTACTAGCATTTGTAGCCCATAGAGGTTTTAAACTATACCAAATGGATGTCAAGTCTGCCTTTCTTAATGGGTTCATAAAAGAGGAAGTATATGTAGGGCAGCTCACAGGTTTTGAGGAGACAATCCTGAGTATGTGTTCAAACGTAGGAAAGTCTTTTATGGGTTAAAACAAGCACCTAGGGCCTGGTACGAAAGACTATCAATCTATTTGATTTCTAAGGAATTTAACCAAGGCCAAATTGACTCTACATTATTTATTAAAATCTTAGAAAAAGACATTTATAGCTCAAATATACATAGGTGATATAATATTTGGGTCAACAAATTCTAACTTTTTAAAAGAATTTATCAAAATTATGGAGAGTGAATTTGAAATGAGTTTCGTAGGTGAGCTACACTTTTTCTTAGGTCTCCAAATAAAACAAACCAGGGATGGTAACTATGTTCATCAATCGAAAAATGCAAAAGAATTAATTAAGAAATTCAAAATGGAAATCTCTTAAAGCTTAAGTACTCCCATGGCCACAAATGTCAAAATAGACAATGAGTCTGAAGGTAAACCAGTTGACCTAAAATTATATAGAAGTATGATTGGCAGCTTATTATACTTAACTGCTAGTAGACCTGATGTTTTATTCGCTGTAAGAATGTGAGCTAGATACCAAACTTGTGCTAAGGAATCTCACCTAGCAGCACTAAAAAGAATCCTAAGGTACATTAAAGGTACCCTAAATGTAGGTATTTGGTATCCTAGGACTTGCAATTTTGAATTATCAGGATACTCTAACTCGGTCTATGTCGGTTGCAAACTAGATAGAAAGAGTACAAGTGGAAGTTGTCAATTACTAAGACGTAGTCTAGTCAGCTGGTGGAGTAGAAAGCAACACTACGTAGCCTTATCCACAACTGAAGCAGAATATGTTGCCCTAGGAGAGTGTGTAGCACAACTTTTATGGATGATGCACACTCTTAATGTCTTCCAGCTAGACAATGCCCAAATCAAAGTGTTCATTGACAACATAAGCTCAATAAATCTTACGAAAAACCCAATTCATTACTCTCGAACTAAACACTTAGAAGTAAAATATCATTTTGTTAGGGATCACGTAACTAGGGGCGAAATCGTACTTATGCATGTGGACTCGAAATCTAATTTAGCTGACATCTTTACAAAACCCTTACCTGAGTCTGAGTTTAGCTTACTAAGAAGGCAGTTAGGGTTGTGTTAGTAGAATAGGACTATTCTAATTTTTCTTAAAATTTTTTATGCTTTCAATATTTTTCAAAAACTAGTATTTCATATCATTTGAAAAATCATTTTTATTAAGTCTTGAATTTTAAAATGCTTTTCTGACATAGATTTTTCAAAAAATTACCACCTTTTTAAACTAGGGTTTTTCTACGCAATTGGAATTAGCCAAGGCTTTAACCCTAGAATTGCATTCACCTATAGATCTAAAAGCCAGTAGCTCACAAGCACATTAGGACACTTTGATTGATAACCTAGACTAGGTTGAGATGCTTAGGTCTATGCCTTGACTCAAGATGCTTTAAGTCAGTGCATCTGAGTAGTTGGGGCATCTGAGTTAAATTTTCAAGTGCATGAAAACATTCAAGTGCAAATTTCCAAGTTAAGTGCATTAAAACATTCATTTCTTTTTCTTGGCAATTTTTTCCTAAAATACAAAATAATTTTTCTTAAGTGAATTTTTTATTCTAAGTGAAATTAGTATTCTAAGTGAAAAAAATTTTTCTAAGTGAATTTTTTTGCAAAATTTTTCTAAGTGCAAAATTGTTCTAAGTGCATTTTTTTTAGTGCAAAATTTTCTTCTAGTGCAAATTTTTCAAAATTTTTATAAGTGCAAAAAGATTTTCAAGTGCACAATATATCTTATAGTGCAAACTCTTTTAAGTGTGCAAATGTTTTACAAATTTTTGTGGTACCTTAAACTTTCAAAACTTCAAAAGTTTTGCAAAATACTTGGTCAAAATTTGGTATCACAAAAAGACTTTAACTTGGTTTTCCTCTAACAAAAACATAGCCTGTCTTTGAAAAACTACATATAATTGAAAGCTTCAGGGGGAGAATTTCTATTTCACGGGGAGCTTAGTACTTGTTTTTTTCAAAAATTGGTTTTCTTAAATGAGAGGAAAATAAAATTGTTTTTGTTAATATATCTACTTTACATATTTTAAACTTAACATTTTGAATTAGGTTGCCATAAATCAAAAAGGGGGAGATTGTTAGTGCCGGAAGCACCAAGATCAAACCTAAGTTTTGATAATGGCAAAGGGTTCATAAGTTAAGGTTACCTCGTGATCTAATGAAGCTTATTTAAGTGTGCAGGAAAAGTCCTAGGAAAACTAGGCACGAAGTCCTGATTCAAGGGATTGGGCAATAAGTCCTGGCTGAGGGCTGGGCACCTACGTCATGACATAAGGTTGGGCAATAAGTCCTGGTCGCGGACTGGGCACGAAGTCCTGATTCGGGGAATTGGGCAATAAGTCCTGACCGAGGGTTGGGCACCCAAGACCTGACCGGGGGTTAGGCAATAATTCCTAGTCGCGGACTAGGCATGAAGACCTGATTCGGAAGATTGGGCGTCGGTAAATTCTCCTGAGACAAGTAGGTGAGGATGCGTTCCCTGAGGAGGGAACATTAGCCGTCGATTTGACCTAGGGTTCCATTTTGGAAGCCCAAAGTCAGAACTAAGACAGCTCTGGCTGTTTTCTGGACTTAACTTTTATATTGTTTGTGTTTTGGAACTAACCCTGGTTGTAGGAACAAAGGTTGAAGTGTTCTACTTCCCTGGTGCCTGAATAGAGTCAAGCGCCAGATCATACAGGCGCCTGTGTTGATACAGGCACCCCAGATGAGGGTTTTCCAGCAGTCTCGAAGCAAAGCCTCCGCGTCAGCAAAGGAGGCGCCTGTGTTGATACAGGCACCCCAGTTGAAGGGATAAGGCTGGCCAACCCTTTGCCATTATCAAAACTAGGCTTGATCTGATGCTTTCGGTACCAACAATCTCCCTATTTTTTTATTTATGGCAACCCAATTCAAACGTTAAGCTAAAAATAGACAGTTAAGCAAGTAGCAAAATTTAAAGAAACATAGTATAATATTTTTTAAGGTACAATTAATTTTTCAAAGTATCTTTCATAGTTAAAAATGTTTGCAAAAGAAATGTTGCAATGCTCCACCTTGATATGTTAAGTTTTGATTTATTTGCAATTTTGAGTTAAAGTTTACTTGCACAAATGAGAAAATGCATGTAGGTTTGCCTTAATATGAAATTCTCCACCTGAAGCTATTGAAAAATATGCATTTTTCAATTTGAAATGGTTTTTGAAAAGGTTTTTTTAAACAAGTAAACTTTGAAAAAATCTAAGTATAATCTTTGAAAAACTCTAGATAAAATTGAAAGAAAAATTTTAACTTTTCCTTTCTCTCCTATGAAAATAGACTTTTGAAAAAGCCTAGTACTAAGAAAATTTTGAAAAACATGAAAAACAAAGTACAAAGTAAATTTTAAAAAATATATATTTTGCTACTTAGGAAAAATTTCTTTTTGAAAAAAAATTTCCTTGAAAATTTTATTTTTAATTTTCCACTTTTTCTTTCTCTCCCCCTTTGCCATATATTGAAAAAAATATTTTGGTAATGATGAAAGAAGAAAAAAAAATTGGAAAATGAAAAATTTAGGTATCAGAGCTCTTGTGATTTTTGAAAATGCAAGTCAATTTTAAAAAATATTTTAAGTGAACACAAAAAAATGATATGTAAATAATGCAAAAAACATATTTTTAGAGAGGTAAGTATGTAATTCTAGGTAAATTTAAAAAAATATTTGAATCATGTAGA
Source organism: Boesenbergia rotunda (assembly GCA_024364735.1). Lineage (NCBI taxonomy): Eukaryota > Viridiplantae > Streptophyta > Magnoliopsida > Zingiberales > Zingiberaceae > Boesenbergia > Boesenbergia rotunda. The sequence goes on from JAGFNQ010002687.1 coordinate 597,991, forward strand.
TAATTAATGAACAATAAAAGACAGGAATAATCTAACGAAAAAAATCATTTAGAACCAATTTAATTCACCATTTGAGTCCAAGCATGAAAAAGTAAACAAACAATAATTTTAAAAAATAATCTAAAAAATAATTCAAGAAAAAATAAATCCTTGCCCCCTATGTAACCCAATTTATTACTTACTAACTATTATCAAATAGTAGCTTTCACTTGGGTTAGTCAAGTTAAGTAGTCTGATGAAGTTATATTTGCTAAGCTTGATTACTTAACTTGATTGATGTTGAATTGTATTTATTTCCCAAACTACTTTTGATACACTATCTTAAAGTATCTTGAGTTAAGGCATAGGCCTATGCATCTCAACCCAGTCTAAGTTGTCAAGCAAGGTATCCCTAATGTGCTTGTGAGATGTTGGCTTCTAAGTCTATAGGAGCATGCAATCTAGGCGTTAAGCCTAAGCTAAGTCCATGATGATGAAATCCTTAGTTTTGAGAGAGGTAGGTTTTTGAAAACGAAGTCAAAAAAACAATAGAGTAAAACATCTTAGAGCTTAGGAAAAATATCATGAATTTTTGTAAAATAGTTAAGGAAAATAATTTCTGAGAAATAGTTAAAGAAAATGATTCTTTTAAAATTTAAAAAAATATTTTAATTAAAAAAAAAAGAACTATTCTATTGAACATATTCTTAGTTGGCTTCTTAGTAAACTAAACTCAGTATATGTTATCAATCATGTTATTCCTATGGGCATATTTGTGGGATAGATTTTAACTTAATCAGTTTGATCTGATTAGCTAGATTTCAAGTATTAAGCTTCCATTAAAAAAATTGTTAAATTAATTTTAAGAATTAAGTATGAAAATTTATTAAGCTAAATTATGTTTTTATTTAAAAAAATTGTTAATTTAATTTTGAGAATTAAATTTGAAAATTTATTAAGTTAAGTTAAGTTTTCATAAAAAAATTGATAAGTTAATTTTAAGAATTTATTAGGTTAGGTTATGTTTTTATTAAAATAAATTGTTAAGTTAATTTTTTGAATTATGTTTGAAAATTTATTAGGTTAAGTTAAGTTTTTATTTAAAAAAATTGTTAAGTTAATTTTAAGAATTAAGTTTGAAAATTTATTAGCTTAACTTTGTTTCTATTAAAAAAATTACTAAGTTAATTTTAAGAATTACGTTTGAAAATTTATTAGGTTATGATAAGTTTTTTAAAAAATGTTAAGTTTGAATTTTGAAACATGAAATTAAGTTTGAGTTTTAAAAAAATTAAATTAAGTTAAGGATTTTAAATTAGAATTTTAACAAGGTAAAATTTTAAATTAGATTTATTAAATTATAAGTTAAATTAATTTGATTTGTGAAGTTGGTTGGGTTGGACTAATCTTTTTAGCTCCTAAACATCTCACCCATTTTTATGTAACAAAACAAGGAAACCTTATCTATTTTGTGAGATGTGTCAAATTTTATCTTTAAATTTAAATTGAAAACTAAGGTTTGGTTGAACATTGAGTTAGATTCAAGTTTAACAAGTAGTAAATTGAAAATGAATTTCTATAATTGGCTTCTCCGTCTTGGCGAGGCACAGGGGTCTTCTTGAATATCGGAACAAAGTATTTTAAAGAAATTATATTTTCAAGTTACTCTTTGAGAAACCTTGGTCTAACTAGTCGAGGATGTGGTGAGGAAGCTTTGGCAAGTTCCACCGGGCTAAAAGACCAAATAGGTTACTCCTTACCCTACCTAACTCTTTAGATAGGCTTTCCTATAGTACTATTAGCTCGCGCAACCCTAATACTAGGTTGTATAAGTTTCAATCAAGTCTGGTCCTTATCTAACTGTTTCTATTCCTAAGCATGGAATTTGCAGAAAAAATAAATAAACAAACATTCAAGCAATTTTTACAAGCATACAAAGAAATCATCTAATAATAAAAAAAGTTTTCTATTGGCTCCCCTTGGACTGAAGCCTCGATATGGACTAACTAGGAAATGAATTTTGTCCTTGGGGATCCAATAGTGATTTGGTCCTGCTTGATTTGTCAAGCTAAGTTTAGGGACCCATGCTTGGACTCTGGTGCTATTTCGGTTCAGAGTTGAATAGTAAGATCTATACTATGAGTTGGTTCTATATGTTAGGATGTATACCATAAGCTTAGCTTTTGTATGAACATCAATTTTGGAATAAGAATCACAGTGGTCATGTGTTTGCATTTTATATTTCTTATATATATGCAATTGTCCATTACTTCACATTATAGATAACATGGTGTGTGGTGCCACACAGAAGATTATGCTATCAGTTCCTTGTAAAGTATAAGTAGTGGCTCACAACCAAGATGAATTTGGACAAACCATTGGAATGGTTGTAGTGATATTTGGTATTAGTCTATCTTGACTATAGAATTACACTAGTACACTTTGTGTGTATTGAGCAGGACCGTTTTGAGGTGATTCGATTTATACTGGCTATATAATTGAATAAGATCTCGGTTATTATGGATGTACATGCTCTTAATCTCGATATAATAACGGGAACATATACTTAATAGTTATTTCTTTAATTTATCAATGAGCGAGATTTATTCGTTAAATCAATAGGCCCGGTAAATTAAGAAATAATATTATTTATATGGTGTGTCGTTGATTATAGAAGAAAACCTTATAAGGATTATCATGTAAATCTTACAGGTGGACTTGGTCCGACATGATACTGACGTTGAGTGGTACTACTCTTGGAGTTATATGTTAATTAATTAAATTGTCAGTAATTTAATTTATTAATGAACATGCGATATCTTAAACACTGGGATATAATGTACACATAATAAGAAGGAGCCCATATTTCAATATGGGGTTGGTGCGATAGTTCAATAATAACACTTTAGTGGAGCGGGTTATTATTAACGGGTTGGGTTAAAGATCCGATAGGAGACCATAACCAACTCCTTCTTATGGTCCTTATTGTAGCCTATAAATACCCTCTTAAGCCATCATGAAAACCAACTAACCTAATTCTTTTGTCCCTCTCTCTCTCTCTCTCTCTTGGGCGTGCGGTGTTGGCAATAAGAGGAAGGAGGTCGGATAGGGTTCAACAAGGAGAAAGGTTAGCCATCTTCTGATGTGGACCAAGGAGGGGATACAAGCTTACAAGACAAAGCCATAGAGGAAGAGGCATTGAAAGGAATTGGAGGACCCATGACAAGATCCAAGACTAAGAGAATGAAGCAAGCTTTGGAAGGCTTAATAATGGAGCTCAAGGAGAAGAAGGATCAATGCACAATGGAGGCAACAACTAAATGGATCACATTCCTTCAAATTGAAAGAGAAATTGAGCCCACATGAAGACAAAACTTGAAGGCCCAAAACCACATGATCCAAGATGCATTCAAGGGCTACAAGTGTCCAATTTTCGTGGGTATTTTTGGGAGAATTTTCTGAAGTTATCTTTGATGTCTTTTGGTGGGTTTTTAATGCTTTTGGGAGTTCCTAAGCTAGTATTAGGGAATTGTGGGAAATAAATATCATGCATGCATGCATGCATGATAATGGTGCATAATTAGTGCTTAGTGGGAAGTGTGGTAGAGGTTAATGTTTCAACCTCCACTAAGTCTATATATAGGAGAACTCTTGTATGGCCAAGGCATGTTAAGTTTGAATGAAATCAGAGTTTTCTCTATTGTGAGAGCTTCCTTTGGTTCTTAGGCAAAGAACTAATCGTGATCTTATCAAGGCAACTTGTGGCGATCGAAACCCCCATGACTTATCACTCACCCTCTCATCTTTCTTGAGTGTGGCGTCAATATCCTTCCCTACATCTGAATTTCAAGGCGATCCATTCCAAGGTGCTTATCATCTTCTTTCTCTTCTTCTCTTCTCTCCCTCTTGGGCATGCGGCTAGGTCAAGCAAAGGAGGAGCTTTCTTCTTCCTTTGGGCATGCGGCAACAAGAAGAGGGAGGTGGCGCAAGGAAGAAGGAAGAAGAAGGAGAGTTTTGGTGGTTGTGATTATTGGAAAATCGTCGCCCACACAACGTCCAACAAGAGGATAGGAATACAATAGAAGATCAAGAGGTATACTTTGTGTTTCTATTCTGTTTAATTGTATTCATATTTTACTTGGATCCCGAATCAAACAAAAGAACCGACGATCGTAAACTTCATATTCTATTCCACTGTTAATCGACAAGGAGTTTGATTACTTGAACAACAAGTTTGTTTAAGCGATCACTCAATCGAAAAGCAAGGTAGATGATGTAGGTCATTCGGGAAGTTTTCTTTCCCTATCTGGATTAGTTCTAATCTATAGAATTTTAATCCGGTGATATAGGGTGGAATCCCAATGCCAACAATTGGTATCAAAGCGATTGTTTCCGATTCTGTGTGTCCAGTACATTCATGCTTTTCGTATATAATTTAGGTCGGATAATAGTAGGAATGTGGAATAGGCTGTGATTGTGTATGATGATTGTGTGATTGTTTATTTGAATCCTTGGGGTTGACGAGGTCATTTGTATTTAATTGTAATAAAATACGGCAATGTTAGCCGCTTAGTTTTAATTTAATTTTTGATCTAGATTTTACAAACATTCCTTTGTGGAGTATTGGATCGATGGAGGTAAATTAAATTTTTTTTTCTCGGCTCGGACCCTTGCTTGTGCGGCTAAAGAAGGAGGAGGCGAGATGGCATGATGAACTGGAGGCGTATTGGAGAACAACAGAACCTATAAAGCCATAATAGTTGGAAACTTTTATTTTTCATATTTATTGCTTGTTGTTTAATATGCTTGTTGTGGTTGCTTGTAAAAATTTTCTCGTTTTAAAAATTACTAAGTGGGAGAGGGAATCTTTGAGTCTCGTGGTCTCCATTACTAGTTTGAATGTGATGCATACTAACTTGCGCATTGGCTCTGAGTGCCTTCCTCCACATCGGATGAGTTTATTTTGCAGATCACTAGATCAAACATCCCTATGGATGATTTTAGGAAATTATTTAGGAGCATGTGATCTTCCCCATCGGAAGGGACATAATCCTAGATAATGGGCATAGGAATCAAGTAATGGTGTACACTTAGATGCAATTGATAATATCCTCCCCATCGGAATCACTGCTATTATTTGTATGGCCGAAGATAAACCAACTATTAATTTTATGTGTCAAAAAGTAAGGTTGACAAGATAATAAAATTAATGGGTAAAACCTCCTCTTACAAAAGTTTGAATTAGTATACGTCCACACTATCGTGGCATACGAAATTCACGGTGTTTTGAGGTGTTGGTGAATTTAAAATTTTATTGTTTGTGGAATCAATATTATTTTAAATTATAATGTTTTGACCAATGTGATTCTCAGATTTTTCATTAAAAGCCCCTTGCTATGATTTTAAAAGAAAATAAACTTACTAGTCCAAATTATATTGATTGGAAAAGAAACTTGGATATTTTCTTGACTGCTGAGGAGTATAAATTTGTACTTTTTGAGGTCTATCCTAGTAAGCCCAGAGATGATTCTAGTGAAGAGGAGAAAAAGAGTTATTGGAAGTAGGTAAAGGCAGATGAGATGGTGCGATGTTACATTTTGGCTTCCATGTCAAATGTACTGCAACATCAAGATCAGGCCTTCGCTACTGCCTATGACATAATGCTCAATCTCAAGGAACTCTTTGGACACCAGAATAGGTTTGCCAAGCAAGAGGCCATGAGGAACTTGATGACGACCACCATGGCTGAGGGAACGCCCGTGAGGGATCATGTCCTCAAGATGATGACTCATTTAAATGAGATGGAAGTCCTTGGAGCTGAAATCGATGGGGAAACCCAGGTCGATATCATTCTCCATACACTACCAATGACTTTTGAGCAGTTTCGCCTGAACTACAGCATGAACAAAAGGATGTATTCGTTGGCGGAACTTCTGACAGAACTCTAGGCAGCAGAAGGGCTATTTCATCAAAGTGCTCAAGCGTATGTTACTGAAAACGTTTCTACTTCTAATCCAAAAGGCGAAAAGAAGAAGAAACAAGCTGATTCGGTAAAGAAAGAGGTTGGATCTCAAGTTGGAGTGAAGAAGTCGAAAGGTAAGTGCTTCACATGCAAGCAGGTTGGACATTGGAAGGTGGACTATCCCCGCCAAAAGGAGAGAAATCAAGGTTGTTGAAATATGTTTAGCGGTGTTATCTACCGGTTCCTAGTGTGTAGATACGAGAGCCACTGATCATGTATGCAATTCATTACAGGGGTTCCAGGAAACTAGACGACTACTACGTGAGGGCGAGATTACCATCTACATGGGTAATGCTACGGAGGTGGCGACTATTGCAGTGGGTGATGATCATTTATCTTTTGCTTACAATAAATTTTTGATTTTGAGAAATTGCCTTTACGTACCTTGTTTTAGAAAGAACTTGAATTTAGTTTCTAAATTATTTATGGATGGATTTTCTATTTCTTTTGATGATAGAATTGTTACCAAAAAGAATAGGATGATTATCAGTTCTGGTACGCTGGTTGGCAATTTGTATACTCTTAGTCGAATAACTCGCACAATGCAAATGGAAATTATTTACACGACTTCTAATTCTAATAAGAGAAAAGAACGTTTGAAAATGAACCAAACATATCTTTGACATCTAAGGTTGGGTCATATTAACATGAGTAGAATTCAAAGGTTGATAGCCGATGGACCTTTGTGTTGGACCGGTGCCGTCGATAGAGGGGGGTGAATATCGACCGTAAAAACCTTCGGAAATTTCGTAAAACTTTTCGGTTCATTCTGGACACAAAGTTAGTAGCACAGCGGAAAAAAAAACGAATAAGCAACACAGCGTACGCGGGATTTTTTGTTGGGGTTGCAAGATTGCAAACATAGTCCCACATCGAAAACACATGGGAAAGATCATAGGCTTATAAGGAAAAAAGAAATCTTCATTGGAATGAGGCCTTTTGGGAGAGTCCAAGAGCAAAACCATGAGGGTTTAGGCCAAAAGTGGACAATATCATACTATTGTGGAGATATCTAAATTCCTTTTGGTCCTAACAAGTGGTATCGAAGCCAGGTCGCTCTTTACCGGACTAACCATCGGAAGAAGCACGAGCTAGAGCCATGATCCAGATCTAACCATGTGAGTTAAGCATTGAATAAAGGATGTGCGGGCTCCCGTGTCTTGATCAAGAGGACCAGGCACCAGGCAGTGATGTCCTAGTAGGTTAGATGGACCGAGGGGCAGAATGTGACGGCCCGCCTTCTCAACTTCTCTCTCTCTTCCTTAAGGCGGCGACACATTTACTTGACCTAAACTTTACCTTATTCTTAGCCTTAGGTTACAACTACTTAACTTACCTTAACTTGCTCTAAATTTTTTTTCTTCCTTCTCTTTTTTTTTTCAAAAAAAAAAACAAAACAACTTTCATTTTATTTGCTTTGCAAGGATTTGATCGCTAGACCTCTTAGGTCTAGTTGTAACACTAGAGCACTAACCAGCTGCTCTATACCACTTCTTTTCAATGGTATCAGTCGACTTCTATATAGCCAGTCGACTGGTATCGACCACAGCAAGTTTCTGGGCGCGGCATCAGTCGACTGGCCTCTTGGCAGTCGCCTGGTGCGTCGAACAGAAGCATATACAACTAGACCTGAAAACCTGCATTTCAGACCTGAAAACCATCTCCATTGAACATCAGTCGACTGGTACCATTCTACCAGTCGACTGGTACCAAGAGGCCAGTCGATAGGGCAGTCGACTGGTTCGACTGGTACCATTCTGCCATTCGACTGGCAGTCGACTGAGGCCAGTGGAACCACTTCTGTTCGATAGGGCAGTCGACTGGTTCTGAACCAGTCGACTGGCACGCCTGAAAATCTGCATTTCAGACCTGAAAACCATCTCCATCAATCCACAAAACATATACCTTCAAGCCATATCCATTTCTATACTCTATACTAGTTTTCTAAACATTTTAGCAATCCAAAACAACCTCATAAACTTGAAATTAGGACTTTTGCGGAAGTAATAAGCTATCAAAATATGTGTGAACTTTAGACTAGAGTTTGTACCCAACTTTGTATCTGTGCAAGGTTTAACCAAAGTCATTCATTCTACCACTTCGAAACACCAAAACACATGTTCTACAAGACTTAGCCCAATGATCTCTTCCACGGTTCCGCCGCCACTGAACATCAATGCAAGTCCCTTCGCCTCCTTAACTTATGCTTTTTCTTTACCTTTGTCTGCAATAGAAGGAAATGCAACTAATAAGCAAATTGCTTAGTAAGTAAATCCTAACTCACAAATCCAACGATAAGGGATGAACATGCTCTTTCCAAAGAATGTTCAAAATACATGCACTTGGAAATATTTGCACATGAGAACTCTCCTACACTTATCATGCTCAATCATGGTTGAAAACATTTACTAGCATCAAAACACTTGCAAACTTAACATGCTCATGATTTCTTTTGAAACTTACTAATGATACATTTCCATACTTTGAAAATACTAACTTCCTTGCTCTTTCTCTTTAACATGTTTATATCGTAACCATGTCAACATACATAACCAAACATGCACTTAAGGAAATTGAAACACTTACATAAACTCATATACATCAAAATAATAATCAACTTTCTCAGACCTTGACAATGTACCTGGTATCAGTGTACCAATGCGCGCATCCCTAATAGGTTTCGGGTTAGCTAGCCACTGCACCCTATTAGAGCTTCTTTCTTACTTTCTGTGGGCCTCTCATTTGCCCGGTACATGTCACTTTACAAAAGTAAAATACTTTCTTACTCATAATGCTTGTATTTATCAAGCTAACTTTCTTTTTCATAAACTTTGCACTATAAACCTTTACCTTTTCTTACTTGGAACTTTCATCGAGCACCTTGCGTGCCCTTAACCCAAAACTCATTTTTGGGACTTTTCAAGAACTTGGTCTTTCATGCTTAGATCACACATATAAAAATCTACTCCAATTCAAGTTCTATGATTAAAAACATGTATTCCTTAGACACTTAAATCTCACAATAAACAATATTCTCAAAGCATGCACTTGGATCACAAAATCATGATTCTATAACGAGAAATTACATGCGAAGCTACTCCTATTGCAGGTGAGTGATTTACTTACCCTTTTCTTGAAGAAAACTCACTAAGTATCTCGAAATTTCTAGTGTAGGGCTCTTTTCCTCTTCCTTTGCAAGAAAACTCCACTTCTTAGCCCTAGGGAAGAAGCCCTAGGCTCTCCACTCAAGAGGAGGAAGAAGGAGGAAGAAAATCCTTGTTTTCTCCCTGTTTTCGCAGCCCCCAAGATATTCGCGCAGCCTCTCCAAGCCCTAATGGGGTCTTAACTCAACTTAAGTGGAAGTTTGAATACCTCTTCATGAAACGGGCTAAATCAACTATAATATTATTTCGTTTCTTCCTTTTTTCTGCTTGATACCCTAGCCCAACTGGTTTTTCGGATGCCCTTAAGGCCTTGCTTGCCTTGTGGTCGGGGGATCAAATCCCACCCGACCCCTTATTTTTTTCTTTTTATTTTTAATCCGAAAAAATGCTATAAAATCTCGAAAAATCCCTAATAATACCAGAAAATTATTGGGTGTTACACAGAAAGTCCTGATGGGTTGAGGATCGGACATCAAACGGAAAGGGTTTCCGCTTGAGTGGGGCTTGTGGCCCTTTGTTTGACGGGGGATTGTTGGGGTTGCAAGATTGCAAACATAGTCCCACATCGAAAACACATGGGAAAGATCATAGGCTTATAAGGAAAAAAGATATCTCCATTGGCATGAGGCCCAAAGTGGACAATATCATACTATTGTGGAGATATCTAAATTCCTTTTGGTCCTACATTTTTTACTTGGTTCCCAACCCCCCAGGGTCAGTACATCCAAGGCCTAAGCACGAGAATGCCCGCCCACTAATGGTCTCCTTTCCGGACTTTCTGGAGGCGGAGAAACCCGTCTTACAGTGCAGAAATTACAATCAAAATATATGAAAAATAAGTGCGGAATTGTAAAATTCAAACCAAACAAAAGTTGAAGACTCGGCCGATCTAGAACTTCGAAGTGCCGTGCACTTCCTCCCGAAGCTCCTTGGATGCAGAGCTTTGCCGTTAGCGCTTTGTTGCCAGTCAGAAGTCTTAGAATGATATTGGAAGTTCTGTCTTGGGTTGAGGGGTCGAAGCCCCTTTTATAGTCTTCATTAGGGCTCCTATGATCACTGGGGCGCCTCACAAGGCTTGGTCAAAGCTTATCTCCGCGCCGAACTCGCCGCAACCGATAAAGACTTTGACCAGGGTGCCCTGGACCTTTCAGGCACCTCAACGAGCTTGGTCAAAGCTTATCTCTGCTTCGAACTCGCAGCAGCCGATACAGCTTTCAACCAGGGCACCTGTGACATATGGGGTGCCAGGATGGAGAGCTTGGTTTGGTTACATTCATTGAGGCGCCCTAGTTGATGGGGGCGCCTAGCAGCCCTTTTCCAACCTTGGTTGTTTGCCTGCTTTGTCTTCACTTTTAGGTACATGCAAGATACATAAATACAAGGCAAACATGCAGATAATCTTATCCATAAGAAAATGGTTCTGACTTCAGATTTCCGCGAAACCCTAGGTCGAACCAACGCAAGTTCCCACCCCCGGGAACGCGCCTTCAACCTACTCCTCTCAGGAGACTGTTGCCACCCAGTTCATTCGGGTGGACTTTTACTTAGCCTTCGATACTCTTAGATCTCGAGACGTCCGAACCTTGACGCATCTCTACTTATGTCCTTAGTCATCGCTCAGCTAAGTTGCTCAATCCCTCGGACCAAGACTTCATTCCCAAACCCTAGGTTCAGGACTTAGGTGCCCAGCCCTCAGCCAGGACTTAGTGCTCAATTCCTCGAACCAGGTCTTCGGTGCCCAACCCTCGGTCAAGACTTAGTGCCCAATTCCTCGAACCAAGTCTTCGTGCCCAATCCTTAGTCAGGACTTAGTGCCCAATCCATGATGAGGACTTAGTGCCCAATTCTTCGAACTAGGACTTCGTGCCTAGGATAACTAGGACTTTGGTTCACTTTGGTCCAGTTTTCTTGACTATCCTTCCCTTGTTCAATGTATCACTGATTAAGCATATTGCTAAACATTGAAACATTTAGAGGAGGACATCACTGATGCAACTTGCACCAACAATCTCCCCCGTTTTCATGTTTGACAATATCTTAAGTTAGATTGGCTGAAGGGACTATATTATACTCCTTGAAAAACTGATCTAAGTTTTGAAAATAAGTTTTGATCTTTTGGGAGAAAAAGAAAAAACTTTTAACTTAAGCTTACTTTCCCCTTTTTTTGAGAAACATTTTGATTTTCCTTTTTAATCCTTTTGGAAGACAACAAAAATTTTCTAACTTAAGCTCACTCTCCCCCTTTGTCATGCTTCAAAAAAATGACAAAAGCAGTCTTGCACCAACAATAAAAAACTTTACTTATGATGCACCAAAAATTCCGCTTTGAAAAATTATTGTGCAATTTAGAAACAAATATTTGTCATTGTAGGAAAATATTTGGAACTTTCGAAAACTTCTTGCCTTAGAAACACCTTCACTTAGAAGAGATTTTTCAAAAGATTGTGAAATTCAATTCAATCTATCCTTACCTTTACATAAATGGATCCCAATTAAACATACTTTATGTGTAGGAACATAAAGATTTGGACCAGTGGATGTTGGATAATGGATGCTCCAGACACATGACTGGGGATAAATTGAAGTTCACCAAAATCAAGTTCAAAAACCTAGGCTCAGTAGCATTTGGCAACAATGCCACACTTAAAGTAATTGGGTCGGGTAGCATTGAACTTAACTCTGATTTTATTATTAAAAAGGTATTATTGGTTGAAAACTTTAAGTTTAATTTACTTAGCATTAGCCAACTTATGATACTGGTTATATTGTTACCTTCACCAATTCTGACTGCCTGATTTGGAATCTACAAGACTCAGAAGTAACACTTAAGGGTAGTAGGAAAAATAATGTTTACACAATCAATCTACCCATAATACCTAAATGTTTTCTAACTCAATTAGAAGAAACCAATCTATGGTATAGAAGTCTAGGTCACACCTATACGAAATTAATTTCAAAAATAACTCAACTTGGATTGGTTAAAGGTGTACCTAAAATTAAAAACTTTGAAAATACCATCTGTAATTCATGTCAACAAGGTAAACAAACCAAGTCTACACACAAACCAACCCAGTCAGACTTAACCCAAACCACACATGAGGTCCTGCACCTAGATCTATTTGATTCACATGGAGCCAAGTCACTAAGCGGGAATCGGTACTACTTAGTAATCATTGACGATTACTCTAGCTTTACTTGGGTTAGGTTCTTAAAAACTAAAGATGAAACATTTAACATTTAATAACTTGTGCAAAATGATAGAAAATCAAAATGACACAAAAATTAAAAGACTTAGGAGTGACCATGGGGGAGAGTTTGAAAATCAGAAATTTGAGGAATTTTGTAAAATTAATAGGTACGTCCATGAGTTTTCATGTCCTAGACCTCCCCAACAAAATGGAATAGTTGAAAAAAATAATAGAACCCTTCAGGAAGCCACTAGGACCATGCTCAACGAATATAACCTATCTAATCAATTTTGGCCAGAGGTGGTAAATACAACCTATTATATACAAAATAGGGTCTTAATTCATAGAAGACACAATAAGGCACCCTATGAAATTTATTATCATAGATTACCAAATTTACATTACTTAAGGGTTTTTGGATGCAAAGTCCATATTTTGAACACTAAGAACTACCTAGGTAAGTTTCAATCAAAATCAATCCCAGAAATCTTTTTAGGATATTCAACAACATGTAGATTCAAAAAGGCGAAACGCTCGCCCCCCAGCGCCCCTGCCAGCCCGCCCCAGGACCAACACGGAGGAGGTAAATCACGGTTATCACTGGTGTGGTGAGGCGCCTGGGGTCGAGGGAATTTAATGCCAGCAGGCCAGGATTTTATTCTTGTAGAGCATATAGGGACAATAGACAAACCCATAAAATTGAAGAAACCACCAACTTAATATTTGATGAAGAAATTGAAACAAAACATATTGACAATCAAAACCTAAACAATTCAAATCTTGATCAAGAAGATGTCTCGAATCTGAAGACCAACCACAGTGTGTGATGCGTGAACATTTTGTGAGGCGCCATCCATCTTCTTGTGAGATCTTTCAACACTTGCCAACCGGGAAACCTTCCAATGAATCTGCCTACCAAGCAGTACCCCATGGCTGTTTCTACTGGCAGCATATCATCTTGTTGAAGGGCCACTCTTGTACACAACTGATGTATACTGTGCAACGCCGTGCTACCATCACAATGTCAGTTGATTTTGAATAGATCTGCCCATTTCATTCCTCCCGCATCAGCAGCCTGCCGGAACGACGGTACTGACTCAGAGATCTTGCCTGCCACAGCAACATTAGCCACCACCGTAGCCCTATCTGGATCTGGAACAATGACTGTCACTGGATCTTCAGTATCTCCGGAAACTTTAACTGCTTCAGAACCTCTAACTGCTTCAGGAACTCTAGCTCCAACATGACCCTTTGCCGTCTCCGCCTTCTCACCAGCTTCATGATTCAAATCTGCCTCTCTTGGTATCTTCGCTCGGCCCACACTTGTGTTTTCACCTCGCAACTCCCAGCTAGTACCTTCCTGCTCGGCCTGCACTAGGTATCTTCCTGCTCGGCCGCCCGAAGATCTTTCACCCCACCGTGCCTCCGACCTTGAGTGCTGCCTCCTGACGTCGGCCGGATGGCTCCCCCACCCTCTACGGCTCGAAAGCTCTCCGCGGTGCCCTCACGGGCTGGATCAGATGGTAAGGCGCTTGGCGCTTGAATCAGAGGTCACGGGTTCAAGGGTCGACGGTATGCACAAGGATAATTTCCATAAAAAGAATAAATTTCTACAAATTTCTTTTAAATCTCTTTATATAAATTTCTTTATATATCAATTTATTTATCCATAATTTTATAAAACAAATCACGCTAGATTTATATTATTAATTAAACCAAATAAATTGGTTGATCCCCTTTATTGTGGCCGGCCAAACCAAGAGGGTGGACACCCTCTTTGGCCGGCCAATTCAAACCGAACCGATTGCGAATTAAACTCATTTAATTCGCCCAATAAGTTTTCAAAAGACTTAGCCTGATAAATTCAGATTCGACTTATTTCTCTTGATCGGAAAATCGAATTTTCAACTCGTTTTAAATCCTTCGGATTACTCGTAGTGCGTGTGACTTAATAGGCTTTCGATTTATGTTGGCCGTCTATAATTAACTAATTATAGAACGATCATGAGTGGCACCTAGTAGTACATCATGACCCCCAATTAATCGAAAGATCAACGGTTGACCTCAGAAAGAATTCCGAAACCCTTCAGCAGCTCTAATGAATCGTGCCCCATTCCCTTCACCATCTTATACCCACGTGGTTCAGGACACGGTCTATTTGTGTCAGTCCCCACTAGGCTGACTACGTCACACCTAGCCCATGTAATGTCTTTCTCGTCCTTTGGATTTCTAATTACTCTCATGTATTTTACAGACTCGCACTCTAAACATGATATGCTCTGGCCAGAGGCTTTGAGTAACAATCCGACGATAGGCCTGGGTATACATCTCCTCGCAAGGAGTGGTGAATCCTTTGTAGGCTGTTCAAACATCTTCGGGCACTTCGGCTTATACCCAATCATCCTGGGATATTTTCAATACTTCACATTTGCGCATTTAGAGATAATCACTAGTTGTGATCCCATCACAAATTCTCTTATGCTGTGAGTTATATTGCGGACATTCAGTAGATGAGTTTAAGATCCCAATCAAATACACAAGCATGTATACTCAAATAGTGAATTATCAATTATTAAAATAAATGTTTTACAATCATAAGGTGATTGCCTTAGGACACTTCTCTCATATCACTAACAGTATATGCTCTTAATCACGATATAATAATAGACACATATACTTAATATTTATTTCTTTGATTTACCAATGGGCGATATTTATTTGTTAAATTGATAGGCCCGGTAAATTGGGAAATAATATTATTTACATGGTGTGCCGTTGATTATAGAAGGAAATCGTGTCCTGATGCGTCAGGATGATGATGTTCCCTTGAGGAGCTCATAAAGTTCATCATGTAAAATCCTGCAGGTAGACTTGGTCCGACATGATGATAAGGTTGAGTGGTACTACTTATGGAGTTAGATATTAATTGATTAATTTGTTAGTAATTTAATTAGTTAATGTACATTTGAGATCTTAAATACGGGGAGAATTTGTACACATAATAGGTGGAGCTCATATTTAATTATGGGTTTGGTGAGGTAATTCAATGATAATCCTTTAGTGGATTGGATTATCATTATGGATCGGGCTTTGATCCATTAGGAGGTCAAGACCCAACTCCTCCTCATGATTCCTATTGTAGCCTATATATACCTCATGTGTCATGAGACCAATGTTAGTAGGAGCCCTAGAACCATTTACGTGATAATTGACTAGGGACTTTTTGAATCATATTCTATCATTAATAAAGACATGTTTGATTATTATACTTACTTTATACTTGTTCCAAATAACTAAATATAATAATGTAGAGAACACTACACTAAACCATTCCTAGTCAAACATTAATATTCAAGGGCAATATTAATGCATGGAGACTAGCATATAGGTCAATTGATTACTTAAGCTCACAAGTCATGGATATGTGATATCAAGTTGAGAAATGAGTATACATGAGAGAATGTGTACTGAATTGACTCGCCATGAGAAAGTTTCATAGATTGTCATATGAGTGTCATAAACTTTCTCATGTGACAATTAGTATGAATAGTCCTTAGACCTGAAGTCACTACGGTTCCCTACATGCGAGTTATGTGGTTTGGTATCGTCAAACGTCACCCGTAACAGGGTGGACTATAAAGGCGATCACTGGGTATATAATGAATTATGCGGAGGGATGTGAGTGATGTAGATGGGATTTATCCGTCCCATATGACGGGAGTGATATCTGTGGGCCCCTTGATCCAATAGGACTGCTAAAACCCATGGTCATGCTCAAATGAGTCAATATGTGATATTGAGCTCATTTGTTTGAGTGAGTGATCAAGAAACAAAAAGATTAATCGACGATGATACAGTGTTATGCCTCATGGTCAATCTAGATATCGAGGATAGAACGATAAGGTCATACATTGTCATAGTCACGGAGGTTAAGTCGGATCTCGACTTTTCTTGTTACATAGGTAGCAATGATACATTGCTAGATGTTTTCCTGTTACATAGGTAGCAATGGTACATTGCTAGATGTCGCTCATTGCTTATGTGTCTAACGCAATTTAGACACATTTCCAATGTTATGAGAACCTATTGGGTCACACACTAAGGACACGATGCTGTTGGTGCAAACGACCCAAGTCTGATCAGGTAAGATCATGGGTTTTGATGTGTGTGTCAATATGATTAAGCTAGAGTTTCATGTTGATCTAATATGTTTATTTGAGTGTGCAGGTTTGAAGAATACAAATAGACTTAGTTGGATGTATTCAGATCCGGTGAAGGATGGCATGGGGAGACGAGCCGTGGGCTTGCATGCATCCGAGGGACCATGGACAAAGCAGGGACGATGAGCCGAGGGAAGAGAACTTCGAGGCATACGCGAAGGATGGCATGGGGAGACGAGCCGTGGACTTGCATGGATCTGAGGGACGAAAGCCAAAGTCGAAGAAGGCTTGAAGGCAATAGGTTGAGGCTGTTGGATGCGGAGTCAACTAAGTCGTGAGGGTTCGTGTGCTGAGAGAATTATACTCGGGAAGGGAAACCCTAGGCTTGTGGATCAGTCGACTGATGTCGAGCACAGAAAAATCAGTCGATTGATGTCGAGCACAGAAAAATCAGTCGATTGATCCTATGATCGGTCGTTTGGTGTCGGCTAGAATTCAAAGCATCGGGCTGTGACATTCGAATTCAAGAGGACCAGTCGACTGGTATTAACAACAGTCTACTGATAACGGTCAAAACAGTATCGAGCACTATTTAAAAGGGCTCGTTTTTTGCCGAGTTTCCTTGGCGAAACTAGCTTGGGAAAAGCTTGTTAGTAGCCTGCCATTGCTCAGAAGTTGTCAAGGGTTTGTGACGAGGTTTCTCCACCCACAGGGAACGACAAGAGCTAGCCGGAGGTCTTCCGGGGAGTCATCCACCGACGGATCGGGATCATCCACCTTACGGACAGCCATGGAGTAGGAGTATCATCTCCGAACCACGTAAAGGTTTGGTGTTAGCATTGTTTTAGTTTTCCGCTTGCGCTTGCTAACACGTGTAGGAAGAAAATCAAAAAATAGCGCAAGGTCGCTCGTCTATGGACTAACCGCCGGGAGAGCAAAAAGCTAAAGGAAATGGCGATTGAAGAAAGATTAGGGAATGATATCAATGTTCCACCTCCCTACGAAGTTTCGACTATTGGAGGATGCGGACAAAGACTTGGATCAGCATGGATTGGAATTTCGACCATGATATTGGAATAAGGAGCAACAAACGCAATCAAAGGCAAATGATAAGGTAATATCAATTCTACTTAATGTTTTGCCTAATGATGTGATTAGCCGTATAGGTGAGTAACATAATGCACATGAACTATGGAGCAAGATGATAGCGATTCATGAAAACCCTACACAAACTCAAGTAGTGGAATAGCCCAAGGAAATGAGCTCAATGGTCAAAAAAGCGGAAAAGGACAAATCGGATGAGGAAAGAATCTCAACACCCGAAGAGGAGGAGAAAGAAGAAAAAAATTCATCCATTTCAACAAGTGAAGTGGCACAAGAAATTGAAGAATCATCCACTTCATCAAAGGGGGAAGAAGAGGTCTCTATATCAAAGATTGAGGGGGAGGAGAGACCATCGTTAATACCAAAGCAGGAAGAAGCTTCTTCCTCCACCAGAGCAAAGTCAAAAAACCACATTATTTGCTTTGGGTGCAACAAGAAGGGACACTACAAGGACAAGTGCCCATTAGACAAGGTAATCCCTAAACCCAAGTCAATATCTTTAAAATCTAACATGGGTTGTAGGGAAAAGAAGGAAAAGAAGCACATTAGGTGTTACACGTGTGGTGAACTAGGACACTACCACACCAAATGCTCAAGGAAAGAAGAATTCAAGAAATTGGAGCATTTGAGGAAGTGGGAGAAAGAAGAAGAAGAAAAGCTCACATCAAGGGGGAGCTACAAGGGTAAGAGAGGTAATCCCTAACTTTAAGTATTTTTCAAATTCCTCCATGCGTGTTAGAAATAATGAGAATTATTTGCCTATGCATAATTTTGGTTTTAGATATTGTGATAAATATGGGTTAATATTGTATATCAAAATCCTAGGAAATTAATGTATCAAGATAAACCTAGAATCTTTAGAACTAAGGACCAAGGCATTAATCCAAAGAAAGGGAAATACATGCCTAGACAAATGGGTAGATCTAGAAATACATGGTGATGCTAAAGTTAAAAACCGAGAGAGGAAAATCAAGCTTTGAGGGCAAAGCTTGACAAATTAGAGAAAACCATAAAGAGATTTATTAGTGGATCTAAGGGTTTAGGCATGGTGTCGGATAATCGAAACCCCAACAATGATAGATCGGGTCTAGGATACTAATCTATGAGGTCAAATGCTATTGAAAAGTCATATGCAAGGATGTCATATGATTATAGCAAGGGAAAGGCCAAAACTGGCAGGGAAAAGCTATTTAAAGAGAAGAAGAAGAACTTAACCAAGGGCAAGGTGTCCAAAGTTAAGAAGGTTAGGGTCGTAGGCCAAAAATCACTGGAAGTACACTGGTGTGATCTTGTGGTTATAGATGAGTCACCTAGGGAGGTGACTAAGGCCAAGAGCGCAAGGGGGAGCTCTAGGAGCCAAGTTGGAACCCATGGCCAATGGGTCTTTGGAGGATTTCTTCCGAAAGTCTAGGCGGACAATGGAGTGTGCCAAAGGATGTGAAGACAGATTTGAGGCTCAATCCTAGAAATTTGGCACATTGGGGTTGAGTATCATGCATAAAAATGACATTGGGATCATATTCCATGGAAGTTGGTCTTTAATGTATAGATGTCATATAAATCAACGCTAGGAATGCATTGTGGTTGGGTATGAGAAGATACATCAAGAAGAGATCAAAACTTGGACTTTAGGTCAAGGTTCAATTGAACCATTTATATATTTTTGAGTTTTGTGTCAATCATGGGATTGGTAATAAATACATGTGTGAATATATTTTTCCCAAGTAGACACACGTACCACAAACCTCTCCACAAATTTTGGGAAATTTTGGAGATTTGTGGAATTTCTAGTGCATTTCTGAAGTTGCCCAACAAGCTAACAATATGGATCATGCTCAACCCACTCTAGAAGATGTTGATGATCCATTATGCATCAAAGAAGGCCCGATTACAAGGTCAAGGTTAAAAAGATAAAAGAAGCACTTAATGTGCTAATTGAAGATGTCAAAGCAACCATCGAAGAAGGTTTATCCAAGAGCAAGTCATACGGCTTAGTCAACCTAATTCAAGCCTTAAACGAGCTTAACTAGTCTCCTTAGTCTCTTGTCTATGTAAGAAGGATATGTTAATTTTGTGGGTTCAATTTAGGTGCAATTTCTATCTTTATTTGGGTTGTAATAGTGCCAAGAGCTCAATAGGCCTATGTAGTCTACATAGGCCTCTACTAAATAGGCTTCCTTTTGGCCTTTTAGTGTCTTTAGGTCACCCTATAGCTATAAATTAAGGGGGTGGCGGCCACAACATGTAACTTTTTGCTTATTCAATCTACTACATGGTGAGGCTCTCACTTGTTGGTTCTTCATTGAACTAGAACTTATCAAGGCATCCCCTTGTGGCGTTCAAGACTTATCAACCTCCATCCCAAGGTTGTGGCGTCTATCTTCTTCTTCTTCTATACCAAGGTTCGTGCTTCCTTAAGCATTGGGTCGAGGTTTCTTCCTTTCATTCTCCATCTTTTCGATTTAGAATATCTTTCTCTCTTTCTTCCATTTGTTGTGTGTTCATGAGACTTCTTGTCTTTGGGTTCGCATCATTTGGTATCAGAGCCTTAGTTTCTCTAAATCGATTTGGTTATCCTTTTCATTGTGTTCTTAAGTCTCTATCTTATTTTTGCTTCTTTTCTTTTGCAAGCCTGATGAAAGCCAAGGAGGGGTTTCAAGCTTACAAGACAAAGCCGAGGATGAAGAGGCATTGAAGGGAATTTGAGGACCCATGACAAGGTCCAAGACTAAAAAAATGAAGCAAGCCTTGGAAGGCTTAATAATGGAGCTCAAGGAAAAGGAGGATCAATGCACAATGGAGGCAACAACTAAATAGATCACATTTCTTCAACTAAAATGAAATTGAGCCAACAAGAGGATCATTTTCGTATGTATTTTTGGGGGATTTTTCTAAAGTGACTTTTGAAGTCTTTGGTGGGTTTTAATGCCTATTTGAGAGTTACTAAGCTATTATTAGGGATTAGTGGTTACATTAGTGGAAAATAAATGCCATGCATTCATGCATGCATGATAATGGTCCATAATTAGTACTTAGTGGGAATTTAGTAGAGGTTGATGTTTCAACTTCCACTAAGTCTATATATAGGGAAACTCTAGTATGGCTAAGTAGTTTTTGGGATTGGAATGAAATCTGAGTTTTCTCTATTGTGAGAGCTTCCATCGAGTTCTTAGGCTAAGAACTAAATCTGATCTTATCAAGGCAACTTGTGGCGATCAAAACACCCATGACTTATCACTCACCTTCTTATCTTTCTTGAGTGTGGCGTCAATATCCTTCCCCAAACTGAAATTCAAGGCGATCTTATGAAGGCCATACTTTGTTGCTTCTTTTCTTTTGCATCATTTAGCATGCCTTACTTGCTTTGTTACTCACAAAAAAAATGAGGAGGAAAAAAAATTCGGCCAAAAAAAAAGAAGGAAGAAAAGAGAAAAAAAGCAAAGAAAGGAAGGGGAAAAAAAAGAACAGCCGAAACAAAAAAAAACAGCAAAAGAGGCTGGAAAAAAAAAGAAGAAGTGGAGACTTTGTTTTCAAATTTATTTTTCTCATTTCCTTTAAATTTTGCCTAGATTCAATTCTGGCAACCTAGATTAAGTTCTGGCGACTTTTATTTTAGCTCTTATTTCAAGTATTCTCATTTCCTTTAATGTTAGATGAATGGAAGTCGGGCTATCATCAAATTTGCATGCGTGAGGGAGACAAATGGAAAACTGCATTTAAGACTAGGTATAGTTTGTACGAATGGTTATTCATGCCATTTGGGCTTACCAATAAACCTAGTACTTTGTTGAGGTTAATGACCATATTTTGCGTGCTTTTATAGGAAATTTGTCGTAGTATATTTTGATGACATCTTGATTTATAGCAAAAATTTAGAGGAGCATCTACAACATATACAAAATGTTCTAATTGTTTTGCATAATGAAAAGTTGTATGCTAATCTTCAAAAATGTTCTTTTTGCACAATCAGATTGAGTTTCTTGGTTATATTGTTAGTGCTAAGGGAATATCAGTTGATGAGAAGAATGTTAAGGTTATTCGTGAATGGCCAACACCAAAAACAATAACTGAGGTACGTAGCTTCCATGGTTTGGCAAGTTTCTAAAGAACATTTGTTAAGAATTTTAGCACTTTAGCTGCACCCTTGACCGAAATTGTTAAAAAGAATGTTGGATTTCATTGGGATAGTGAACAGGATTCAGCCTTCAACTCACTTAAGGAGAAATTAAGTTCTGCACCATTACTTGCGTTACCTAACTTTGCTAAAACTTTTGAAATTGAGTGTGATGCATCAGGAATAGGTATTGGAGCTGTGCTAATACAAGAAGGTCGGCCCCTTGCTTATTTTAGTGAGAAATTGAGTGGGGCAGCTTTGAACTATCCCACTTATGACAAAGAGATGTATGCTTTGGTGAGGGCTTTAGAGACTTGACAACATTACTTGTGGCCTAAAGAGTTTGTCATTCACACTGATCATGAATCATTGAAGCACTTGAAGAGCCAAAGTAAGTTGAATAGACGTCATGCGAAATGGGTGGAGTTCATTGAATCATTTCCTTATATGATCAAGTATAAACGAGGTATGGAAAATACTGTTACTGATGTGTATCTCGAAGGTATACCTTGCTCTCTACATTGAACACTAAATTGTTAGGATTTGAATACATTAAAGATCTATATTCTAAGGATCCTGACTTTGGAAATGTATTTGAAGTTTGTGAGCATGCTGCATTTGGGATGTTTTATAGGCATGAGGGATTTCTATTTAGAGTTAATAGGTTATGTGTGCCTAACTGTTCATTGAGAGAATTATTAGTCCAAGAAGCCCATGGTGGGGGACTAATGGGACATTTTGGAGTGAGAAAAACACTAGATGTTTTGTTGGAGCATTTCTTTTGGCCACATATGAAAGGAGATGTTGTAAAATTTTGTGAGAAGTGTATCACATGTAGGCAAGCAAAATCTAAATCTTTACCTCATGGGTTGTATACACCTCTACCAATTCTTAGTGAACCTTGGGTTGATATTCTATGGATTTTATTGTAGGTTTACCAAGGTCAAAACGAGGTACGGATTCTATTTTTGTGGTCATGGACAGATTTTCCAAAATGGCTCATTTTATTCCTTGTAGGAAAACAGATGATGCTAACCATATTGTTGATCTCTTTTTTAGAGACATTGTACGACTTCATGGAGTGCCAAAATGTATAGTTTCATATCGTGATGCAAAATTTCTAAGCTACTTTTGGAAGACCCTATGGGGCAAGTTGGGAACAAAGTTGTTGTTTTCTACAATGTGTCATCCGCAAACAGATAGACAAACTGAGGTAGTAAATCGAACCATAGCTACGTTGGGAAGATTGTTTACCACATGTTGAATTTGCATATAATAGATCTATACATTCTGCTACTAAGTTTTCACCTTTTGAAGTGGTATATGGTTTCAATCCGCTAACTCCCTTGGATTTATCACCTTTGCCTATCCCTGAGCATGCTTGTTTGGATGGTACAAAGAAAGATGAATTTGTGAGGCAAATGCACGAGAAAGTAAGGATGAAAATTGAAAAGAAGACTAAACAATATGCTACGCAAGCCAACAAGGGACGAAAGAAAATAATCTTTGAACCCGATGATTGGGTTTGGGTTCATATGAGAAAGGAGAGATTTCCCGCTAAATGTTGTACTAAGTTGCATCCAAGAGGAGATGGATCATTTCAAGTCGTGGCGCGAATCAATGATAATGCCAACAAGCTTGACTTGTCGAGTGAGTATAATGTGAGTTCCACATTTAATGGGTTCTGATTTCATGGGTTTTCAGAATAAAAACTTATCCTAAATTGATACTAGGGTAATATTGCTTGGGGCAATCCTTTTGATGGTGTCAAAGGGGAAGAACTTATGGGTTTAAGTTAGTTTTTAACTTAACTTGTGAAGTTAGTTTTTAACTTAACTTGTGGTTATGCAAAATTGTAAGTTGTGTGTGAAGACATAGGTTAAGGGGGAGGATGCATGTTTATGCGTCTTAATTTGCTATGTCTATAATTTTCAATTGTTGTTTTTTCACCTAACATAAACATATTGCCACACATCAAAAAGGGAGAGATTGTTGGTGCAATCGACCCAAGTGTGATCGGGTAAGATCATGGGTTTTGATGTGTATGTCAATATGATTAAGTTAGGGTTTCATGTTGATCTAATATCTGTATTTGAGTGTGCAGGTTTGCAGGATACACATAGACTTAGTTGGAGGTCTTCGGATCCGGTGAAGGATGGCATGGGGAGACGAGCCGTGGGCTTGCATGCATCCGAGTGACCGTGGACAAAGCAAGGATGATGAGCCGAGGGAAGCGAACTTTGAGGTATACGCGAAGGATGGCATGGGGAGACGAGCCGTGGGCTTGCATGCATCCGAGGGACGAGAGCTAAAGTCGAAGAATGCTTGAAAACAACAAGTCGAGGCTACTGGATGAGGAGTCAACTAAGTCATGAGGGTTCGAGTGCTGAGAGAATTGTGCTCGGGAAGAGAAACCCTAGACTTGGAAAGGTGGCAGTCGACTGGTGCATGAATCAGTCGACTTATGTAGAGCACAGAAAGATCAGTCGACTGATCATACCTTCAGTCAACTGGTGTTGGCTAGAATTCGAAGCGTCGGGTTGTGACATTCGAATTCAAGAGGACCAGTCGACTGGTAACGGTCAAAACAGTATCGAGCACTATTTAAGAGGGCTCGTTTTTGGCTGAGTTTCCTTAGCGAAACTAGCTTGGGAAAAGCTTGTTAGTAGCCTTCCAGTGCTCAGAAGTTGTCAAGGGTTTGTAGCGAGGTTTCTCCACCCACAAGGACCGACAAGAGCTAACTGGAGGTCTTCCAGGGAGTCATCTATCGACGGATCGGGATCGTCCACCATACGGACAGTCATGGAGTAGAAGTATCATCTCCGAACCACGTAAAGGTTTGGTGTTTGCATTGTTTTAGTTTTCCGCTTGCGCTTGCTAACACGTGTAGGAAGAAAATCTTAGCTAACCGTAAAGGTCCCAACAGATGCTTCGGAGATTGATTGATCTTAGTTTGACTATGATTTGATTTGAATTGGATTGATTGAGCTAGACTCAAGTGAATCCAATTGGATTATGGGATTGAGATCTAATTTGAGTTATACTCATTTAGATTAGACTCAACCACATTTGGATGAGATATTAATTCATTAAAGTGTTTAATGAATTAATAATAAAGGAAGAGGAAAAGTCTCTCTTCATTGTATGGAGAGAAGTTGAAGAGTCACATGAGAATATGTGCTCTTTATTGGCTTTAATGAAGGGAAGCTAAAGGGACAAAAACCTTTTCATATTCATGTGATGAGTATAAAAGTGTTTCTTGTCATTTGGATGGTGGCTTAGTCTTTTTCCCTTCCTCTCTTCCTCCTCTTCTCCCTCTTTGTCCGAAACCCTATTTTGAGGTTCTTGGTGTCTCTGCGAACTACCTCAAGTTGCTAGCACAACTAAGGTAGTTTTTCTCCGAAGTTGAGAGATTGTGTTCATGTGGATACACTTAGAGGCACGGACGCTTAAACGTGTAAGAGATTCGACGTACCTTGGAGAGTGGGATAAATGAAAGGGCACGCATCAAAGGTATATCTATAAGATAAGTGCTATAGATCGGCTTTGTACGAGTTTTCTTTCGGATGAATCGCTCGAGTGATCTTGTTTCCGCTGCGGGTTTTTGTTTATGTCGCCAGGAGATCCCAACAACCAAGGCATCCAATTAACCCTAAACCCCTCTCTTTTCTCTTCTCTCCTCCTCTCTCTCTCCTAGGGTTGGGCGACGCCGGTGCTAAGGGAAGAAGAGGCTCTCGGTTTGGGTGGGATATGGAAGAAGATTCTTCTTCTTCTTCTCCCTTCCTCTTCCTCCCTAGGGCATGCACAACAAGGAAGACAAAGGGGTGGCCAGCAGCAACAAAAGAAGGAGCTTTTCCTCCTTAGAGTTGCTCGGCGCCGGTGGCATAGGAAAGGAGAAGAAGGGCTTGTGGTTGGGGTTTCTCCTTTTATTCTTCATCTTCTTCTTCCTCTACTCTTCCTCCTTTACCGGCGCAATTTTGAGGCTTAGAGTTTGGCAGGCGGCGTAAGAAGGAGGTGTGGTTGTGGTGGTCGGCGGTGCTAGGGTTCCAGCGGCAACAAGGGAAGAAGAAGGAGACCTTTAGGGTTTCGACGCAAGTCAAAGAGGAGAAGAAAGTGCCTTGGTGACTTTGGTTCTTGGAGGATCGTCACCCACATGATGTCCAAGAAGAGGTTAGGACATACAATAGAAGATCGCATGGTAAACAAGAGGTATAATTTCTTGTTTGGTTCCTTTTACTTCTTGTTCATTATTGGATGTTCATATTTGTCATGGACCCCAAAGATAAACACAAAAACCGGCGATCTATTCATCGTCTATTCCGCGGCTAATTAACTAGACGAGTTAGATTTCTTGAATAACAAGTTTGTTTAGCTTGGGTAATTCATCTCTATCCGGATTTGTTTTAATTAATAAAATTTAATCTGGAGATATGGAGAGGATTCCCATGCATGACCGAAACCAACAATGCATTTATCTACACTTATATCCGTAGAGTCCGTCCGAACTCACCTCCCTTACCATCTAATTCTGTTTCAGGTAGTCGATAGTACTTGGAGCCAGGAGATGATCCAGTTGCCAGTCTCATAGCGTTGAGTCTTTTGGAGTATTTTCCCCTCATTTACTTTATTTTCATACTTTCTTTATTTTCGCATTTACTTTATTAATTTGGTGTTTATTGTCTTAGTAGAGTTGTGTATAGTTTTGAGGAGAGTTATGTTTATACAATTATGGACTGGTATGTTTGTATTTGGATTTAATTTGAATTTTAATTTGGATATCTGGATTCTTTTATTTCTATCTTTCTTATTGATATTAAATGCGTGGTTGTGGAGCTTTTATTTACTATTGTGATATCGGTCGTGTGAGGTTGTGCTAGATATTGTTGTGAGACATGTATAAATGTTCTAAATTGTCCACCGTACAGGGGAGACGCTGCCTAATTTTCGAGCGAGCATGGACCTCTGGGGGTGTGATAGGGGACCCTCTATTTGAAGTCACGGGCTAAACTGAGGAAGAAAGGGGTGAGGACAATGAGATCTAGGGAAGGAGAAAGGGGAAGAAACTAGGGTTTCTTTGGAAAGGGATTTTATAAATGTGAGAAAGAGGAGGATGGAGAGATCTTAGGCTTGGGAAGGATCTTGAAGCATTAGATCTTGGTATTGGAGGAAGTGGAAGAAGGGTTTAAGGAAGAAAGGGGTGGTGCACGATCATGTGAGAGTGACTCGACCTAGAAAAAAAGGAGGATTTAACCACTTCACCTTGCGGCACTACCGTGCCTAAAAGGCACAACTAACTCATGTTGGTTATCGGCATCTCAAATGCTTAAGGCACGGTCAGCTCGTATTGGCTTCAACCGTCTAGAGGTTCTCATGCACGATCATGTCTCAATGGGTACAATCGTGTTGAAATTCTCCTTTTTTCATTCATTTTTTTTCAAATAGGGGTACGATCTTGCCTCGGAGGCACCACCGAACAGTGTATCAATCAGTTGATCCATAGGAATGAGACACGACCTTGCCATGTTGTCTTTGACAATCCACCGGAGGAAAGGCACGACCATACCTATGAGGCACAACCTGCCGATGTTCACTTCAGCCATCCCGGAGTTTGCCTTCAATTTATCTCTATCGCCTTCCACACCCATGGCGGTTGCCATGACCGGCTCATTTATGTTTTAGGCCCTGAAATAAACAAAATAAAGGCTTAAATAAAGGGCAAAAGGAAGTAAAAGTGAAAAACTAAAGTAACTTTTGGGTTGCCTCCAAAGAAACACTTGTTTAAGGTCACAAACTGATGGAGACAAAGGAAGTGAACAAGGTGCCCAACAAGCTAACGAAATGGATCATGCTCAACCCACTCTAGAAGTTGTTGATCCATTATGCATCAAAGGGGGCCCAATTACAAGGGCTAAGGCTAAAAAGATGAAAGAAGCACTTAACGTGCTAATTGAAGATGTGAAAGCCAAAGCGACCATTGAAGAAGGTTTGACCAAGAGCAAGTCTTACGGCTTAGTCAACCTAATTCAAGCCTTATATGAGCTTAATTAGTATCCTTAGTCTCTTGTCTATGTAAGAAGGATATTTTAATTTTGTAGGTTCAATTTAGGCCCAATTTCTAGCTTTATTTGGGTTGTAATGGTGCCAAGAGCTCAATAGGCCTATGTAGTCTATATAGGCCTTTACTAAATGGGCTTCCTTTTGGCCTTTTAGGGTTTTTAGGTCACCCTATAGCTATAAATATATGGGGTGGCGGCCACAACATGTAACTTTTGGCTTATTCAATCTACTACATGGTGAGGCTCTCACTTGTTGGTTCTTCATTGAACTAGAACTTATCAAGGCATCCCCTTGTGGCGTTCAAGACTTATCAACCTCCATCCCAAGGTTGTGGCGTCTATCTTCTTCTTCTTCTATACCAAGGTTCGTGCTTCCTTAAGCATTGGGTCAAGGTTTCTTTCTTCTATTCTCCATCTTTTCGATTTAGATTATCTTTCCCTCTTTCTTCCATTTGTTGTGTGTTCTTGAGACTTATTCTCTTTGGGTTCTCATCACAAACTTAACCCTTGTTTTAGCTCAACTTGGAGCCTTTGCATTGAGGGGATTGTGTTCCCCTTGATCGCAAGGCGTCTCAAAGCCTTTCCTTCATCCTAGCTCTCGCCAAGATGATATTATTTGTCATTTTTGGTTCTTTGGTTTTTTTCTTGACCAGCTGAACTTGGTGCTACGTCTGATGGTCGTTCTTCAAGTTAATTCTTCTTCTTCTTTGGTTAGACTCCATCTAACCCGCAACAAGAACTTTTGATAAACACTGAATTAGAGATCTTAGATAATTAAAACAAATTCAATGTTATCCTAAGCGAACGTCAAGGAGAGTTTGTAATTTTTCACATCTATCACAGCTCCAGTTGTGGCAAGGAAAGACCCTCCTTGAATGATGCAAATTAACCGTGGTTTGCCTCCCTCTGAAAATCTATGGGGCCGGGACCAGGGGGCCGCTAAGGTGGCGGTTTCGCCTTTTTTTCGATAAAGTCAGTAGAAACTATGAAGTTTTCCTCCTTTATTAGTACATCCTCTATAATACACAAGTCCCAACGGGTATCTACAAAAGTGGTTAGCGAGTTACAAATCCATTGTTGTCAACTTGAGTTCACACAAACCAAGTTTCATTTGGTGAACAGAATTGAAAAGCTTTCTGAATCTTTTAACTTTGGAGGAAACTTATTCAGAATGAAAGCTAATTAATGCTACATTTATGTCATCCTTAAGTTTTTTCCCCCTTTGAATGCTCCTTAAGCTCCCTTTTATGCCATCCTTCTCATCTCATTTTATTTATGTAGTCTATCTCTAATCATCTCTCTATAGAGAAATCTTATATTTTTTTATAGGGAGCTAGTCTAGAAAGCCTAGAGAAGAAGGGTGAAGAAAGAGCAATAACTCTAAGTAAAGCATGATAATATAGTGGTAGGGTAATATTTTATAGATTTAAATAGAAAATAAACAAAAGTCAATTCTCTTTTGATTTGATTATTTACAAATTAATACACATCAAAATGAATTAAATTTATCGTTTCAAAAAATAAAATGTATATTTGTTATTGACATTGACGGTGAATAATGTTTATAAATTTGTTGTAAAAAATTATAATATGATAAACTAATTTAACAATTAATATTTTATATAAATGAATTGTCCACACAGAAGCGGATGAATCTTACGAGACAGGAGCATTCTGAGGCAGGCAACTCTGCACAAAAGCCGGAGCCCCGTTTATTAATTGACACAAGAGAGGAGGATGAAATGAGAACGCGATCAAATGAGTGCAGCTAGCGTGTAGAAGAAGAATTAAGTTTATAATTGCCGTACTAATATTGAATGTTGCCTCCACTATCTAGCTAATCATCACTAGCATCATTACGTGGTTAATTATCTTGAATCCAGAGTTCTTGAACAAGGAGACGCGTTTGGTACATCAACAACTTGCTCAGGTAGCCAATGCCTTTACTTGTCTCTTAATTTCCTTATTTTAATCGCTAGTTTGCTACTAGATAATGAGCAAGTTGTTGTTTTTACTGGATTAACAACATATCAATGCACTGTTTGATCATCACCTGGCGTGGGTTCGACGATATATAATCCGGTTATTATTATTACTGTTTTTATATGCCAGTAGTTTTATTTAAATCGGAACTAGCTAGCTAGCGTCTAATAATGTTTGTTCGAGCACAATAACAACTTTTATATATTATTATTAATAATATCTTTCATTCCATGTTTTTGTATGGTCTCTTGACGCCCGGTGACGCTCTTCAATTATATTGTTAGGTCCAATGGCGAAGGAATATCCTGGATCCCCCAAGATCCATAATTTGGAAATAAAGAGGAATCGTGTAACCTACATCATATTTATAAGCGGCGTATGCTTTCTGTTTTACGTTCTCGGCGCTTGGCAAGGCACTGCCAGTACTCTCCCAGTAATGAATCCCATTTCTAACTGGGATAAAGCTGATCAATTATGCGACGACCATGTCTCGACGAGAGATTAGGAGATCATGGCATCTTCAGGGTCAGAAGGCAACGTCGCACTCGATTTCGAAGCCCACCACCAACTAAGCCTCGATGAAACAACAATGGCGATACAGAAATTCCCATCTTGCGATCCACAGTTATCCGAGTACACGCCCTGTGAAGATTTCAGCAGGGGGAAGAAGTTCCCAAGAGATAAGTTGGCTTACCGAGAGAGGCATATTGTCCTTCAAAACATGAGTTGTTGCAGTGCCTGATTCCGGCTCCGCCAAAATACAAAACTCCTTTCAAGTGGCCTCAAAGCAGGGACTATGCCTGGTACGACAACATTCCTCATAAGGAGCTCAGCATTGAAAAGGCTGTTCAGAACTGGATCCAAGTCAAAGGCCAAAGGTTCATGTTTCCTGGAGGTGGGACGATGTTCCCTCTCGGTGCTGATGCATACATCGACAACATTAATGCTCTCGTTTCGGTGACCGATGGGAAAATAAGGACTGCAATTGACACCGGCTGCGGAGTTAGTAAACCCACCCCTCTAGCAAGCTAGCTAGCTACCTTCTATAATTTCTATTCTCAACTGAAACGTACGTAGCATTACATTATGTTTTGATTGCTAGCTGATGGCTTACAGGTACGAGTTCTTCTCGCATCCCTGCAGGTAGCAAGTTTCGGTGCTTATCTCTTGAAGAGAGATATCTTAACTATGTCATTTGCGCCAAGAGACACACATGAAGCCCAGGTACAATTTGCTTTAGAGCGGGGAGTTCCAGCCATGATCGGAGTAATGGCGACAAGGAAATTGCCGTATCCAGCTAGAGCATTTGATATGGCTCATTGCTCACGCTGTCTAATCCCTTGGAATGATTATGGTAAGATGCGTTGCTAAAGACTAATCAACATATCAGTGAGGACGCGTTCCCCAGGAGGGAACAGTAGGAGTCGGTCCAATTTAGGGTTTAGGGAGAAATCTAAAGGTTAGGACCAAGACAACACTGGCTGTAATCCATACTTGCTTTAAATTATATTTATATTATTATGTGGAACTAACCCTTATTGCAGCTGAAAAGTTGAACCAGTTGGACTAGAGTGCCTAAATGGGACTCAGGCGCCTGGGAGCCGGCAGGGGGTGGCTGAGTTGGCGTAATCGTCAAGCTTACGTGGCGAGTGCTGAGTGGAGGAGCTATGACGGCACTTAGGCTCCTGAGCCAGGATAATGTTTGACTGCGCAGTGGATAGAGTTGCCGCCCGAGTCACTGCGACTAGGGTGACTGAAAGGGACTCAGGCACCTGAAAGACTACTATATAAAGGGGTCGAGAGTAGCACTCCAGATCATCAATTCACATTCTGTGATCATTCTGTTCTCTTGTGTGCTGCACGATCAAAGCTTCGACAACGCCGAAAAACGTCGTCCGACACTACGAGCAAAGGGTTTCAATTCATTCAAAAAGGAGTCGATATACTTGTTTCATTTCTTTTGCGCACTTAAATCTTGTACTCTGTACATTCTCCCGATCATTAGTGAATTGCCTAAAGTAAACGATCAAGGATCGTGGGCCTTATAGTAGGAGCCGGTCAAGACTCCGAAGTAAGTAAATCTAACTTGTGTTAGCGTGCTGTGTTTTGTTTTTCATTGCGTACTCGATCATTCTGAAATCCGAAGAATGTTTAAGCGATATTCACTCCCCTCTATCACACTATCTCGATCCTACAATTGGTATCAAATCGGGGTCACTCTGAATTGGTGAAACTACCATTCGAGTAATATCTATATTTTTCGAATTTTTTTGCCGTTTCTTTTAATTATAAAATATATATTTGTGCGAGGTTATCATTCGAGAATATTTGTCAATTTTGAATTATCATTTTTTCACCATTAGTTAGAATTGATAAAACCATCATTTTCTTAAAATTTGTTATAAATTATTATTATTATTATTTAAATTTTTTTCCCGAAATTCGTGCTACCTTAATTCAAGCAATTTTTTTTTCTCTCTTCTCCCGCACTACTAATCCAAGACCATGTCTTGACACATTCTGATAAGATCGCCTTGAATCGAATCGCCTTGAATTTCAGTTTGAGGAAGGATAGTGACGCCACACTCAAGAAAGATAAGAAGGTGAGTGATAAGTCATGGGTGTTTTGATCGCCACAAGTTGCCTTGATAAGATCAGATTTAGTTCTTAGCCTAAGAACTCGAACGAAGCTCTCACAATATAGAAAGCTCAGATTTCATTCCAATCCAAAAACTACTTAGCCATACAAGAGCTTTCCTATATATAGACTTAGTGGAAGTTGAAACATCAACCTCACTTCCCACTAAGTACTAATTATGCACCATCATCATGCATGCATGAATGCATGGCATTTATTTTCCACTAATGCAACCACTAATCCCTAATATAGCTTAGTAACTCTCAAAAAGGCATTAAAACCCACCAAAGGACTTCAAAAGTCAGTTTAGAAAAATCCCCCAAAAATACATACGAAAATGGTCCTCATGTTGGCTCAATTTCATTGTAGTTGAAGAAATGTAATTCATTTAGTTGTTGCCTCCATTGTGCATTGATCCTCCTTTTCCTTGAGCTGCATTATTAAGCCTTCCAAGGCTTGCTTCATTTTTTTAGTCTTGGATGGGTTCTCCAATTCCCTTCAATGCCTTTTCATCCTCGGCTTTGTCTTGTAAGCTTGAAACCCCTCCTTGGCTTTCATCACATTCTTTTTTGTTTTTCTTGTGTGCGAGATTTTTCCTAAATGGCCTATCAAGATTGGAATAGTGCCCGACCACCTCTATTCTCTGGCGAGAATTTCAGTTCTTGGAAGGATCTAATGGAGTCTCACCTGAAGGCTCATATGAATTTGTGCATGATAATCCAAACGGGATTACATTCCCCACAGAAGATGGAACATCAATCGCTTGGGACAAATTGGATGAACCAATACTAAGCAAGATCGAGGTAGATGCTAAGGCAGGACTGTAATCCTACAATGCGGCTAACCAAAGAACAATTTAAGCGGATGTGACCATTCGTGTGTGCTAAAGAGATCTGGGAAAAGCTGATTGACCTACATGAAGAAACTTCCGACATTGAGGTCTTAGTAGGTGTACTGTTCAAATCATCGGAAGAATCAGATGAAGAAGGACTAGCTCATGTGAACTACCTTACACTCTCAGTACAAGCACAAGTATCCGAGATAGAGTCTGAATCCGAAGTCAAATTTGAACCAGAATCAGAACATGAGTCCAAATCCAAGATGGCAACTGTCAAGGGGGTGATTCCCAATGGAAACTCAAAAGGTAAAATTGTAAATTCAAATTTTAAAAATCACATAATTTGTTTCAAATGTAAGAAAAGAGAGCATTACAAAAATAAATGTCCTACTCATGAGATACGAATGGCATCACCGACGATGATGAAGGAACTAGTTCTAGGAGCACAAAAGGGCAAGAGCCACATCCAATGCTTCAAATGCCAGAGTTTGGCCATTACAAAGATAAATGCACAGAAGGAAGATCCAAGGAACCAGGACAACCAACTAAGATGGGTAAATTTATATTATATGAAAATTCGGTTGTTACAATGAATGCTAATACGTGGCCAATTATTCTTGGTCAAATTCAGATATGGATGCATGCTCAGGTAATATAATTAATTCAATTAAATTAATTAACTCAATTTTAGAAAATTAAGACAAGAAAATGAGATTTTGAAAAGAAAATTTGATAAACTTGAAAAGTTAATTAATAATCTTACCAACATACAAAATTCAGAAATTTCTCATCATCATGATTCTTCTGGAATTCTTTTTAACATAAATGATCAAGCTAGACCAAATCATTATTGGATCCCCAAGGATCAAATTCATTACTTAGATAGACCGTATCAAGGTTTTGATTCAGGGTAGCCAATTGAAAAACTATTTCTATTATTAGATAAATTTTGCATGCTGTTTTGATTGTTTGTTTGTTTATTTATTCAGTAAAATTGTCATGCTTAGGATTAGAAATGGTTAGATAAGGATCTGACATGATTGAAACTTGCACAATCTAGTATTAGAGTGAGGCGAAATGATAGTACGTTAGGGGAACCGTCTAGGGAGTCAAGTAGGGAAAGACGTCTCGTATTTGGTCTTCTTAATTCGGTGGAACTAGCCGAAGCTACCTCGTCACATCCTCGATTAGTTAGTCCAAGGTTTCTGAACGAGAAATTTAAAAATACTATTTCTTTATGTGGCTTTGTCTAGGAACGGATTGTTGATCCAATAAGCATCTCTAGTTAATTACTCTTGCAATTTGAGCAAACCTCAATGTCAACCATGACAATTGACTTTTATATAATATGATAATATCTTTTTTTATTTGAACAATTTTTTATTATTTTTATTTATTTGTATATATGATTTGTTATTGGATGACATAATGAAATTTATTTTATTTTATTTTATTAGTGAAAGAAAAATAATAATTGAATTAAATTATCAATAAACATTAATATTATTTACCGACTAAAAAATCATCTTTTGCTTGAATTTTAAATTTATGACTATTACTTATTGGTCAAAATAGATGTAATTTTTTTAAAATTAGATGCTAAAATTTGTTGGCCAATGATATATTGAAATTACCGACTAAATTTTTTTACCATCTTAATTTTTAAAGATATCAATTAATTTTTGGTCAAAATAGGATTATTGACTTTTTTTATATTTCCTTTTTTAATGATGCTAACATTTCACGAACATGAAAGAAAAAAACAAAACACTGGATGGAGCGTTATTTTTATTTTTATATCAGGTGTTTGTGCATTGAGGTCAAGTAATTCGGATGGATGGTGCTTGCGTCGTAGCTAGGATTCACACCATTAATGAAATCTATTGAATTCTTTTTGCCGCTGCACCAGATGTTATTTTTAATCTTTTGCTTAGGGACAAGTGCAACATAATAAATAATACGATACAATTGTATATCACTTTGATTGATTCTGAAAGTCATGTTTCATTCCTTCTCATTCTAAAAACGACGAACTACACCAATTTCTTCAAAATTCGCAGACAATTTTAAAAATCTAAATGGTAAAATTGAATTAAAAAGCACACAAAAACACACTTTGATGCCTAGAACGAAACAATTAATTACTGTTGTTTAGAAGGATCAGCAGAAGTCCAATATGTCTTAACAGCGACGAGGATCTTCTCGGGGATAAATGGTCCCTTTTCATGGTCCATAATCTTGCTATTCCATCTCATCCTATCAGCTACAACCTGGACTTTTGCGAGCACATCCACAGTGTCACGTATTATCACAGCACCCTCTGGCCTCAAAATTCTATCCATTTCTAAGAGAATGTATACTATGTCACACCTGCAAAGATCTCATCTTAATTAGAGTCGACACTTCAAAATTCTATCCATTTCTAAGAGAATGTATACTATGTCACACCTGCAAAGATCTGATCTTAATTAGAGTCGACACTTAAAGACAAGATCACATAAACTCACCGTATATATAGCTTGTTAAAAAATAAAACATTAATTATATATATATTGCTTTAGAGGAACCTGAATAAATAAGGAGAGGAAGATTGTGAAAGGGCATAATATACCTATTCTGATAAATGCTGAATAGGGAGGTGGCATGGATGAGATCGTATGTTCTTGGATAAGTTGAGAAGGCTTCACACCAATCATGATATGCTCCAATAAATCCCCTCTCGTAGATTACACCCAAAGTGTCATGATCAGAGTTGGGAGGAACAGTATTCATCACCCATACAGGATACTTCACCAATGCTGCGGCAAATCCACCCAAGTAGGCATTCATGTCCATCACATTTCGATAAATCCCTTGAGACAAAGCTGGAATGATATGCTTGTAATAATGCTCCACCCGTTCTTTCCACACTGTGTTGTCATCTTCAAATTTCTTTGAAGTCAGCCCCGGAATGGTTTCCTTTGGTTATTCTTGGAGGGACAGCAAATGCTCTCTCAGGCCATCTTTGGACCTCACCGCCCGCTACCTCATCTTGCCTTCCCACTTGAGGTAGAGGGGTCAAGCAGACCTCCATTTCCTTGTACCTGGAAATTCCACAAGTAGAGAATATATAGAGATGGATGTAGTAATTGCTTTGCTTGAACGTACTAGCTAGCTAGGGAAATTAATTAACCAAATTAAGCCTGGTCAAATTTAACAACAACTTAATTACCATGCGTCATCAGCACTGCTATCTTTGCAAAAGTTTGGGAGACGTCCTACTGCTGTTCGGGAGATCCCGGTCGGGAAACTCCACTCGGAAACCTCTCTCGGTCATTCGGGAGCTCACTCGGCCACTCAGGAGCTCACTCGGCCGCTCGGGAAACTTCATTCGGGAGCTCACTCGGCCGCTCGGGAAACTTCATTCGGGAGCTCACTCGGCCGCTCGGGAGATTTCACTCGGATCTCACTCGGCCACTCGGGAAAACCTGCTCGGGTCGGGAGATTCCACTCGGACCTCACTCGGCCACTCGGATCTCACTCGGCAGCTTCGGTTTTCAACTCGGCCACTCAACAGAGATAAGTTGAAATTGTTTTGTAATTTCAATTTAGTATAAAATCTCGGAAAAATCCTCCAACAATCTTGAAACAGACGATTCTGTTGAGATGGCCACGGAACGTGTTGAGGTGAAACAGACTCATCACCAGGCCCCCTCCGCCCCGATCGGGAATGCCCCGATCAACCATGGGGAAAAGCCAGAGAAGTTCACTGGGTTGAACTTCAAGAGGTGGCAGCAGAAGATGCTCTTCTACCTGACCACGCTCAATTTGGCTCGGTTCTTGACCGAGGACCCTCCCGAGCAAGCTGAGGCTGTTGTGGTAGAGGCTTGGACTCATTCTGAGTACCTATGCCGAAACTACATTCTCAACTGTCTGGCCGACTCGCTGTATGTTGTGTACAGCACGAAGAGAACGGCTAAGGAGCTATGGGAGTCCCTGGACAAGAAATATAAGTCGGAGGATGCTGGGGCCAAAAAGTTCATCGTGGGCCGATTCTTGGACTACAAGATGGTTGACACTAAGACTGTGATCAGCCAAGTCCAAGAGCTTCAGGTGATCCTACATGAGATCCACTCAGAAGGTATGGTTCTGAGTGAAACCTTCCAAGTAGCAGCCATCATTGAGAAGCTGCCCCCCGGCTGGAAGGATTTCAAGAACTACCTGAAGCACAAACGGAAAGAGATGAACGTGGAGGAACTTGTTGTGAGACTTCGCATCGAAGAAGACAACAAGGGTTCGGAGAGAAAACTATTCTCTCAGGCTACTGTGAAAGCCAACGTGGTCGAGCACGGACAAAGCTCGAAACGGAAGAATTCTAAATCTTCCAAGCTGGCACCCAAAGGAGGCATCGCCAAGAAGTTCTCTGGGAAGTGCTACAACTGTGGCAAAGTGGGCCACAAATCTTCGGAATGTAAGAAACCGAAGAAGAAGCAGGAGGCCAACCTGAACGAGGGACCAGAAATGGAAGACCTCTGCGCTGTGGTCTCCGAGTTGAACCTGGTGGGTTCAAACCCGCGGCAATGGTGGATCGATACTGGAGCCACCAGACATGTATGCTGTAATAAGGAGCTGCTCCACAATTTTGAAGAAATTAGTGGAGAGAAGCTGTTCATGGGGAACTCGGCAACCTCGGACATCGTGGGCCAAGGGAAGGTGGTGCTGAAGATGACCTCGGGCAAGGACCTGACTCTAACCAATGTACTGTATGTTCCGGAGATTCGAAAGAATCTAGTGTCCGGATCACTCTTAAGCAAGCATGGCTTTCGCATTGTGTTTGAGTCCGACAGAGTTGTTCTGTCGAAGAAGGGAATGTTTGTAGGAAAGGGCTATGTATCTGATGGGCTGTTTAAGCTCAGTGTAATGGCCATTAAGCCTAAGATAAATAAAACTGAAAGCTCTTCCACTTATATGCTTGAGTCTTCGTGTTTATGGCATGGTAGACTAGGACATGTGAATTACGATGTGATTCGTAGATTAATGAACATGCAAAGCATACCGACATTCCACCTTGACCCGACACACAAGTGTGAGACTTGTGTTGAAGCGAAGTTGACTAGGTCATCCTTTCAACACGTTGAAAGAAGCACCGAACCTCTCGGCCTAATTCACACCGACGTATGTGACCTTAAAGGCACACCGACGCGTGGTGGGAATAAGTACTTCATCACTTTTGTAGATGATAACACAAAATATTGTTATGTGTATCTTCTCAAAAGCAAGGATGAAGCTATAGAGAAATTCATTCTCTATAAGAATGAGGTTGAAAACCAACTTAATAAGAAAATTAAGGTGGTTCGAAGTGACCGAGGTGGTGAATATGTATCACCATTCGCTGAGTTGTGTGCTGAACATGGGATCAGACACGAGACAACAGCTCCTTATACCCCTCAGCAGAATGGGATTGCTGAGCGAAAGAATAGAACTCTTAAGGAGATGATGAATGCTCTTCTATTGAGCTCTGGACTGCCAGACTCGATGTGGGGGGAAGCTGTGTTAACAGCTAATTACCTTTTAAATAAGGTCCCTCGGAAGAAAATACATAAGAGTCCTTATGAGTTATGGAATGGAAGACAACCATCCTACAAATACTTGCGAGTGTGGGGGTGTCTTGCCAAAGTTTTGGTGCCTGATCCAAAAAGGGTTAAGATAGGACCAAAAACTGTTGATTGCATATTTATTGGATATGCACATAACAGCAGTGCATATCGGTTTTGCGTTTATGAATCACAATTACCGGATATACACAAGAACTCGATAATAGAATCGAGAAATGCCTCATTCTTCGAGCATGTATTTCCATATAAGACCCGAGAGGATGCTAGCTCCTCAAAAAGGGTAAAGGAAATATCAGAGGAAGAAGAAGAGGAAGATGAACCAGTTGAGAATGCACCTCGACGGAGTAAGAGAGCTCGGGTGGAAAAATCTTATGGATCAGATTTTATCACTTTCATACTGGAAGGTGAACCCCAAAGCTACTCAGAAGCTGTGAACTCCTCTGAGGGACCTCACTGGAAAGAGGCAATTGCATCTGAGATAGAATCTATCTTGCAAAATCACACGTGGGAACTTGTGG
The DNA here is from genome assembly GCA_024364735.1 of Boesenbergia rotunda. Taxonomy (NCBI): domain Eukaryota; kingdom Viridiplantae; phylum Streptophyta; class Magnoliopsida; order Zingiberales; family Zingiberaceae; genus Boesenbergia; species Boesenbergia rotunda. The sequence goes on from JAGFNQ010002687.1 coordinate 637,349, forward strand.
ACCTTCCTCCGGGAAGTAAACCATTAGGTTGCAAGTGGATTTTCAAGAAGAAGATAAGATCAGATGGCACAATTGACAAGTATAAGGCCAGGTTGGTAATTAAAGGTTACCGACAGAAAGAAGGCCTTGATTACTTTGATACATATTCTCCTGTGTCGAGAATAACGTCCATTAGAGTGTTGTTAGCTATTGCTGCTCTATGGAACCTGGAAATACATCAGATGGATGTAAAGACGGCCTTTCTAAACGGAGATTTAGAAGAGGAAATCTATATGGAGCAACCAGAGGGGTTTTCTGTGCCAGGACAGAACAACCAGGTTTGCAAATTGGTAAAGTCTTTATACGGCTTGAAGCAAGCTCCAAAGCAGTGGCATGAGAAATTTGATAATGCCATGCGAGAAGGTGGATTCAAAATCAATGAATGTGATAAATGTGTCTACTCGAAAGCTACAGAAGATGACTTTGTCATCTTGTGCTTGTATGTAGACGACATACTTATCATTGGGAGTAATGATAAGATAATCAAATCCACGAAAGACATGTTGAACTCAAGATTTGACATGAAAGACATGGGCCTAGCTGATGTGATTCTAGGAATCAAGATTCTTAGAACAGCTGAAGGACTTGTTCTTAGTCAGTCCCACTACGTGGACAAGATTCTTGAGAAATTCACCAATGGTGATACTGCGTTGGCACGAACACCGATAGATACAAGCCAACATCTATCGAAAAATCGAGGCGAAAGAATCTCTCAGGTAGAGTACGCTCGGGTGATTGGAAGTCTGATGTACTTGATGAATTGTACACGACCAGACTTAGCCTACGCAGTAAGCAAATTGAGTAGATACACGAGTAATCCCGGTGTTGAGCACTGGAAAGGGATAACAAGAGTACTAAGGTACTTGAGATATACTCGTGGAAATGGACTGCACTATATGAGATATCCTGCTGTTATCGAAGGATACAGCGATGCGAGTTGGATATCTGATATAAAAGACTCGAAGTCTACGAGTGGTTATGTGTTCACTCTGGGAAGTGCAGCCATTTCATGGAAATCTTCTAAGCAAACCGTAATAACCAGATCCACGATGGAGTCTGAGTTTGTAGCTCTTGACAAATGTGGTGAAGAGGCTGAATGGCTACGGCAATTCTTAGAAGATGTACCGAGATGGCCTAAACCCGTGCCGGCAATCTGCATACATTGTGATAGTCAATCTGCAATTGGTCGGGCACAAAGCCATCTATATAATGGTAAGTCTAGACATATACGTCGAAGACACAATACCATTAAACAACTACTCTCAACTGGAGTTATCACTGTTGACTATGTGAAGTCAAAGGATAACTTAGCAGATCCGCTAACCAAAGGGTTAAATCGAGAGTTAGTTGCAAGCTCATCAAGGAGGATGGGTTTGATGCCGATAGAAAATGTTGGTGCAAAGGAAACCCAACCTATGCAGACTGGAGATCCCAAGAACTAGGTTCAAAGGGACAACCTAATTGCACTGACAAAAGTGTTCACTATAAGGGAATGACCCTTTGAAACAGTGAAGGATGAAGGTTAAGCATACGGCTTTTAATGATTCAATAGAGTTACGTGGAAAACTCTTAAGAGATCACCTATGTGAGAAAGAAGTGGGGCCGCTTCGAAGAGAATTGGAGGCACAATTCTTAGAACTTCTCGCAGAATCAGGCGTGTTCATGGCCAAGAAAGAACACACTCATGAGAACTGAGGTGTATCAGGGAGAGTCCTGGGTGAGATGTGTCAATGCTTACACAAACGGCAGCACAGTTCAAGGACATCGTGTCTACTGTCAGCCAGGAAGCAAACAGATCTGCACAAGGGAAGGTTCAAAGGGTGAAACCTACCTATCCTATACACGACTCAACTGCTGAATGCTATCACCATGTTTCCATTCATGTGGGGGATTGTTATATATCTTAGGATATATGGTGTGAATGGAAAAGAGGTGGAGGGACTTTTAGTCCCACATTGTTACTTTCTCTTGAGTAGAAAGTGAGGAGGAGAATAAAAGGGCCCCCTTGAGAGGGGGGCTTTAGTCCCACATTGGGAGTTTAAGGCAAAATATTTGGTTTATATTGTATCACAAGCATGGTAGTTGTGAACAAATGCTAGGGGAGAGGCTCTCTCTCACGCGTGGGTGCGCAGGGGGGGTGCAAATCCAGGGCCCGGATTTGTACTGAACCAAGTGAACTCGTGTGCATGCACGACCCGCGCACGTCGAATGTCGGACCGGTCGGGGCAAAATTTGTCCAAGCAGATGAACCAAAGTTTTGCCAATTTGATTTTTGCTCGAATGTAACTGATGCATTAATTTTGTTTAATGCGAGATCAGTAACCCCCAGACGTTTGGATCTGGTCGGGTAAATGCCATTAAATGACGATTAATTCGTCATTTAATACTGCGAGGTCTGAGCCTATAAAAGGAGGCCGTGACCGAGAGCAAAAGAAACGCACAGGGACGCACAGGCAGAGACGCAGTGCGAAATTCTTCTCCACTCCACCTCGCTCCCGACCCCGCTGATAGCAGTCGGGTACCTCCTCAGTTCGCCACGAGCAACGAGTGCTCCGTTGTGCCCGTGGTCTGCTGTTGTATCCTGAGAGACGGAAGTCCATCTGAGCCTCGAAGCACCGCCGGAGGAGGACGAATCTGTTTCAAGGAAACTGCGCTGCGCAGGCCTCAGCAACTCCCCGGTCGGGAGACGTCCTACTGCTGTTCGGGAGATCCCAGTCGGGAAACTCCACTCGGAAACCTCTCTCGGTCATTCGGGAGCTCACTCGGCCACTCGGGAGCTCACTCGGCCGCTCGGGAAACTTCATTCGGGAGCTCACTCGGCCACTCGGGAGATTTCACTCGGATCTCACTAGGCCACTCGGGAAAACCTGCTCAGGTCGGGAGATTCCACTCGGACCTCACTCGGCCACTCGGATCCCACTCGGCAGCTTCGGTTTTCAACTCGGCCACTCAACAGAGATAAGTTGAAATTGTTTTATAATTTCAATTTAGTATAAAATCTCGGAAAAATCCTCCAACACTTTCCCAGCCACGATAGTACTTCTTCCAGCGAATCGGAGGACCAGACAAAATCCAGTAGCCTCCTGGTCTTAGAACCCGATCTACTTCAATTAGATACAGGCCCTCTGTGATAATCAATAAAGATCCACGCGCGGAATAAATTAAATGTGAAAAAAGGTTGTTCAATTCCACCAAATGTATAAGAAGACCGTACGTACGCAACAGAATTGTGAGTCGATCGAATCTAGTTGGACTAAATTCCTTCGATCAAAAGGAGCAAGCTAGACTTTACTTATATATACGAAGGTGAAAACAAGTGATATGTTGATTAGTCTTTAGCAACGCATCTTACCATAATCATTCCAAGGGATTAGACAGCGTGAGCAATGAGCCATATCAAATGCTCTAGCTGGATACGGCAATTTCCTTGTCGCCATTACTCCGATCATGGCTGGAACTCCCCGCTCTAAAGCAAATTGTACCTGGGCTTCATGTGTGTCTCTTGGCGCAAATGACATAGTTAAGATATCTCTCTTCAAGAGATAAGCACCGAAACTTGCTACCTGCAGGGATGCGA